>OX243896.1:49117791-49717791 GCA_945859665.1 Anorthoa munda | reverse complement strand
TGACACGTGCCAAAAGAAGAAACATCACCATTTTTACATGAATAGGAAAAACGGAAAGATAATAAAAAGGTTTTTTACAAAAAAATACTACAGACTTCAAAATAAAAAAAATCAACGCGTGTCGGGCCACGCGCAGTAATAGGGTTCCGAAGTTACAGTTGGGTTGTTTTTAGTTGTTACATGAACATTAAAACGATTTCAGCGGCACACAACGTCTAAAAACGGGCCCACATAGAATAAGGTTTTAGTAATCTATATGCTAGCGTTTGACCACTATCTCGCCTGATGGATAAAGCGATGATGTGAAATAATAACACTTGTCTGTTAATACATTTCGAATTTTATTTTTAAATTGATTTGTTGTCATAGTTTTATATGACTGTGGTATTCTGTTATATATTTTCGGGGCCATACACAAAAAGCTTTTCCCCATGAGGGCAGTTTTTGCAGAGTGCAAACAAAGTTGACTATTGTCACGTCTGTTGCGTGGAAAAGTGTCAGATAGTCGTGGAAAGTGTTGGGGGTTAGATTTAACAAACGATGCAACTTCAAAAATACATAAAGAGGGTAAAGTCAATAATTTGTATTTTTTAAACAGTGGTTTGCAGGTTTCTGTCGATGGTAACTTAAACATAGCCCGAATACACCTCTTTTGAGCTTTAAACGCTATTTCTCTGTCCGTAGAGTTACCCCAAAATATTATGCCATAACGCAGAAGTGATGACACTAATCCATGATAAGCTGTCACCAGAGCATCTGGGCTAAGTTCTGAAGACAGTTTGTACATGACATTCGCGGACGAGCTCAGTTTTTTGCTTATATATTCAATATGGCCTTTCCAGTTCAATTTTGCGTATATCATTACACTAAGAAATTTTGTGTCTTCGACTTTATTTAATACTGTGCCATTGTAGAGTGCTTTAATGTCAATATCAGCATGTACCCGTTGACTAAAATGCATTACCGTCGTCTTATATAAATTAATTTTAACCATGCTATTATTGATGTCAAAGTTTCATTAATGTCATATTCATAAACGTCCTTATTATTACATGTTATAGTCACTGTGCTGTCATCTAAGAATAGGGTCATGGGGTAGTCAACAGCATCAGGCAGGTCATTAATATATAGGATAAATAATAGGGCTCCAAGCACGCTCCCTTGTGGGACACCGTAAATTGGCGTTCGTTCTCCAGATACGTAAATTTCCTCTCGTTTTGTCTTAATATTTATTTTTGTTATTTCCGTGTACTGTTTTCTGTTAATTAGGTAAGACTCTATAAGGTTAAGTATATTTCCTCTTATGCCATATGCCTCTAGTTTCTGCAGTAGAACTTTATGGTTTACATAATCGAAAGCTTGCGTCATATCACAGTAAACACACGTTCCACAAGGGAGTGTCTTGGGTCCCACCCTCTTCCAGCTTTATATAAATGACCTCTGCACAATGTCCCTCCCTTACACTCGCATCTTCACGTATGCAGACGACACCGCCATATTTGTCTGGGGTCCAAACTGGCACACAGTTAAAGAAAGAGCAGAATTCGCACTATTCAACGTGAAAAAGTGGCTGACTCACAACCTACTAACCCTAAACCTAACCAAAACGCAATATCTTCCCTTCTCCATCAACAAAACTAAGACTCCACCGCGAGGATTTACCATACATGCACACACTTGCATCTCACAGACCAACTGCAATTGCCAAGAAATCACTCGCGTGGAATGTGTGAAGTATTTAGGTACACATGGATAGTGGCTTGAGGTGGGATAAACACATAGGTATAGTGAATTCCAGAGTAAGAGGACTAATTCATGTATTTAAAACGCTTAGAGACAGTGCAACTACAAAGCAACTCAGACTTATATACTTGGCCCTGTGTCAATCTATAGTACAATATTGCATCACTGTATGGGGAGGGGCTGCAAAGACGCATCTACTGAGCCTAGAAAGAGCACAAAGAGCGGTGCTGAAAGTGATGGCAAGAAAGCCCTACAGACATCCAACATCTCAGTTGTACTTGGAATAGAAGGTCCTAACAGTTCGCCAACTCTTTGTGCACAGAGCTATTCTCAGGAAGCACCAAAACGTACCACAACCCAACCCAAACAGACGCAGCAAAATGCCTGTGTGCTCTCGTGTTCCATGCAAGACCTCCTTCGGAAGGAGACAGTACGAGGTCATAAGTTGCAAACTATATAACACAATTAACAAGTATCTCAGCATTACCTCTCTTAGCAGACATGAACTTAAAGGTAAAGTTTCTGAATGGCTTCAACAATTGGATTATCAGAATACGGAAGACCTACTGACATATATTGAGTAACATATATCATACAATGCATTTAAACAAACACTCTCACATACACACACTCACACTATACACACCCTCACACCATACTCACACTCACACACATCTGTTAAACTTAAATAAAATTAAAAATTTGATTTGATTGTAGAATAAGAACTACCGAATTTATCCTAAAATATGTAAGCCTACTGCAGCGACATTCAAACTAAACTTATTCGTATTTCATTATGTGATACTTCCTGCGGCTGAATCACTGTTTCCCAAAATACAAGCTCAGACTTAGCTTGGGAATCAGTAGCAGTAACTTTTGTATTATACACTAATGCGAAGCATATGTTAGTTTAAGATAAGATAGATAAGTGTATTAGCTGCCGACAATAAAGTTATTTTTTATTTACTTCTGCCGTGAATTTTTTCCACATAACCAAGAGCAAGCATTTCACTGGCAGGGGGGGGGACACTTGACTCTAACATAAATTTGCAATTTAAAGCTTAAATTTAGGCAAACGGATCTCAGAATCGAAAAATAGTTTTGACACAATATTTTTGAATGGCCTATCCAACGACTTTATTTTTGGAAGTCTGTGTCTTTGGTAGGTACCATTTTTTTTGTGTAAGTTTTTTTTAGTTGTACCGACCTAATAAACAAGTAGTTTAGTAAGGTACCTATAACGCCAGAATAGATTACCCGAATATGATGAAACTTGAACATAACCGGTGAAATGAGAGATCTGCGTACCCCTTAAGAGCGTACTGGCGTGATGTTATGTTATGAAATGGTACAAACAATAAACAGACATGCGATTGCAGCAATCCCGAGGGATTTGCCGTAATTTATTGAAGAGTTCTGTTGTATATCTTCGAAGTTCTTCATCAGATCTTCACCAAATTAAAATGGGACCAATTTCGGAACATACTTTTTCAAACAAAAACGAATTTTCAAAATCGGTCCAAAATTGACGGAGATATGCGTGAACAAACACAAAAAAAAAAAAAATACAAACATAATGTCGAACATAGAACCTCCTACTTTTTGGTAAGTCGGTTAAAAATGAAACAATATGTAAATGCGTAACGGCATGAGTGCTAATAAAAAATATTTTTCTATCAAAAATTATATTATATTCCCTGCTGATAACATTATGTAAATGAAAGTATTCCATCAGACAGAATTAGACATAAATTTATGTGTTTTAATGTTCACGATATCACTGTGCAGCTGTGCTTGTAGTGTTGTGTAGAAATGCTCATGAATATATTAGTGGCCGCTGAAGGGATCTCATCACATCAGTCTGGTCAGAGGGAGGAAGGCAGATGTTCTGTTAGTTGAAATGGCTAGGGAAAAATGTTTAGGGTAGGGATACGCTGTTGTTTGACTGAGTGATTCATTTTTAGAATCATAGAGAACAATTTTCCGCTTATACTTAGTTCACATGTTTGACCAAACAGTAGTAGATCTGAATACCGTAGAACGAGATTATATTACAAGCTTCTTGCAGTAAAATCACGTTAAGTAGCCATTCATTCAGCAACTTCACCAATTGAGTCAAAATCTACACAAATATCACTTTTGTGTTCACCACCTCGACAACAATAATTGTGTATTATAGTTAACAAACAAAATCCAAGCTACTCGTATGATTAAAAATCCCCCAACACTGAGTAGTATCATAATGTATATATAATATCAAAATGTATGGTTTTGTTAGAAAAATGCAATGAATGGACAGTAAATTAAGTTGTCAACTTTATGTAAAATCAGAATTGTTGTACCAATTGAAATAACATTGCAGTTTTATTAGCGCAGTATTCTAAAACGACACAAAGTTCGCTCAAGCCGACAACGGCTGCACTCACCCTCCTCTCTGTTAACAGCGGGTACTGATATTAACGATCTTATTTGCGAAGCTGTTAGTTTTGACAAGCAATGTGATGGTTACGCTGATTGGAAGCAGAAGGACGATGTCTGAGATAACATTTAACAAGCCGAACTTAACATAATAGCATAGTACATAGCATAAGTTAGTTTATATACAGTCCTCCTAAAATGGTAAGGTCTCATTAAATACATTTCTTTTTAATTTAGATTTGATTCTCAATGACATCTGTTTCAAACCTAAGAAAAAGATCATTTTATGTGGTGATTTTAATATAGATCTTCCGAAGGATTACTATGCCTCTCACAGTTTTAAAAACCTATTGCAAAGTTTCAATCTGAAAATAGGTGTGCTTACCCCTACACGTCTTTGTAGCGACACCTGCATTGATAACATTGTCGACAATATACGGGGTAGTAAATGCGTAACGGTCGAATTGGCAATGTCAGATCATAATAATAAATAATAAATAATAAATAAATTTATTCATAAACTTAGGACTAGATACATTAACACGGTTAAGTGAGACAAGCATTTAAAGTTCTTTATCTAGTTAGTGGGTGCAGTACTGTCCTTCTAGATAGGAGATGAAATCACCTGTGTTTAGAAGAAACAGATTGCGATCCCCTGTCGATAAAATAAGGTTTGACTTAAATCATGAACATGCTTTCATTATTAAAATCAATCAGCAAAATAAAAAGCAATATAATTGTAATTAAATTAAAAGTTTAGGTACTTAATCGAATGTCAGTTATGAATTAATAATTAATAAAATAAATTACAATAATCAAACAACAAAAAATAAAAAATTATATAAAAATTATGTTCAGAGTGATTGTGAGTATTGTATTTGTATTAGTATAGTGTGTGTATGTTTTCTATGTTGTGTGTGGTGCGTGTTTGTGTTAGCTTGATCACTTCTTAAAGAGTTCTTCTGTTTCATTATAATTAAGGTTCAGTAAATAGGAGCGAACAGTCTTTTTGCAGATACTATATCTCAATCCGTAAATAGGAACTTTTGCATTCATCCTATTATACAATGAAGGGCCAAGATAGAGAGCGAACTTTTTAAAAAAGGCTGTGCGTGGTGGTGGGATTGTACAGATGAGGTCTTTTCGGCGTTTAAAGAGTTTCTTAAAAGGTGTACTCTTGTGTTGTAGTAGGACTATTTGTATAATAAATTGTTGTCTTACATTGAGTAGCTTGCATGATTTATAGAGTTCGGTCGTTGGGAAGAAAATTGGTCTGAACGTAGCCACTTTTAGAATAGCTCTGTGTGCTATCTCCAGAGGTTTGAGTATGGTCTTTGCAGCACCACCCCAGCAAGAAATACAGTAAATAAGGATTGACTGGCAAAGAGCAAAGTAAACGTTTCGGATAATTGAAGGGTTGGCTACATGACGCAGAGTTTTAAAAATATAAATAAGCTTGCGTATGCGACCAGTAAGGGCATTAATGTGTGACCCGAAATTAAGATTTTTGTCCAGAACTACTCCAAGATATTTAACTTGTTCCACTGAGGTTATGGTAGGACATTGACAATTAATTTGAGATTGTGTGAAACAAGAATGGGCTTTTATACAGATTGACGTTTTCGGTTGGGAAGTATTATTGATAGAAAAAGTAATAAAGTTAGTTTTATTGGCATTGAGAGTTAAAGAGTGAGATGAAAGCCATTTAAGGGCAGAATTAAAGCCGTCTTGTGCAGTTACTTGGAGGTCCGACCAAGAGTTTGCGGTGAAAGTAATGGCAGTATCATCTGCAAATGAAACTATTGACGCTTTTGTAATTTGAAGATTGCAGAGGTCGTTAATAAAAACAAGAAAGAGGGTGGGTCCCAAAATGCTTCCCTGAGGCACGCCGTATTGAATGGGTAGCTCGATACTTTTGTGATTGTCTAAAGTAACAAATTGTGAGCGGTTGGTAAGATAGCTCTCGAACAGATCCAGTGGGGCTCCCCTGACACCCAAACCTTGAAGCTTGAGTAGAAGAGTGGAGACGGGAACGGTGTCAAACGCTTTCGCAAGATCCAGAAAGACGGTAAGAACTCTTTTGTTAGCATTCAAGTTTTCCACTATGTTATTGACTAACAAGTGGACAGCATCACAGGTGGATTTATTCCTGCGGAAGCCAAATTGTTGCGGTGATAAGAGTTTGAAGTGCTCGAGGTAGTAAACTAGCCGCTTGTTTATGAGGCGTTCAAGCACCTTAGAGAAGGCACTAAGAACAGCAATCGGGCGGTAGTTGTATGGCAAGCTCCCGTCACCACCCTTGAAGATAGGATGGATAATTGCCTTTTTAAAAGAAGTAGGGAAGGTTGCAGATTCAAAGCAGTGGTTAAAGATGTGGCATAGTATGGGTGCAAGGGTCCGAGCATATCTTTTTAAGAATGTTTGAGGTATGCCATCCCATCCAGCGGCAGCATTGACCTTTAGCTGGTTAATGGTACTTATAATTTCATCCGGATCTGTTTGTTCTAAGACAAAAGATTTACTGGATGTTGAGGTTTGTGTGGTAGGTGTAAGGTTTTGGACACTCCGAACATCCTCTGCGAGTTTTTTCCCAATACTGACGAAGAATTCGTTTACGGCATTGCAAGACTGAACGGGCGAGGAGGAGTGAGTTAGAAGTTGGTGGGAAGGGTTTTTCTTTTTTTGTGTATTTGTAATTGTTCTTATAGTGTCCCATAGTTTTTTTGGATTTTGAGATGCCTTATTTAATTGTTCAGAATCGTATTTTCTCTTTATTTTTTTCAAAAGGTTTGAACAAAAATTTCTGTATCGCTTATATGTGATTTTTATAGTTTGATTGTCTGGAGACTGTTTGACTTTTTTGTGTAGGGAGTCTCGGTTCCGAATACACCGCAGCAAGCCTGGCGTAATCCACGGTTTCAGAGTTATTTTACTAGCGGGGACTTTGACAATTGTCGTGCATTCTTTTATGGCATTTTTCATCATTCGTGTAAGTCTGTCGGTAGCATCATTAGGGTCAGAGATAAGGAAAAGGGGGGTAAAGTCTATGTTTTTCATGGAGATGTCAAGTTCCTCGTAGTTTACCATAGATAACGTTTTCAGGGAAGTTGTTTTTGGTTTTTTATTATTTATACATAATAGAGAAGAGCAATGATCAGTTACCGTTGTGTCGTAGATTAGAGTAAGAATATTAGCCTTTGATCGAATCATGATATGATCTAAGCAGTTTTCGCCTCTAGTGGGCCGTGTATGACCTGGTAGGAATCCGTGATATGCCATGGTGCTAAGGTATTCGTGGGATCGGGATTCTTGGGTGGTAGGTTTAATATCCAGGTTAATGTCTCCTGTTACGATAACTGATTTGTAGGAACTGAGGGCAGGGAGAATATTATTGAGTGCTATAATGAATGTATGAATGTTTTCGTTAGACGGGGAGCGGTAGATGCAAAGTACAGCAATTTCAGAGTTTAAGGTCACGAGTAGGCCCGAGGCTGATCCAAGGAAGTCAGGCTCTTCGCAAGTGGTCATAGTATCTGACTTAGCATACACGACTACCCCGTCGCTCTGATTAAGGTGTTTGGTAGTTTTGTATGTTGTGTAGTTGTGTAAAGTGGGAATAGAGGAATTGCTAGAGCACGATAGCCAGCATTCTGTAAGAACAAGAAGATCACATTCAATATTCATACGGTGTATTAGAGTTTGAAAGTTTAAGTAATTGCAGTTGATGGACCGGATATTTTGCATTAGAATAGTAAACCATAAGTTTCCATTTTTAACGTAAGATTTAGTATCTTCTGGGGCACAAATGTGATTCTCAGATACAGAAAATTGGTCGAGATTTGTCATTATATCATATATGTTATTGGACATAGTTCTACGGAATGAAGGGCAAACTTATGTAATAAATAAGGCTATAAAAATGAGGCAGTAATAACTTAGGGACTTTTATTGTCAGTGATGGTGAGTCAGGTATAGTGTAAGCTGTAAGTATGCGTTTGTATAAAGTGTACTTGGTTAATGTGTTAAGTGTGCAGTAGTTTACATTAAAAAGCTTAAATATAGTGGCAGAACAAGTTTCAACAAAATAAAATTTAGTGAAAAGAGAACAAGGTAAATTGAGAACCGGTAACAGATAAAGGGAGCATCTTAAAAGCTGAACCAGTCATGGATTGTTTGTATCAGTCGGTGTTGACATTCTTTGGATTTGCAGTTCACTTTTAACAACAATAGAGGGGCTGTCAGGATTCTTCTTCAACATGATACGTCCGTCCGTGGTCCAGCAAAACATGTACTGATTCATCTTGGCGTAGTTTCGTGTTAGATAGAAAAGTCGTTTAGAGAAGGAAGTTAACTGTTCCGCAGCATATATAGGCGTTTTTGGAGCTGCTATTCCCAGGTGAGTAGAGTTTAGTTTATTGTTAGGATTCTGTTTGTTAAGGTCCCTAACAGCAGCCAAAAAGTTGGTTTTCTTTAGGGTATTCGTAAATTCAACTGTGAGGGTAGAATTTGAATTTTTTTTCTTAGACGGTTGTCGAGAAACGTCGCGTATGTCAGATTCTTCTAACTTTAATTTGAGTTGTTTTGACAGTTCCAACAATGCGTCGTATAACATCTTTTTTGATTCATTACTTCTCTTGGGTACGTTGCGAAGCTCAATGCAAGTCTTTACCAGGGATCGGTCGAATGACTCCACTTTTTCTTCCAGCGCAGCTATTTTAGATATCATGGAGTTGCGTTCTTTTTCTAATCCAATGATTTTTGTATCCAAAGACGTTAACTGATCGGATACATAGTTTACTGACTTCTCTATATCAGTAAATGATTCCTCTATTTTCGAGTTAGACGTTTTTATTTCAATAATATAACTCTCCAGCTTATCCATACGGGTGTTTTGCAAGCAAGACATATTATGTATCATGTCCCTCATTTCTGCTATTTCGTTCCGGAACTCAGCTAAGTAGTCATTATCCTTGTTGACATCACCTGACAGACATCTTCCATCATCGTTGTCATTACCTGACAGACATCGCCGTTTGTTTGTTCTTTTGGAAACATTTTTATTAGTGCTTTTGGTTGACTCGTCGTTCACGAACAACTTTCTAGCTTCTGTTTCATTTATCATAGGTGTCGACATATTTAGCGGGTTATTTGAATGAAATACTTGACAAATAATCGATCCAACAATATCAATAAATCACAAAAAGTGCCGGATCCGCCGCTCACTGGTTCGAACCTCCGACCTGTGGCACAATTGTTTAGCCAGAGCTCTTATCCAACGAGCCAAGCAAGCAGTTAATTGAAGCGGTGAAATAGCTGTGCGCATTTAACTTCTGCGTCAAGCAGTGAAAGAACGGTGACAACAATCAAGTTCAAGAGGGTAGTGCACTACAAACAAATGTCGAACACTTTTGACGAAATCTTTTTCTTTATAAAACTTAAGTCACCAAAACATTCTTATTTACACTCACTTTAAAGTTTTATATTAGTATTATAGTCTATTAAGGTACTATATGTAAAATTAGCGATAAACTGAGCTTGTGTATTCGTAAACTTTTTATAAACTGATTTAAATCACGGAGGGCTCTCGAGACACGTTCTATCGCTACCGCGCAGTGCGGGGGGATCAAAATAGGGGGGATCAATCATACAGCACAACTATTACAATGTCCAGTCAAAAAAAACTTGCATTCTCCCTTATTGGTACATATTTAGACGTAGTTACTTTACAGAAAATATGCATAAATTTAAACGGTGTTATGTATAAAATTTGACATTTAATGATATATATTCCTGCAAACAACCCAATGACGCATTCCATAAGCTTTACGACACGTTTAAACTATTTTACGATATATGCTTTCCGCTTAAAAAACTTAAGCAATATGCAGTAAAATCACCTAAGTGGATCAGTAAAGGAATACAATTATGCTGTAAACGCAAGCGCGAAATGTTGTGGCAGTTTGGAAAAGACCTAAACCCCAATAATAAATCAAGGTTTAAAACTTATACGCGACGGTTAAAAACTATAATCCGTCTAACAAAAAAATCACAGATAAACAACCATATTAATAATGCTTGCAATAAGAGCAAGGCTACATGGCAAATAATAAATAAATGCAAAAGTAATAAGCAGTTTGAAGGAATTTCAAGATATAACTGACCCAAAAATAATCTCCCAAACTTTCAATGACTATTTTATTAATGAAACTAGCTGACCCGGCAAACTTTGTTTTGCCATAAAAACACCAAACATTAATTTACCCTACACTACTCTATCTACCCTACCTAATCTACCCTACCCTACCCTAACTACCCTACCTACCCTACCCTACCTACCCTACCCTACCTACCCTACCCTACCTACCCTACCCTACCTACCCTACCCTACCTACCCTACACTACCTACCCTACCCTGCCTACCCTATCCTGCCTACCCTATCTTGCCTACCCTACCCTACCTACCCTACCCTACCTACCCTACCCTACCTACCCTACCTACCCTACCCTACCTACCCTACCCTACCTACCCTACCCTACCTACCCTACCCTACCTACCCTACCCTACCTACCCTACCCTACCTACCCTACCCTACCTACCCTACCCTACGTACCCTACCCTACCTACCCTACCCTACCTACCCTACCTACCCTACCTACCCTACCTACCCTACCCTACCTACCCTACCCTACCCTACCCTACCTACCCTACCTACCCTACACTACCTACCCTACCCTACCTACCCTACCCTACCTACCCTACCCTACCTACCCTACCCTACCTACCCTACCCTACCTACCCTACCCTACCCTACCTACCCTACCCTACCTACCCTACCCTACCTACCCTATCTACCCTACCCTACCTACCCTACTCTACCTACCCTGCATACCTTACCCTACCTACCCTATTCTACCCTACCCTACCCTACATAAGAACCTTCTCCTTACAATAACAAACAACAAAAAAAGAATAAGCGAAATCGGTCCAGCCGTTCACGCGTGATGCCGTGACCAAAGGAAATCGGGATTCATTTATATATATATATATATATAGAGATTGAATCAGTATCTGACATGAACATTTTTAATCAAAATTTAAAATTTGATATGCACCTTGACTCTTTATTTTTAATTTCCACAATTCCCTCTGACATTATTAAACTAATAAATTCGTTAAATAATACATATAGCTCTGTATATGATGACATCACAAAAATGTCATTAAATATGTATCAACTATAGCACCAGTACTTCATTACATAATAAATATGTGTTTAGAATCGGGTGTTTCCGGATCCGCTAAAATTGGCCGTAATAAAACTGCTACATAAGAAAGGTAGGAAACATGATCCAGCCAATTATAGACCTATTGCGTTACTGCCCATATTTTCCAAAATAATAGAGAAAGTAATATACAACACATTTTACTCTTTCTTTGAACGGAAAAAGTACGGTTTTAGGAGAAAAAAGAATATTAACAAGGCGATTTTTAATGTCTTCGATAAAATTATTACTGCTATTGATAATAGAAGTCCGGTAACTGCTTTATTCATGGACATGAGCAAGGCATTTGATTTTGTTGATCGAACTATATTGTTAAAGAAGTTGGAAAGATATGGATTTAGGGGCAATGCTCTGAAACTTTTAGAATCGTACTTGTCAGACAGAAGACAAGTTATGAGGATAGATAAAATATGTTTTGGGTCAAAAACCGAGCGTACGTATGTGTCGAGTCAGAGACCCAATAACTATAGTGTACCCCAAGGTTGTATTTTGGGATCTTTATTATTTATTATATACATTAACGACATGCCCAGAGAAACACATCACCCTATGGTTTTATTTGCTGATGATAGCACAGTCGTTTTTAGTGGCAACAATGATGCGACGACACTTGAGAGAGAGATAAACCACTGTCTCCAAGTATTAGTAGAATGGAAGGGCGCGAATAATTTGAAAATTAATATTGACAAAACGAAAATAATGACTTTTGAGCAAATGACAAATCACATAAAATATAAAGACAAAATAATTTCAGATTCTAACACTATAACATTTTTAGGACTAAAGCTAGATAGTGATATGTCGTGGAAAACTCACACTAACAGTGTGTGTAAACGCCTGAGCCAGCATTCATATGCTTTACGTAATCTCGCAAAGGAGGTACATCAAAAAGATTTGGTCACGGCGTACCATGCATATTTTACATCTACGTTACGCTACGGGATCATATATTGGGATAACTCCACGAATATGGAGACGGTATATAGAGCACAAAAAAGATGTGTTAAGGTGATATGCGGTATTGAAAGCACGGAAAGCTGTAAACCGTTCTTTGCGTATTTTCGCATTTTAACAGTCCCATGTCTGTACATATACGAAGTGGCAGTTTTTGTTAAAACAAATTTGAAAAACTTCAAAGCGCAAGACAAAGAAATAAAATAAGACGTAGACAGCATAAAAAAGCAGTGTTTCATAAAAACTTCACAGGACAGTTAAATATAAATGACATCAATATATTTAAAAAACAATTGAATAATTTACTGATAAGCAAGACATACTACACAATACTACTGTCAGACCGAAATTTAGCTGTATATATATATTTTTTTTTTTATATTATGGCTTGGTTACTAAGACCTTTAAGCCAAGTCTTTTTGATGGGTAACATTTTAACACAATAAACATAAATTATTTACTGCACTTATATGTTAAATTTTTTCAATAGTACTTTTAACATATTTGTAAAGCGGTATAAAACAGTTTAATTCTTTTAATAAATTTTTAAGCGGCGGCGGGCGGGAAGAACTATCACTTTCACTTAAGTTTAGCACATCACTAAGATACTGGCTAACATTAGTCTGTCAATCAAAAATTTCTGACAACTGAAGAATAGATATTCCATGTCTCCGTCTTTTTCTTCACAATATATACATGTACTGGATTGAATTATGCCAAGTCTTGCAAGGTGTGATGGCACAGTGTTGTGGCCAAAACGCAGTCTATTAATAGTGGTTATAAAGTCACGGCTGGCATCTTTAAGTCGATCGTACCAAGGTCTAACAGGTAAGCTCTCTTGAATGCTTCCATACCACCTTCCTTTTGTCTCCTGGTCTTTCTTCCACATCTCTATCCACAGATTCTTAATATTTTCATTTATAGAATACAGATAATCAGTCATAGGCACATATACTGTATTTGTAAGGTCAAGAGCATTAACACCCTCAAACGTAACTCTATCAGCTATTTCATTGCCAGCAATGCCTTTATGAGATGGCACCCACATAAAAGAAATTTCAATGCCCCTGAGCGAATGTCGATGAATTTGTTCTTTTATAATGTACAAAATAAAATTAGATTTAAAATTAATTTTGAGGTTAGATAAACCTTTAATCAAACTTAAAGAGTCAGTGACAATCAAAAAGTATTTACAATTATCTACATTTTCAATTCGCCTCAGAGCTTGAAAAACTGCGTAAGCCTCTGCAGTGAATATCGAACACACATCATGCAGAACAAAACTCTGAGTAAACTTGATCTGAGAATCATACACAGCACATCGCACATAACCATCTCCTTTACTGCCATCAGTATAAAATGTATAATATTCATTATTTTCCGAAAGAAAGTTTAGCATGTCAAAATTATTGTCAACTGTATAATGTATTACTTTAATGGGATGTATAATGCTTTGATATGAAAAAGTATAACAGGGCCAAGGGCACTGCTTTTTAATCTTAAAACAACTATTCTCAATTTCCAGGAAAATATTGAGCAGCATTGGGGAATGACCGATTAGGAGAGAATTACCAGTAGCTAAAGGTCCAGAATTACTGATTCTATGAGGTATAATTTTGTTGATAATTTGTGTGTTATTTGAGTACAACAATTTCAAACAATATCTCTCCGCAAGAAGGAGTCGTCTCAAAATCAAAGGCATAATTTTTGTTTCAACTTCCATGGCCCTAATGGGAGTTGAGCACATAGCACCAGAAATTATTCTCAGAGCTCTATTCTGCAAAATGTCTAATTTATGGGCATGAGCACTGTTTAGATAAGCTATGGCACTATAGTCAAAATGGCTCCTTACTATTGCTTTATACAAAATAGATAATGTTTTGGGGTCTGCTCCCCAGGAAACTCCAGCAAGGCACCTAATTATATTCAATGCTTTTAAAGCATTTTGTGAAATATGTCTAATATGCTCTTCAAAAGTAATTTTTTGATCAATGATAACTTCCAAAAATTTCTTTCTTAGGCACCTAATTATATTCAATGCTTTTAAAGCATTTTGTGAAATATGACTAATATGCTCTTCAAAAGTAATTTTTTGATCAATGATAACTCCCAAAAATTTCTTTGAACAAACTCTACTAATTGCTTCTCCACCATATATAATATCGCAGGTTGGATCATCTTTGTCAAAAATCATAAAACTACTTTTAGATGCATTAATTTTAAGATGTAATTTACCATTATAATAGTTAGATAATTAATTTAAAGCACTATTAACTTTATCAATGGCTATTTGCAAATTTCGGTTACTACTATATAAAACTATGTCATCAGCGAATTGCAAGATATTTACATTACTTGTATCTACATATTTACATATTTCACTTGTATACAAATTGTACAATAAAGGCGACAATGTAGCACCTTGCATGGTGCCTTTTGATGCTATTTTTGGCCCATGTAGTATATTATTATGCTTAACATAAACAGTTCTGTTACTTAAAAACTCATAAATCCATTTACATAAATGACCAGGGATATTTATATCAGATAAAATTTTAACCAGGATTCCAGGATCAACATTGTCAAAAGCACCTTGTACATCTCAAAATACACATACAGTGTTTGAAAGTAAATTATTTGCTCTTTTCAGGTCCGAGATCAAAGATACAAAGCTGTCAACGCAACTACGCCCACGACGAAAGCCATACTGCACATGAGGGATTATACCATTCGCTTCCACATACCAATCCAATCGAGCCTTAACCATGTTTTCAAATATTTTGCCGAGACATGATGATAGAGATATTGGTCTATAAGAATTCACATTATCTGGAGATTTATCAGGTTTAAGTATAGGAATAACACACTGTGTTTTCCAGGAGTCTGGTATCAACTTTTTATTCCAAAGAGAATTGAGAATATTTAAAAAAACTTTTTGAACAGACTCATGCAAATTTTTTATCACAGCATATGGAAAATCATCTAAGCCTGGGCTTGTATTACGTCTAGACTGTAGACTTAAAATGAATTCTGTCCATGAGAAAGATTCCAATAAAAATTTTGAATTTTGGTTATTGTTATTTTTTCCAAAATAAGTGTTAAAATTATTAGTTATATAATAGGTTCCTGTTATCTGAAAGTTTGTCTAAAAATGAAGGAATAAACTTATCTTTGTATGATTTATTCACAGCTTTAATTCCTTTAAACCTTTTAATAAGATTCCAAATTTTACTGATAGGAGTAGTCCTATTAAAAGTATGACATACATTATTCCAGCCTATCTTCTTCTGCTCTGAAATTGTCCTTTTCTTTAAGGCATCTAGCCTTTTATAATTAATGTAGTTATCAATATTAGGGTCACTTCTGTACAATTTTTGGGCATTATATGATGCAACTACGGCCTGCTCACAAATTTCATTCCACCAAGGTGTTGGAGGTCTACTTTTAAAATTATTATGTTTAGTTAACTTCGGAATTACCATCAACTTCAGGGCAGCAAGACGGTTACAGAATTCTAAATATGAAGACATAGGGTCTGCCTCATCTATCAACATGTCTGCAAATAATATTTCTGATAATTCATGATATTTATTCCAATCAGCTTTACCATACAAAAACTTGTCGACAGGAGGATTAACTTGATATTTGTCAACAGCCAAAGATATTTCAGTTATTGTAGGATAATGATAACTTCCCATAGCATCATCATGCACAGACCACTCGCAAAATGGTGCAATACAAGGACTAGTGAAGCTGACATCAATAGCAGATGGATTACGTGTGGGATTATTAATTGAAGTAAAACTGCCATCATTTAAAATGCACAATTCAGAATCATCTATAACATCATACAAATCCCGACCGCGACTCTTAGTCGACAAACAGCCAAATGCAATATGATGAGCGTTAAAATCTCCACTCATAAAAATTGGCTTAGGAAGATCTCTTAGTATATTACGCAGCCTGTTCATTCTGATGTGCCCGCTAGGAGGGCAATATACACAAAGTATTGAAAGATTACCTTTTTCAGTGGATAATGATATAGCAACTGTTTGAATATCTTCATAAAATCTGGTATTTAAAATATTATACTGAAAATATGCCTTAATCAATATGGCTACTCCATTATGTTCATTCTTTGAGTTTCTATTATAAATATTATATCCAGGTATTTTAAAGTTACTATTGCCTTTAAACCAAGTCTCATTTAGCAAACATACATCAATATTTTGTTTTTGCAAGAACTTAATTAGTAAGGGCTTTTTACTATTGGCACTTTGAATGTTAAACTGCGCAATACGTAATCGAGATGTTCTAGGAGGACTTAAATCCATTATTTGGTTAGATTTTTAAGTAGCATATCTTTAATTGTGAGTGTAGTGATGGGTGTAGAGTCACCCTTATTGCCCAATTCCACCAATGTCTGTACAAGGGCCATTAGTACATCATTGTTGGACATTATTTGAGACTTGATGTCTACTGGAGGTAATACGACATCATTGCTGGAAGCCTGGGAAACAGGCTTGCTATGTACAGATTTATTTACATTACTATTTACAATTTTATATACAGGTTTAATATTTACAGGTTTATTTACATTTTGAAGTGGATGTTTTGGCATCGGCAGTGGAGGGAATTCAATATTTTGAGATGTCTTAGTCAAGGCAACACTTGCATAAGTAATTTTAGATTTCTTTTCAGTAATTTTTTTAATCTTTATTGGACATATTTTTGATATTGCTAGATGAGGACCGCTACAATTGATGCAGCAGATCTCATTTGGCTTATCACAATCTTTATACAAATGCTCCCCTGAGCAGATCGAACATCGTTGCTTGCCATTACAAATTTTAGCTGAATGGTTAAATTTAAAGCATTTGAAGCATTGCTGCTATGGTGGGATATAATCAAAGACTCTATACGCAAACAAGTCATATTGCACATTAAAGGGTATTGATAAAAAAGTAATGCTAACTGTTTGTAGTGGTACACGCTCTTGACCCACTTTTTTAGTGAATCTTCTGATAGCAATGATTTCATAAATGGAAGATAGCTTTGTGTAGAGTTCCTTGTTCGAAATATTACCTGGTACAAATCTGATTATGCCTGTTTTTTCTATTTGTGCTGCAGGAATATATGCTTTTATTTCATATTTCTCCATAAAAGGTGAATTATTTATAAAATTGTTTGCCGTATTATATTGCTTGAATGTAACTGCAATTTTATTAGCATTTACACGCTGAATTGCCACCACACCCTTTACTTCATTATTGAAAATATGATTTAAATAAATGGGACTTTTATTTCCCAATCTGTCCTTTGCATTTTTACTTTCTACAAACACTTTAAATTTGGTGTTGGAGGAGTTCTCCGGGTAGAGTCTTTTATAGTTTGGTTTTAAATATGGTAAATACATGGAGTCAATACGCTCACCGCCGCCGCTACTAGAGTCCAAGCCGCTGGAGGTGCCTCCGTCCCCAGGCCGAGGACGCTTGTTTGAGACGGGCGGGTTATCCCCGCCCCCCTCGTTACCATCCATTTTTTAGGTAAACTTATACTACCAGTGTAGTTTTAGTATACTTTTGGTAACTTTAATTAAAGAAAAACTAGGGAAAAATCTTTTATAAAATATTTGAAACCCGCTCTTTTTCAAGTTCCCGCCAAGAATCTCTTTAGCTGTATAAGTGATGTGATTGGGGTGGATACTTGTGTCCGATTTGTTTACTTATTACTTTGTTAATTCTATTCTATTCTATATTTTTATATGGCAAGCAAAGCCGATGTCGACTATTCTGCCAATGTCGAAAGTTAAATGGAAGAGCAGGTATATTTTATTTTATTAACAATCTAAAAATGCAATTACTGCGTATCACGGCTATATTTCCTCCATATTGCGGTATGGTATCATTCTTTGGGGTCGCTGTGTTGAAATTGATCAAGCATTCATAATGCAAAAAAAGTGTTTAAGAGTCATATTCGGGTTGAAACAAATAGAATCTTGTCATCCACTCTTTAGAAAATATAAAATTTTGACTTTACCATGCATCTATATTTTGGAATCATGTATATTTGTATTTAAACATAAGGGACTTTTTGAGCAAGTGACAAGTTATTACGCCCCACGATCACATAATGTTAACATGTTGCATCGACCAAAAACTAATTTCACGCTAACATCCAACAACAGTTATATTATGTGCATTAAATTGTAAAATAAAATTCCGAGTGCCATAAAAACATTACCATTCTTTAAATTCAAGCGTAGTTTAACAAATCTACTTATTGATAAATGCTTTTACAGTGTACTGGCGTTTTTAGAGTATAAATTGTAAAGCGGTAAAGGATAATAATTATACTTAAAATTTAATGTTCCAATTTCAATCTATGTGATATAATTTATTTTTAATTAAATAATCATTTATGTTAATTAATCTTAATTTGATTGACTGCTTGCATGAATTTTGACTTTAGTGATAAATAATAACTACTATGACTAATTTGCACGCCGAAATTACAGGCACAATAAGAGATCTGTATTTATTGCCTAAGAACTTTCTGTACCTTGTTGAAGCAAATAAATAATTTTTGATTATGATTTTTGAAAGAAGGAACTGTAGACACAGACTAAACTGCTTGATTGATACAGTTGACACTTGTTGGGTTAGTACGGGACTGAAAAAAACAGAAAAAAATATATACATAAATAATAAGATAGTTAACACATTAAAGATACGTTGCCACATTTAAATAGACGGTAGTAAGAAATTTTGTGAGACTCATACTCATAATTTGATATTATTGTGGCGGATGAAAATCATCAAAGCCACAAGGAGTTCTGGGGACGAATAAGTCAGAAGGGATGGGCAATTTATTGCGAGAGGGATCTTAAGTTTAGAGAGATGGCGGTATAGATCAAGTGTGGGGACATTATTTGGACATTCAAAAATATGTGATCCAAGGTACCCTCGCCCAATCCACACTCGCAGAGAGAGGAGTCACGTATATGGATTTTATGAAGAAAGACAGGAGTGCAGCAAAAACCTAAACGGATTCTGCAAAGGACAGATATAGCGGTTTTGGAGACCTTTCTAAAACCAAAGAACCATGGTTTTGGATTTATGACCGGTTGGACAGCATGGAAAAATTTGCCTTGCCTCCTGCTAGACATATTCCAACGTGCCTGCCATGAATCCTGGAGACTCAATTTGGGAAGGGACAACAAGTCATAATTCAGGTGAGTGTTATGTGAGATATCAACCGTTACAGATGAACAGGCGTCTTTAACCAATACATCAACACATTCATTACCTTGATGCCCAATGACTAGGTATCCAAACTAGCTGAACATCTCTATGACTACACACAACAAGCTAGTAAAGATTTTTTTTTTAAATTTTGAACACTCCGAAATGCTTTTATAATTAAAGGGATCTCTTTATTTCTCCAATAATTTGAGCTTCTGCATAAGGTATCTAGCACATGCAATCTAACTATAAGAGGATGGGACGACCTAGAGATTAACCTAGATAAAAAACGGGTGGCAAGATACTGACGTCTTAAGGCAAGGGGAAGTTCGGCATATTCAACCTGCAATGCGTTAACGGGGAGGACTTCATGCAACCAGAGATGATCCGAAGGCACTTGGACTGAACTCTATCTAGCCCCGCCAAAGCACCTTTGTTACAAGGAATCTATGTTATATACCTATGTTTACAAATAAAGATTCTTATTCTCTTATTCTTATTCTTAATCAAGTGATACGTTCTGTTACATCCCTATTCTGTATTAGTAAATGCTGACACTATTGCATAGTCAGCACTGGCCCACCAAGAAGTTGTTTTGCTCGTTGGTTTCCAGGCAGTTCGGGTTTAGCATTCAATGAGTTGGGACGTATACCGAATTTTCCCCAAATATATTGTATACTAATTAGGAAGTATAAATAAATCTTTTTTAAAAAGATTCGGGACTTTTCCATTCTAACATTTGGTGGCAGCGGTGGGATGAGACATCCCCAGTGTCCTTAAAACGGTAAATACGTCACAGGAAATAAAAGCAGTGCGTGTCTGTGTTCCTAAAAGTGTCCAGTGATTGTGTCGCCCAAAAAGCTCTCCAGCCCGAACTCATCACATCGAAGGTCGATACTATACGACCTGGTCTAAGCCTGGTCACTACTCCGAGTCCCCTGCGCAGTAAGTGGTGCTAAGCAGTTGGGTAGCACTGGCTGCACCCAATCTATTTTGTATCCAGCGCCGACTCGACAGCAGCCGACGGCTTCTCGTCCATACGTCCAAGGTAGACGGATTACGTCTAGTCAGTCAGTAGATCCAGAATGAAGAATTCCTACGAGCTGTTCCTGTAAGTCCAAATTACTCTATCCAGTGAAAATTGTGTGTGTTGTGCGTAAAGTGCGTATATCGTATTATAATCTCGTGTGTTAATTTAAAATAAGATTAATTTTAAATATCTATAATTAGATTCAAGGTTACTTGTTAAGAGGCTGCATGCGCCTCGATCCCACAAGTCGTCCTTATCAGTTGTGCATTATTTATACGTCCGGACCTCACGTAGTTCTCAGAACTTAATAACTGATAACTTCTATTTGTCTTAGTAACAACATCACGCCGATACTTCCCGAAGGGTTAAGCAGTGGCGTATAGTTTCTGGCATTCCTTATTAATTTACAAAAGTAAATATGTCGAAATCCGAATCTAAAAAAGACATTAAAGGAGATGAGGAAATCCCATTAAATGTTGTGCTAAAATTCATTAAACCATTTAATGGCGATAGAGACAAATTAACAGCTTTCCTAAGAAACTGTGATAGCGCAATATCCTTGGCGTCTTCTCAACAGGAAGAAGTCGTTTTTAAATTTGTTCTAAGTCAATTGGAAGGCAAGGCAGAGACCGCGTGGTCTATTAAAGATTTTGAAACATGGCCATCGCTTAAAGAATTTTTGAAAAATCAGTTTGGTGAACGTAAACACTATGCTCATCTACTCACTGACTTGCAAGACTGTAGGCAAGGAAATCAAGAGCCCGTTAGCCAATTTTCTTTGAGAGTAGAAACCTGTTTGCAAAAACTTCTCACAGAAGTAACTGTTTCTAATACAAGGAAGACCGAACTTCCGGGCAGATTAGCCGCGATGGAAGACCTCGCACTCCATACATTTATATTAGGTTTAATCCCTAGAATCGCTAATATTGTGAGATGTAGAGACTACAAAACTTTAAATGATGCCATTAATGCTGCGATATCCGAAGAAAAAATACAACAGTTCTCTTATCGCAACTTCAACAGGCAGAAAATTACTGAATCCTTTAATAAAAGAAATGATACAAATAATACATCTCAAGCAAAAGTTTTTATTAAAAGTAACAATTCCAGTCAACCCAATACTTCTTACAATGATTCTATGTTCTGCAGATACTGTAAAAAGCCAGGACACACTCTTGAGTATTGCAAATTGCGTGATTTCAACAATAAAACATTTTCAAATGGCCCTCAGCCATTTACTCCATTTAAACCTTCGTCCTTTAATAACAGACAAACAGGCGTTAAGCCAGGATCTCGTGTAAACTTCACTGATAATTATGAGGAAGAAGGCAGAGATGAAGTTGACGAATCCATTAATAATATCAATTTAAACTAAATAATGTCCCGTTTAAGTATCGCACGGGGCAAACCCCATTTAATCAAGCCGATACTACCCCTTTTATCAAGACCAATGGACAGGGTAACCAGCCCCATAAGGAAGGTCTGAACTCTTTTAATAGTAGGATCACGCCGCAGGGTAACCAGCCCCATAAGGAAGGTCTGAACTCTTTTAATAGTAGGATCACGCCGCAGGGTAACCAGCCCCATAAGGAAGGTCTAAACTCTTTTAATAGTAGGATCACGCCGCAGGGTAACCAGCCCCATAAGGAAGATCTGAACTCTTCTAATAGTAGGATCACGCCGCAGGGTAACCAGCCCCATAAGGAAGGTCTGAACCAACAATCCAATTGTAAACCTGAAAAAGAACTTAAAATATATGAAATCCTTACCCGAGAAAGTTACTTACCTTTCATTAAACTACAAACCCTTGTAAATAAAAATCCACTTACCTTCTTGATAGATTCTGGAGCAACACTTTGCGTCTTGAAAAAGAAAAGTGTAACAAGTACTCTGCAATTAGCAGATAGTGATGTTGCAATTAAAGGGATAGATACAAAAAATAAAACTTTGAAAAGTGTAGGAAGTTTTAAACTACAACTACAGTTCAATAAAAATTTAACTATAACCCATCCTTTTCAAATATTTGAAGATATAAACCTACCTTATGATGGTATAATAGGTAGCGACCTGTTCACAAAACATAAGTGTCGCATTAATTATCAGACCGACTCCTTAGAAATAAATAATCATTATATTAAATTATCCTTCGATGAACCAACATATGTCATTGAACCTCGTACCGAAACAGTAATAGAGTGTTCAGTGAAAAACCCTGAATTGAAAGAGGGAATGATATTAGATCAACCTATTTCCGATTCCCTTCTTATATCAAATTGCCTTGTTAAAGTAAAAGACAATAACAGAATTAATTTGACAATTGTTAATGTATCCGAAAAACCAGTTCACTTAAATGCTAACCTCATGCTTACTTTAAGTCCACTTGACCTTACTCAATGTAATATAACACAACATAATAGATTAATTAACAGCCTTGAAAGATCCCGGCAATTATCCGAACTCTTGCGAACATCTCATTTGAATGAGGAAGAATTACATTATCTTAGTGAAATCTGTCATCAGTACTCTGATATATTTCATCTACCAGGAGACCAATTAACCTGTACAGATGTAATTCAACACGAAATAAAAACTAATTCCTCACAACCGAAAAAAAAAAAAATGTAAAATCGTATCGATTTCCAGAAATACACAAAGAAGAGGTTAAGTCCCAAATAACCAAAATGTTAGATCAGCAAATTATTAAACCATCAAAATCCCCGTGGTCATCCCCTATTTGGATAGTGCCCAAAAAGGATGACTCCACCGGTCAAAAGAGGTTGAGAATAGTAATTGATTATAGAAAATTAAATGATATTACTATTGGTGAAAATTATCCAATTCCCCAAATTAATGAAATCTTAGACCAACTAGGTCAAAGTAAATACTTTACAACCCTAGACCTAGCATCCGGTTTTCACCAAATTCAAATGTCTCCAGAAGACGCACCAAAAACCGCATTCAGTGTACCCCAAGGACACTTCGAATTCAAGCGGATGCCGTTTGGTTTAAAAAATGCACCCGCAACCTTCCAAAGAACAATGAACACTGTTTTGTCTGGATTACAGGGTGTACATTGCTTTGAATACCAAGATGATATCGTTATATACTCTCATAATTTATCTTCACATATTAATAAACTTATTCTTGTCTTTGAAAATTTGAGAAAATTCCGCCTTAAACTTCAGCCGGACAAATGTGAATTCCTACGGAAAGAAGTCGCCTACTTAGGTCATGTAATAAGTAGTGAAGGCGTTAGACCTAATCCTGACAAAATAAAAGCTGTCGTAGATTTTCCTGTTCCAAAATGCGCTAAAGACATAAAATCGTTTTTAGGTTTAGCGTCATATTATAGAAGACTTATACCAGGATTCTCAAAATATGCTAAGTCCCTTACTAACCTTCTAAAAAAGGATATTCCATTTAACTGGACCAATAATCAACAATTATCGTTTGAGCAATTGAAAGAAAAATTGGTAACTGCACCAGTCCTTATTTACCCCGATTTTACTAAACCTTTTTATTTAACTTGCGACGCCTCAAATTACGCCATTTCAGCTATATTATCCCAGGGTGTAATTGGTAAAGACCAACCAATCGCCTTCGCGTCAAGGACACTTAATAAAGCAGAATGTAATTATAGTGTCACTGAGAAAGAATGTCTAGCTATAGTTTATGGAACTAAAACATTTCGTCCTTACCTTTTCGGCCGTCAATTTAAAATATTGACAGACCATAAGCCCTTAAACTGGCTTTTTAACTGCAAGGATCCTGGCTCTCGATTAATCCGTTGGCGCTTAAAACTAGAAGAATATAATTATGAAATTCAATATAGAAAAGGTAAGACAAATACTAATGCTGATGCTCTTTCGAGATACCCAATAAATCCTTTACGAAACGTAGAGGAAACCCAGACAAATAAAACATTATCTAATAATCATCCAATACCTAAGCCTGATAATGTGTCCACTAACCCTGACCAAATACCTACTGATGACGTCCCTCCTTCGCAATCCTCGCCACAATTAAATCCTGGAATCTTAGACTTACCTGATGATTTTATCCTCCCTGAAAACCTGGAACTCCCTGATGACTTTAATATACCTACTCCTCAATCCAGTGAAGTCATTGATGATGATGATACGTATTCCAAATGCCTGAAAACTATAAATAATAGATTAGTGACATTTGATACTAAAATTCTCGAACATAACGAAAATCTCTTAAAGACCAAATCAAAACATATTGTAATACCTACTTCAATCGACTTTGACGAATCCAATCGTTATGTATCTGAAATTATCGGTAACATGACTGAAAGTAAAGAATTCCTTACACTTGAAAGAACTCTATATTCATTTTTGATATCTGAAAAAGAGGATACTACTTATTATTTTTTATTCACTAAAGTATATCATTATGACACGACCACTTATGATGATATTTTCAAAAGCCTACAGAATTAAAAAACTATATTTTATCTGCAAATGTAAACGAGTTAAGCATCACGGATTTTAGAAATCCATTTGATAGCCACAGTTTTATAAAGGTACACAATATAATCACGTACCTTGTATACTTAATGTAAGTCTGAAAAAGCCAAGTCAGAGGCCTGTGGGGTTTCCCAGAGGCGGCTTAATTAACTCTGACACCAGAGGTGGCCACACCTCACACGAAAAGAAGAGAAGAAGATCACGTACCTATTTCATAAAACAAGTGTAACCATTAATATTTATAAAAATATTATAATGTACCCAACTATGAGCGAGATTGCTAAAATTATGCGTGAAAATCACGATATCCCCATTTCAGGTCACTTAGGTTCTAATAGAATGTTAAAAAGAATCCAAGAAAAATATTACTGGCGAAGCATGCGTAGTGATGTTGAAAATTATGTCCGTAAATGTGTGTCCTGCCAAGCTAACAAAGCACTACGTCAAACCAACCGTGCCCCCATGCAGATCACCACAACGTCAACACAGCCGTTTGAACGCGTTGCTTTAGACATCGTGGGTCCGCTTCCTGAAGTTGGTATCGCTAAATTAAAGTTTATTTTAACATTGCAGGACGACTTGACAAAATATACAGCTGCTTATCCTATCTCTAATGCTACCGCAGAGGAAACCTCTGAATGTCTAATTCATTTTATCGCTCAATTCGGTATTCCAAAAATAATCCTAACCGATCAAGGTACGAATTTTACGGCTGAACTATTCAAACAAACTTGCACCTTTTTAAAAATTAAACAGCTCTGGTCTACCCCTTATCACCCACAAACACAGGCTCCCTGTGTTTGTGGGTGATAAGGGGACCTTGAAAGAAGCCACTCAACTTTAAAAGAATATCTTAAATCTTTTGTGGATGAAAATCAAACTAATTGGCCCAGATATGTCTATACAGCCATGCTCACTTATAATACAACGGTTCACAGTACCACAAATTTCACCCCTTATGAACTGGTATTCGGTCATAAAGCACTTATACCTTCATCCATTTACGATGCCGCCTTAGAATCTACATATAATAATTACGTTAGGATTTTACAACAACGTCTACGAATTTCTAGAGAGAAAGCTATAGAAAATATACTGAAATCAAAAATGACCTCCAAAACATATTACGATAAGCATACCAAACCAGTGAAGTACAAAGCAGGTGATATGGTATACCTCAAAAATCACTTACGACTCCGTAAAGCTTTATCACCAATTTGGAAAGGTCCCTATAAAGTAATTAAAATAAATGGAAATAACACACTTACTTTATTAATTAACCGTCGGCATGTAAAACATCACTATGATGAAGTTAAACTTGCTGAAACAAATGATTAGTTTTTTTTTATCTTTGTATTTAGATAGTAGATTAGTTCTATAACCTAGAATATTATTTCAGGATCGCCTCGGCGTGTATCTCCGTTATCTCAACCGATGTTATAGAACCCATTAAAGAAAGTACTGGCATCTATTTTGACCCTGAGGGAACTTTGAAAATCTCTAATAATTATCTCCACATATTAGTCCCGATTGACATTGGGTATATACAACCTCATATAGAAATTATTACGTCCGCCTTAGGAACTGCTAGATTTCTTTGCCAACAGAATGAATTAAGTGTTTCAAAATGCCATAACTTTCTACAACCTTTAAAATCTCGCCTTGACAGTATACTGAAAGATTACAGTGCTATATCTCATCTTATTCCCGATAGAGATAAGAGATCTGCGTGGTTTGCTGGTATCGGTTCTTTTTTCAAACAAGTAATTGGCACAATGGATGAGGACGACTCAATTAAGTATAATTCTGCAATTCAACACTTAGAAAATAATGATAAGAAACTTTCATCTTTCTTAAAAGATAAATTTTGATGACTAATACAGCATTACAAAATTATAATGAAACACTTAAGATAATCAAATCCAATGAAGCTCGATTAGGCAATGCCATTGAAAATTTATCTGCTGTATTAAACAATGTATCTAATATACCTAAAGAATTATATATAGAATCTAAAATGAATGAAATATATAATGAATTGTTTTCTAGTTTACTAACTTTATCTTTTAAACTTGATGATATTATTAACGCTATAATGTTCACTAAGAGTCATTCTATACATCCCTCTATCTTAACCCCTAAACAACTCTATGAAGAGTTAATACATAGTTTTAAAGATTTACATAAGGATAGTGTACTACCTATTAGTTTAAGTTTAGATACTATCCATATGTTAACCGACTTAGCACAACTATCGTGCTATTTTATAAATAGTAAAGTAGTGTTTGTTATTAAAATTCCCTTAGTACATAAGTCAGAATACGTTTTATATAAACCTATCTCTGTACCTATCACACATGATGTGGACCAGCCTCATTCCTATGCTATGATTATACCTCATTGTAATCATATAGCTATAAGTAAGGATAAAATAACATATGTATGCCTCCAGGAACTAAGTAAATGTCTTAAAACTGTTAATCAGATTTATATTTGTAATAATATCGATGTATATTCAATTCAAAATATGCCTACTTGTGAAACAGAAATGATGAGTAAAATTATAAATAAATTGCCTGAACAATGTGAAACTAAATTAATTCATGGGAATATAGATATTTGGCAAGAATTAAAAAACAATAAATGGTTATTTGTTAAATCAGAACCAACTAAACTTACCATTGAATGTAATTCACAGATAACAGAGTACAAACTATTAGGTACTAGTGTAATCAGTCTAGAACCGGAATGTAAAGCTTATTGTAAAGATAGGGAACTTCTATCTAAACCTTATTATAAAATAGTTATTAAACCTATCATTTCTGATTTTAATCTTATCAGTGATCCTTGTTGTGACATAGATAAATTCAAGTTATTTAAACCTAAATTAAAATCTTTAAAGTTAAATGACGTACATCTTGAAAAACTTGTAACTGTTTCAAATCATCAATTAATGTCAGATATTGACAAAATTATTAATGAACCTAGCCTATTCATAAAATATGAATCTCATTATCCAATTATTACTTATTGTATAATAATTCTATTTTTAATTTTTATATCATATAAAGTTTGTAAAAAGTTCGGTAAATGTCCAACTTTCAAAACTAAGAATGAATCTAACAGTTTAGCAGATGAAGTTCAGGAATTAGAAGAAATTCCAGCTCCAAGACTTCGCATATCTTTCTGAAACTTATGTAAAAATATATAAGTTTCATCTTGTTGGGGGGGTTGTTACATCCCTATTCTGTATTAGTAAATGCTGACACTATTGCATAGTCAGCACTGGCCCACCAAGAAGTTGTTTTGCTCGTTGGTTTCCAGGCAGTTCGGGTTTAGCATTCAATGAGTTGGGACGTATACCGAATTTTCCCCAAATATATTGTATACTAATTAGGAAGTATAAATAAATCTTTTTTAAAAAGATTCGGGACTTTTCCATTCTAACAGTTCCATAGTCCAGAACGCTACGAACTAAGGCGTTGTACACTAACTTCATGGTGTAGGGTAGGGTGAGTCAATTTTTTTTTTCTCGTTTTTCAAATATGCTCAGCATCAAAAAGGTGCCAAATAAAAAAAAAAAAAGAATGAAATGTATATATATAAAAAAATATAATTATATCTATCTCAATACAAAGAAAAATAAACTTACGATCAATGTTTTAATAAATTAAGTAAAATAACAAGAAATGAAAAGTTTAAAAGCTTAACAACAAATGCCTTCATTAGCAACTGTGATAGAAACTGTGTTTCGACACTTAATTGGGAGCACGCCACGGGTACTTATCTCACTTAATTTATTTTGGCTTACCCACAGAACTAAATTAATAATTTTTAATAATGTACAAAACTTGTTATCCTTCCAAGATGGTCTTTTGTTACTAACATAGCATTAAGCTAATCACTAACATTCTTTATTTGCTGTATTATTTTGTACATATTAATTGATAACGAACTGTTTCCGCTACTCGTTTGATGTGTTTTTTTTTTTTATTGTAACTATTGTTTCTCATTGTAAGTGAATGTATATTCTGTTTTTGAGAAATAAATGTCTTAAACCATAAATGGTGTCGTTACTTTATATGTAAAGTTTTATTAGATTATTTTAAGTTTTATTGCCTCCGGATTGTCATAGAACTATTTAAAAAAAGTAGATTTTTGACGTTACTTTACTAATATTTAACTCATTTTTTTTATATCTGATTTCATTCGAAATACTTTTTAGTAATTATAAATACGAAATTGTTTGGTTGAGTTCAAGGATAGAGGAGTAAGGAGGGGAGGGGGGCGAGGAAAGTTGAGACAATTGACGCGCGATTCATTGGTAAAACAATCAGTGTTAGACCAGGGTAGAAGCCTTTAAAAATAATAAAAAGTGAAAAAAAATAATAGTAGGATGAAACCCATTAGAAAAGGAGGGGAATATTATAAAAATGAAAGGAAAAATAATTTACGGGCGATCTGAGGTCGGGAAGGGGATGGGGGTGAGGTTTTAAGGGTAAAAACCGGTTTTTCTCGATTTCCGGCAAAACTAAAAGTCCTATCGAAAAAAGTCAAATGGCAAAGTTATAGGTTATAAAAAGATCTAAAACTTTTGTTTTTACACTTTTTTCACATAACCTCAAAATTTATGTGAAATATTCAAAAAACCAAGTTTTTGGTTTTTTATTTTTATCTTTTACAAAAAAAAAACTTTTTTTACGAAATTTGGTGAAAATTTACCTTTTTATGTCCCAAATACGCTGTAATTTATTTGACTAAAAATATTTATTTTTTCACCTTATTTTGAATTAATATCGAAAAAACACCCTAATTTTCAATCGAAAATTCACCCGTCAAAATATCAGCTTTTTATAAAAAGTTGGTATGTTTTCTGTTCGTTGAAATCTCTACTTTCCGATGGTGAACAAAAAAAAAATGTTATTATAGTAAATCTTCTCAGAAAATGCAAAAACCTCGAATTCGATTTTTTTTTAATTATTATAAATAATTTTGAGCTATTTATTAAAATTAACACTTTAATTACTCGAAAAACGTTAGATTACATGTTACATTGATAAAAAAAAATTGCAAATAAAAATATGCTACTATAATTAACAAACAAATAAGTTAATAAAATTATTATTTAATAAGACATCTACAATATTTGGAGAAAGTTGTCGAATCTTCTTTAATTTATAAAATATGCGTAGATGCCTATTTATAACTATTTTAAGATAAATTATATACCTGAGTGACCTACGAAAAATTGTAGCCCATCAAAAGGTATTTCATGGAGAAGTGGGGAAGGGACTAGGCGGGTCTGGGTCTTACTACATACATACCTACTATTTCGTAGCAGCTGTTACAACCGTTAGCCTAACCAGTATTCGAAATACAGTACAGTATACAACATCGTTTATAAAAATACACGTGCACGCTGAGTTTCTTGAAGATAATTGTGACAAGTTTACTAAAAAAAAAAAACTTTTCGAATCTGCTTAGGAAGGTTAATACTATCTGTATGTTTATGTGTATCAATCAACTCAAACATAAAAATCGTAATATTTTCTTTAAAAAATAGTATGCTTAACGTAACATAACCTAAAGATTGAAATTAAATGCTATTTTAATACAAGATAAAAAAATAATAATCTCCTTAATTTTGCACAAACAAATTTAGTTAAACCCATGAAAAAAAAATATTTTTCAAAATACATAAAAAATATATTAAAAATCTAAAAAAATATATATCGTAAATATATGAAATATATATGATTTTCATATATATTTCATATATTTTGAATATATCTGAAATATATTTGAAATGTATAAAATATATATGAAAATCGGCCATAGTAGTAGTATATTTTTATTTGCAAATTTTTTTTATCAATGTTACATGTAACCTAAGGTTTTTCGAGTAATTAAAGTGTTAATTTTAATAAATAGATCAAAATTATTTATAATAATTAAAAAAAAAATCGAATTTCTAATGGGTTTCATCCTACTATTATTTTTTTTGGTTTTAAAAATTATCGACCCTGGTCTATGTCGCGCGTTGCGTAATACAGTGCATTTACTTGTTTTATGTTATTAGAAAAATGTAACGCACTCGAAATAGTTGGAAGTGTCCCTTATTTGATAATTTAAAGACAACCTATTGCCAACTTACGAAGATGTGATAAAGTATTATGAGTGAACCCGACACAAGTAAAAATTTGAGAGGAAACCGAAAAAAGAGCCGACATATAAAGAAATAGAGGCCGTTTTAGTTTCAAAACTGATACAAGTATGGGCAAAATCTTCTATTCCTACAGTAGAACCAAAACGAATGAAGGATCGTCAAAGTTATCATTTAAAATGTATGGTTTTCTATAAAAACTCACTCTAGCTGTAAATATGAATCGCCACACTTGTTTAAACTCATCGAGCTAATAAGATATTTACCAACAACTTTAAAAGTCGTTATCGACCCAGTAATTCAAAGAAACAGCTATTTTGCACACCCGGAAAACTTATTGCTTGCCATGTTGACAGATCTCCAGCCGCACGTTCGTGAATTAGCTGCACGGCGAATTTTGAAAGCTAGATCAGAAACACCAAAAAAATTGCGTATGTTTCAGTTACCAAAGATAAACTTTAACGCTTTAACATATTATGACCTTTTGAATTGGCAAGAAAATATCACTGAGCCTTTATTAAAATCTGTAACCGAAGAAAATCTCCGTTTGTTTATTCAACAAAAAGGAGAAGGCGATTTGGATTTATTATGCCTTCCGTGTCACACACAAGCAGTAGAAAGAGCAGTTATAGCTGTGACCGAAGCATTATCCACCTTATGTAATAAAAGAATGACAGAAGATTTTATCAAAGCTCAGATAGACTCGAGAAAAGCAATGCCAAAATTCGACAGCAAAAAGGATTTCGCCACAATGTAACCTTTAATTTTAATAATTATTATTTTATATTTTTTAACCGACTTCCAAAACAGAAGGAGGTCCTAACGTTGTAAAAATTGTTTGCTCATTAGTAAACCTTTATTTACTACCGATTAAAGACTTTTATTTATAAATAGTGATCTTTGTATGCCATGCTGTTAGACCTTTTTGAACCAAATTTGTTGACGATTTCCACATGACTCCGGAGGTAGAAGATAAATTCCGATTGCAAAGAAACTTAATAATCTTTTTACACTCATAATTTAGAACCGTTTTATCGCTGTGCCCATATAAAAACTAATTTTTTTTTTCTCCATACATAAGTGACCCACCCTAGTGTAGGGGTGAGCTCCCCACCAAACAGCCGCTAAATTTTTTAAAATTGAGATAATTCTTTCACATTTTTAATGAGGGAGTTTATATGAGGCTTGTCAGTTAATTCAAAATCTAAAAAACTTAACTTTATCAACTATCGGGATATTATGACCTAAAATGCTCACTGATATCTGAGGGAACTGTCTTTTGCGAGAGAAAATAATTTTTGGTGCGGAGAGGGAAAGACCATGACTTAAAAGCCACTGGCTCAGAGAGTCCAAAGAGAGGCATAGAGAAGAAGCCGCGTCAACGATTAGGAATCTGTCACGTATAGAACAATGTCATCGGCGTATTGCAGGATTGATTGTTTAGGCAAGACCTAATATCGGCCGTATACAAATTGTACAGTAGGGGTCTGAAGACAGAGCCTTGAAGGAGTCCCCTCCACGCCTGCCTCTTATCGAACTCCTCTCCCTGAACTCTCAAAACCAATGACCGGGACAAAAGGAGTTCACATATACACGGTATAATCTTTGCCGGTATACTCAGCTGTTGCAATTTTTGCCTAAGTACGGGAAAAAGTACGTTGTCGTATGCGGAGGAGATGTCAAGCAAAGCGGAAACAACAGATTGGTTTCTGGAGAGGGCCAAACGGATATCTGTGACCAGGACGCCAACACTATCCATAGTACTAAGTCCTTTCCTAAAACCAAATTGGAAATTCGGCAGTAAATCTCTCGATTCGACTAACCACTCTAGACGATTTTTTATAAGGTGTTCCAGTAGCTTGGCTAGGACTGAAGATAAAGCTATTGGCCTAAGGCCATTCGGATCATTTGCATGTTTGCCAGGTTTCAGTAATGGAATGATGATCTGTAGCTTCCACTGATCTGGTACCCAGCCATGACTATAGCAGAAGTTAATTATGTTTAAGAAGTAAATTTTCGCCTTGTCGCCAGAGTGAGAAATAAAAGAATATGGCACACAGTCAATGCCAGAAGCTGAGTCCCGGACATGACGGAGTACAACGTTCAGTTCTTTCAAGGTAAATGGCGCATCAAAGGGATCCTCCGCTGAATTAGATAAGGGAACATTCACACATTCAGATAAGAGGGGTACATATGGTGGTGCTATTGTTTTCCTAGTTACTGGCGAATTGGTAGAAGGGGAACAATCTCGCCTAAACCTATTGACGCTTTTCCAGACTGTTGAGATTAGAGTAGAGGGGGACAAGGAGGTACAAAATTGAACCCAGCCAGCACGTTTCTTCTTGCTAAGAAGACTTCTGACCCTGGCATAACACGATAGATATGCTAAGAAATTACTGGTACACATATCTGCATTGTAGCGCCTCTCGGCCTCAATCCTTGTTACCCGACTGCCGAAGGAGGGTAATGTGTTTATCAGTCTATGTATGTATGTATGTATGTATGTATGTATATATGTATGTATGTATGTATGTATGTATGTATGTATGTATGTTTGTTCCTATGTGGCGTTCTAGAGACCAAACGCGTTGGCCGATTTTGATGGTTCTTACGTCAATCGATTCGTCTTAACCCTGCGAGTGTCACTGGCTACATTAAAATTGGAAAAAAGAAAAATGGCGGATTTGGGGCGCCATATTGTGGGGTACCAAATTTTTTTTTTCTTCCAAGCCTATCGAGTGGGGTATCAAAATAAAGGACTTTAAGAGCTGATTTCAAAAATATATAACACTTATATGTTAAAATGTACCTAATTCTAAAAAAAGTTAACTAAAAAGTTATAAATAAAAAAAGTTAATTCAAAAATTCAAAAAACCCGACTGCTTAAAAAGCGAACTAAAAAGATGTAAACAAGAAGAAAATCATGCTGTGCAGTCGGAGGATACATCTGGTTTTGGTCAGCCAGCTCGCGAACTTGTATCCTCCGACTGCACAGCATGATTTTCTTCTTGTTTACATCTTTTTAGTTCGCTTTTTAAGCAGTCGAGTTTTTTGAATTTTTGAATTAACTTTTTTTTTTTAACTACACCTCAGTGCATTCTGGATCCCACCACGGAGGTGAAGGGCTTTTATTTCTGGCAATGTTTCTCAGCAGAAAAGAGGAATCTGCACTCGAGGTAACAGCTGTGACAAAACCCTCATAGCAACTTTTGGTATGGCGGTGACCAGAAGGGTTTGATAAACATCATATAGTATTTTAATTTATGGTATTGGATATGTTTTAATTTTACCCTACCTACCCTACCTACCCTGCCTACCCTGCCTACCCTACCTACCCTACCTACCCTACCTACCCTACCTACCCTACCTACCCTACCTACCCTACCTACCCTGCCTACCCTACCTACCCTGCCTACCCTACCTACCCTGCCTACCCTACCTACCCTGCCTACCCTACCTACCCTGCCTACCCTACCTACCCTGCCTACCCTACCTACCCTGCCTACCCTACCTACCCTGCCTACCCTACCTACCCTGCCTACCCTACCTACCCTGCCTACCCTACCTACCCTGCCTACCCTACCTACCCTGCCTACCCTACCTACCCTGCCTACCCTACCTACCCTGCCTACCCTACCTACCCTGCCTACCCTACCTACCCTGCCTACCCTACCTACCCTGCCTACCCTACCTACCCTGCCTACCCTACCTACCCTACCTACCCTACCTACCCTACCTACCCTACCTACCCTACCTACCCTACCTACCCTACCTACCCTACCTACCCTACCTACCCTACCTACCCTACCTACCCTACCTACCCTACCTACCCTACCTACCCTGCCTACCCTACCTACCCTGCCTACCCTACCTACCCTGCCTACCCTACCTACCCTGCCTACCCTACCTACCCTGCCTACCCTACCTACCCTGCCTACCCTACCTACCCTGCCTACCCTACCTACCCTGCCTACCCTACCTACCCTGCCTACCCTACCTACCCTGCCTACCCTACCTACCCTGCCTACCCTACCTACCCTGCCTACCCTACCTACCCTGCCTACCCTACCTACCCTGCCTACCCTACCTACCCTGCCTACCCTACCTACCCTGCCTACCCTACCTACCCTGCCTACCCTACCTACCCTAACTTGGGGTTTTTCTTAAACTTTAAACTTTTCGAGCGGATAAGCAACTCGTTAAATAAGCCCTAATGCTCTTGAGCGGATAAGCAACTCGTTAAATAAGCCCTAATGCTCTCTTCTAAATTGGGTTTTCAAACAGGTGCGGGTTACGACACCTAATTAAAAAAAAAGCCTTCGTAATTACAATATAAATATTTCTTTGTTGGTGTATGCGTCATTGAATGTGAACCATATCCCCTACGTGTGAATGAATGAGAGTGTTTGACGAAAGTATGAAAGATGTTGTGTGTTGGAGCAAGGACTTATTTTAACCTTCAAAATTTTCAATGGAGTTGAAAATTTTCCGGGGTTGTTGGGGAAATGTGGTATTTCGCTATTTTAAACCACATATTTTAGTTATTTCACTGAGTGAGCTGGTGTTCTCACCTAATTCACACTTAGGTCTCTTAATACTTACTTCATATTATTCCATGCCAATACATTTTACATCATATACTTATACTTCGCATCCTTTATACGTTTACATTATTATTCTGCGAATCGGTCTAAAACGATTCGTTTTCTTATAAAATAATCATATTTTTCAATGTTATGACATCTACGTCAGGTTGTCAAGCTGTCGATACTTTTCCTTTTAAATTTTCTGTCATAGAGCTTCTTACTAGCTTAGTCTATGAAGATTACTTTTGATTTATATAATTTAAATTCTTTTTATCAATATGGTTAGCTCAAATATTGTATTTTATAAATTGAAAATTAATTTACATGCTCTCAGAATTCATCGAAAAGGTTTTGGATTGTATATTACTGGCTGTTTTGAATACTGGCAGGTTGCACTTTTTTTATGACAACAAGATGTCACTAACTTAAATTCTGATTCTGATTCTGTCAAGCGGTGGATATAAAAGACGGAAAGGCCGAGGGCTTTGTAGTCTTGAATCTGGACTGTACGCTAGTAGTCCATTTTTCTGTTTGATACTATGAAGTATACAATTGTATTTAAAATTTCTCTTTAAAACTATTATATATAAGGCCTGTGAATCTACCAATTCTGTTAAATGCAATAAATATTATTTATTGAGTGTGTTACTGGTTCTTTAACTTCGACGGTCACCGCTTCATATCAAAAGGGCTTGATTGATCAGCATATTAAGCCACAGCCTGACCTCCACACTCCTAGCTGCCTGTTCCTGCACCAGTGCTACTGCTACTGCTACCTGCCTGTTATCCTGACAATTGGTTCAAGCCTTGACCATCTGCGTGCTCATCTGCCTACCTCGGGCATTCCACGCCTTCGTGTCCGTCCAGCTGCCTAGCCTGCCCGTCCAGCTACCCAGCCTTCCTGCCTGCTATGAAAAACCTGCCCACGTCGTGCGAAGCCGGCCCATAGTTTTATACTCAATATCCTTTTAATTAATTTTAATTTATAGTTACCTTTACTTTTATTAACGAGGCTTACGTGTAGCTCAGCCCATCTGAACTACACGTAACGCTACAGTTTGGCGCCCAACGTAAAATCAGCGTTATCTTTTTCAAAATTCTAAAAAAACTACCACTAGTACTTTCTTTTGGACTCGTATTTGGCTTAGTCTACTCATATTCATTTATTTATTTATTTACCTTATTCACTTTTTCTCTTCTTCTTCTTTCTTCTACTCAACACATATTCATACCTACTTACACTACACCCCACACACATCCCTTTTACCCTCTGGTAATTGGCACCCATTCTTCACTTGGAAGTGTTTTTAAAACCATTCGTGGTCACTCACAAGCTGGGGTTTGGTTTACTCTACGACGTACTGTAGGAGAATATCCTATAGTCGTTACCATAACGTTCCATAACACATAACTCTCTAATACTTCACTACCCTACACTCACCTCTTAAAGTCCTCTTAAACTTGAGTTTTCTGTAACTCTTGACCTCAACTCTACTCTCTTGAGTCGCCTTTAGCACTCATTAACCCTCACCCTCACCCTCATTTGGCTATAATGCATTATTCCTTTTTTTTGAGCGGTAGCAACTCATTAAATAAGCCCCTAATGCATTATCTTTTCTTAGAGGTATTCTTAAAACCCTCTAAACCTTAAACTCAAGTTACTCTTGAGCTCTCTTAAACTCAAGTTACTCTTGAGCTCTCTTAAACTCAAGTTACTCTTGAGCTCTTATATAATTTAAATTCTTTTTATCAATATGGTTAGCTCAAATATTGTATTTTATAAATTGAAAATTAATTTACACGCTCTCAGAATTCATCGAAAAGGTTTTGGATTGAATATTACTGGCTGTTTTGAATACTGGCAGGTTGCACTTTTTTTATGACAACAAGATGTCACTAACTTAAATTCTGATTCTGATTCTATCAAGCGGTGGATATAAAAGACGGAAAGGCCGAGGGCTTGGCAGTCTTGAATCTGGACTGAACGCTAGTAGTCCATTTTTCTGTTTGATACTATGAAGTATACAATTGTATTTAAAATTTCTCTTTAAAACTATTATATATAAGGCCTGTGAATCTACCAATTCTGTTTAATGCAATAAATATTATTTATTGAGTGTGTTACTGGTTCTTTAACTTCGACGGTCACCGCTTTATATCAAAAGGGCTTGATTGATCAGCATATTAAGCCACAGCCTGACCTCCACACTCCTAGCTGCCTGTTCCTGCACCAGTGCTACTGCTACTGCTACCTGCCTGTTATCCTGACAATTGGTTCAAGCCTTGACCATCTGCGTGCTCATCTGCCTACCTCGGGCATTCCACGCCTTCGTGTCCGTCCAGCTGCCTAGCCTGCCCGTCCAGCTGCCCAGCCTTCCTGCCTGCTATGAAAAACCTGCCCACGTCGTGCGAAGCCGGCCCATAGTTTTATACTCAATATCCTTTTAATTAATTTTAATTTATAGTTACCTTTACTTTTATTAACGAGGCTTACGTGTAGCTCAGCCCATCTGAACTACACGTAACGCTACAGGCTGAGCTACACGTAAGCCACGTTAATAAAAATAAAAGTAACTATAAATTAAAACTAAGAAAAGGATATAAATAACAAATTAAGGACCTTAATTAGCTGCTGTTTTATCTTTAACTGTCGAGTTCTTTTCGACTTTCAGTTTTTATTTTCTCTGAATAAGGCTATAATGCATTATTCCTTTTTTTTGAGCGGTAGCAACTCATTAAATAAGCCCCTAATGCATTATCTTTTCTTAGAGGTATTCTTAAAACCCTCTAAACCTTAAACTCAAGTTACTCTTGAGCTCTCTTAAACTCAAGTTACTCTTGAGCTCTCTTAAACTCAAGTTACTCTTGAGCTCTCTTAAACTCAAGTTCCTCTTGGGCTCTCTTAAACTCGAGTGTCTCTTAAACTTGGGGTTTTTCTTAAACTTTAAACTTTTCGAGCGGATAAGCAACTCGTTAAATAAGCCCTAATGCTCTTGAGCGGATAAGCAACTCGTTAAATAAGCCCTAATGCTCTCTTCTAAATTGGGTTTTCAAACAGGTGCGGGTTACGACACCTAATTAAAAAAAAAGCCTTCGTAATTACAATATAAATATTTCTTTGTTGGTGTATGCGTCATTGAATGTGAACCATATCCCCTACGTGTGAATGAATGAGAGTGTTTGACGAAAGTATGAAAGATGTTGTGTGTTGGAGCAAGGACTTATTTTAACCTTCAAAATTTTCAATGGAGTTGAAAATTTTCCGGGGTTGTTGGGGAAATGTGGTATTTCGCTATTTTAAACCACATATTTTAGTTATTTCACTGAGTGAGCTGGTGTTCTCACCTAATTCACACTTAGGTCTCTTAATACTTACTTCATATTATTCCATGCCAATACATTTTACATCATATACTTATACTTCGCATCCTTTATACGTTTACATTATTATTCTGCGAATCGGTCTAAAACGATTCGTTTTCTTATAAAATAATCATATTTTTCAATGTTATGACATCTACGTCAGGTTGTCAAGCTGTCGATACTTTTCCTTTTAAATTTTCTGTCATAGAGCTTCTTACTAGCTTAGTCTATGAAGATTACTTTTGATTTATATAATTTAAATTCTTTTTATCAATATGGTTAGCTCAAATATTGTATTTTATAAATTGAAAATTAATTTACATGCTCTCAGAATTCATCGAAAAGGTTTTGGATTGTATATTACTGGCTGTTTTGAATACTGGCAGGTTGCACTTTTTTTATGACAACAAGATGTCACTAACTTAAATTCTGATTCTGATTCTGTCAAGCGGTGGATATAAAAGACGGAAAGGCCGAGGGCTTTGTAGTCTTGAATCTGGACTGTACGCTAGTAGTCCATTTTTCTGTTTGATACTATGAAGTATACAATTGTATTTAAAATTTCTCTTTAAAACTATTATATATAAGGCCTGTGAATCTACCAATTCTGTTAAATGCAATAAATATTATTTATTGAGTGTGTTACTGGTTCTTTAACTTCGACGGTCACCGCTTCATATCAAAAGGGCTTGATTGATCAGCATATTAAGCCACAGCCTGACCTCCACACTCCTAGCTGCCTGTTCCTGCACCAGTGCTACTGCTACTGCTACCTGCCTGTTATCCTGACAATTGGTTCAAGCCTTGACCATCTGCGTGCTCATCTGCCTACCTCGGGCATTCCACGCCTTCGTGTCCGTCCAGCTGCCTAGCCTGCCCGTCCAGCTACCCAGCCTTCCTGCCTGCTATGAAAAACCTGCCCACGTCGTGCGAAGCCGGCCCATAGTTTTATACTCAATATCCTTTTAATTAATTTTAATTTATAGTTACCTTTACTTTTATTAACGAGGCTTACGTGTAGCTCAGCCCATCTGAACTACACGTAACGCTACAGTTTGGCGCCCAACGTAAAATCAGCGTTATCTTTTTCAAAATTCTAAAAAAACTACCACTAGTACTTTCTTTTGGACTCGTATTTGGCTTAGTCTACTCATATTCATTTATTTATTTATTTACCTTATTCACTTTTTCTCTTCTTCTTCTTTCTTCTACTCAACACATATTCATACCTACTTACACTACACCCCACACACATCCCTTTTACCCTCTGGTAATTGGCACCCATTCTTCACTTGGAAGTGTTTTTAAAACCATTCGTGGTCACTCACAAGCTGGGGTTTGGTTTACTCTACGACGTACTGTAGGAGAATATCCTATAGTCGTTACCATAACGTTCCATAACACATAACTCTCTAATACTTCACTACCCTACACTCACCTCTTAAAGTCCTCTTAAACTTGAGTTTTCTGTAACTCTTGACCTCAACTCTACTCTCTTGAGTCGCCTTTAGCACTCATTAACCCTCACCCTCACCCTCATTTGGCTATAATGCATTATTCCTTTTTTTTGAGCGGTAGCAACTCATTAAATAAGCCCCTAATGCATTATCTTTTCTTAGAGGTATTCTTAAAACCCTCTAAACCTTAAACTCAAGTTACTCTTGAGCTCTCTTAAACTCAAGTTACTCTTGAGCTCTCTTAAACTCAAGTTACTCTTGAGCTCTTATATAATTTAAATTCTTTTTATCAATATGGTTAGCTCAAATATTGTATTTTATAAATTGAAAATTAATTTACACGCTCTCAGAATTCATCGAAAAGGTTTTGGATTGAATATTACTGGCTGTTTTGAATACTGGCAGGTTGCACTTTTTTTTATGACAACAAGATGTCACTAACTTAAATTCTGATTCTGATTCTATCAAGCGGTGGATATAAAAGACGGAAAGGCCGAGGGCTTGGCAGTCTTGAATCTGGACTGAACGCTAGTAGTCCATTTTTCTGTTTGATACTATGAAGTATACAATTGTATTTAAAATTTCTCTTTAAAACTATTATATATAAGGCCTGTGAATCTACCAATTCTGTTTAATGCAATAAATATTATTTATTGAGTGTGTTACTGGTTCTTTAACTTCGACGGTCACCGCTTTATATCAAAAGGGCTTGATTGATCAGCATATTAAGCCACAGCCTGACCTCCACACTCCTAGCTGCCTGTTCCTGCACCAGTGCTACTGCTACTGCTACCTGCCTGTTATCCTGACAATTGGTTCAAGCCTTGACCATCTGCGTGCTCATCTGCCTACCTCGGGCATTCCACGCCTTCGTGTCCGTCCAGCTGCCTAGCCTGCCCGTCCAGCTGCCCAGCCTTCCTGCCTGCTATGAAAAACCTGCCCACGTCGTGCGAAGCCGGCCCATAGTTTTATACTCAATATCCTTTTAATTAATTTTAATTTATAGTTACCTTTACTTTTATTAACGAGGCTTACGTGTAGCTCAGCCCATCTGAACTACACGTAACGCTACAGGCTGAGCTACACGTAAGCCACGTTAATAAAAATAAAAGTAACTATAAATTAAAACTAAGAAAAGGATATAAATAACAAATTAAGGACCTTAATTAGCTGCTGTTTTATCTTTAACTGTCGAGTTCTTTTCGACTTTCAGTTTTTATTTTCTCTGAATAAGGCTATAATGCATTATTCCTTTTTTTTGAGCGGTAGCAACTCATTAAATAAGCCCCTAATGCATTATCTTTTCTTAGAGGTATTCTTAAAACCCTCTAAACCTTAAACTCAAGTTACTCTTGAGCTCTCTTAAACTCAAGTTACTCTTGAGCTCTCTTAAACTCAAGTTACTCTTGAGCTCTCTTAAACTCAAGTTCCTCTTGGGCTCTCTTAAACTCGAGTGTCTCTTAAACTTGGGGTTTTTCTTAAACTTTAAACTTTTCGAGCGGATAAGCAACTCGTTAAATAAGCCCTAATGCTCTTGAGCGGATAAGCAACTCGTTAAATAAGCCCTAATGCTCTCTTCTAAATTGGGTTTTCAAACAGGTGCGGGTTACGACACCTAATTAAAAAAAAAGCCTTCGTAATTACAATATAAATATTTCTTTGTTGGTGTATGCGTCATTGAATGTGAACCATATCCCCTACGTGTGAATGAATGAGAGTGTTTGACGAAAGTATGAAAGATGTTGTGTGTTGGAGCAAGGACTTATTTTAACCTTCAAAATTTTCAATGGAGTTGAAAATTTTCCGGGGTTGTTGGGGAAATGTGGTATTTCGCTATTTTAAACCACATATTTTAGTTATTTCACTGAGTGAGCTGGTGTTCTCACCTAATTCACACTTAGGTCTCTTAATACTTACTTCATATTATTCCATGCCAATACATTTTACATCATATACTTATACTTCGCATCCTTTATACGTTTACATTATTATTCTGCGAATCGGTCTAAAACGATTCGTTTTCTTATAAAATAATCATATTTTTCAATGTTATGACACCTACGTCAGGTTGTCAAGCTGTCAATACTTTTCCTTTTAAATTTTCTGTCATAGAGCTTCTTACTAGCTTAGTCTATGAAGATTACTTTTGATTTATATAATTTAAATTCTTTTTATCAATATGGTTAGCTCAAATATTGTATTTTATAAATTGAAAATTAATTTACACGCTCTCAGAATTCATCGAAAAGGTTTTGGATTGAATATTACTGGCCTACCTACCCTACCTACCAACCCTACCTACCCTACCTACCCTACCTACCCTACCTACCCTACCTACCCTACCTACCCTACCTACCCTACCTACCCTACCTACCCTACCTACCCTACCTACCCTACCTACCCTACCTACCCTACCTACCCTACCTACCCTACCTACCCTACCTACCCTACCTACCCTACCTACCCTACCTACCCTACCTACCCTACCTACCCTACCTACCCTACCTACCCTACCTACCCTACCTACCCTACCTACCCTACCTACCCTACCTACCCTACCTACCCTACCTACCCTACCTACCCTACCTACCCTACCTACCCTACCTACCCTACCTACCCTACCTACCCTACCTACCCTACCTACCCTACCTACCCTACCTACCCTACCTACCCTACCTACCCTACCTACCCTACCTACCCTACCTACCCTACCTACCCTACCTACCCTACCTACCCTACCTACCCTACCTACCCTACCTACCCTACCTACCCTACCTACCCTACCTACCCTACCTACCCTACCTACCCTACCTACCCTACCTACCCTACCTACCCTACCTACCCTACCTACCCTACCTACCCTACCTACCCTACCTACCCTACCTACCCTACCTACCCTACCTACCCTACCTACCCTACCTACCCTACCTACCCTACCTACCCTACCTACCCTACCTACCCTACCTACCCTACCTACCCTACCTACCCTACCTACCCTACCTACCCTACCTACCCTACCTACCCTACCTACCCTACCTACCCTACCTACCCTACCTACCCTACCTACCCTACCTACCCTACCTACCCTACCTACCCTACCTACCCTACCTACCCTACCTACCCTACCTACCCTACCTACCCTACCTACCCTACCTACCCTACCTACCCTACCTACCCTACCTACCCTACCTACCCTACCTACCCTACCTACCCTACCTACCCTACCTACCCTACCTACCCTACCTACCCTACCTACCCTACCTACCCTACCTACCCTACCTACCCTACCTACCCTACCTACCCTACCTACCCTACCTACCCTACCTACCCTACCTACCCTACCTACCCTACCTACCCTACCTACCCTACCTACCCTACCTACCCTACCTACCCTACCTACCCTACCTACCCTACCTACCCTACCTACCCTACCTACCCTACCTACCCTACCTACCCTACCTACCCTACCTACCCTACCTACCCTACCTACCCTACCTACCCTACCTACCCTACCTACCCTACCTACCCTACCTACCCTACCTACCCTACCTACCCTACCTACCCTACCTACCCTACCTACCCTACCTACCCTACCTACCCTACCTACCCTACCTACCCTACCTACCCTACCTACCCTACCTACCCTACCTACCCTACCTACCCTACCTACCCTACCTACCCTACCTACCCTACCTACCCTACCTACCCTACCTACCCTACCTACCCTACCTACCCTACCTACCCTACCTACCCTACCTACCCTACCTACCCTACCTACCCTACCTACCCTACCTACCCTACCTACCCTACCTACCCTACCTACCCTACCTACCCTACCTACCCTACCTACCCTACCTACCCTACCTACCCTACCTACCCTACCTACCCTACCTACCCTACCTACCCTACCTACCCTACCTACCCTACCTACCCTACCTACCCTACCTACCCTACCTACCCTACCTACCCTACCTACCCTACCTACCCTACCTACCCTACCTACCCTACCTACCCTACCTACCCTACCTACCCTACCTACCCTACCTACCCTACCTACCCTACCTACCCTACCTACCCTACCTACCCTACCTACCCTACCTACCCTACCTACCCTACCTACCCTACCTACCCTACCTACCCTACCTACCCTTTGTTCCCGAAATTCTAAAATACTATTTTTTTTCTTTTTCAAATTTTTGGTGAATAACCCAAGCATTTACTAACATTGTGCCACAGACAATCTCAATGATCAGCTTGCGGTACCACTTTAGGGTTTTCTAAGGCTGGTAAAGTACGACACCGTCTGATCAGAAATATCTACCCCCTTTTTCGCATTATTATAATCCAAAAAAAAAGAGAGAAAGCATAATTCCTGTCCGTTTCTATCGGTGGCGCACCCCGTCCGGGCAAGACTTTTGGTTCATGGGGCGGTGATGTACCACCGGTGGCCAAATGAAGATTTGCGCCGTATGATACCTAGTACCTACTCATGAGGTGCCAGTCTGAACGTGTTAATAAGGCTCAAGGACAAACTCTGACGTATGCTGGTGTAGATTTGAGGGAGAATTGCTTTTGCCATGGACAGTTCTATATAGCGTGTTCACGTGTTAGCTCATCAAATAGTCTGGTGATATTGGCGTGGACATGCAAAATGGTTTAAAATGTTGTTTATAAGGAAATACTTTAATTTAATTACTTACTTATGCGTATGATTACCTATTATTAGTCATGGATAAACACAGAAATAGTGAAAGGACCCTATCCCTTCACTATTTCTGTGTTTACTGGACAAGGATAGAGCGTATTGATGATAAAATAGGTAAGTATAAGTCTGTCCTAAGAAACACTTTCGCATTACATTATTTTTTACTTTTTCTCTACATAATGTTAAAATATGATAAGGAGAAGTATGTAGTCTACGCGTGCGAAGCCGCGGGCAAAAGCTAGTACTAGATAAAACTAATTATTGCACTTCGGCGTCGTTCATCAGCACGTCCCTTAACGCATAGGCCTCCCCCAGGCTCTTCCACTTGTCACGGTCTCGTGTAGCTCTGGCTCACAAGGTACCAGCTACCTCCACTATATCATCGTCCCAGCGTTTGCGTTGTCTGCCTCTACTTCTCTTTGATCCATCCCTAACTTGCCATTCAGTTATAGCCTTAGACCACTTATTTTTCTTGTCGCGGAGCATATGTCCAGCCCATCTCCATTTCATTATTTTTGTATGGAAGATAGCATCATTAAGTTTGGTGATCTTCCTCAAATCTTTAGCTCTCTTTTTGTCTTTTCTCTTAATGTTTAAAATGCTACGTTCCATGCCCCTCTGGCAAGATTTAATTTTTTTAAGGGTTTTATGAGTCAATGCCCATGTTTGACAGCCGTAAGTGAGACATGGAAGAATACATGCATTAAAGAACTTTCCCTTCGAGGATATAGGGTATTGGTCATTTCTTATTACTTCTTTAAGTGACCAATACCTGTTCCATGTGCTAGTTATACGTCTCTCTATCTCTTGTTCCATTTGTCTGTTTAATGAAATAAGTTGTCCCAGGTAGATATACGAGTTCACATAGTCTATCTTTTCTCCACCAATACTGATGGTCTCTTCAATGCTGTTTGCCATTAACTTTGTTTTCTCCTTGTTCATAGAAAGGCCCACTTTAATGCTTCCCTCTGCGAGCTCTTGTAACATCTTTTGGAGTGTTAAATGGTTGTCAGATATTAAGCCTAGGTTGTCTGCGAATCGTAGGTGGTTAAGTAATGTTCGATTAATGTTAATGCCGTATTTTTGCCAGTCCGTGTCCCTAAACACCTCTTCCAACACAGCCGAGAAAATCTTCGGGGATAAAGTGTCACCCCGTCTTACTCCTCTGAGGATCTGAAATTCTTCTCCTATGGTTTCGAGCTTAATCTGTGCTGTAGAATTTGTGTATATATTTTTTATGATTTGAATATACTTCTCTATCCCTTGGTGTTTAAAGGTTTTCCATATGTTATTGTGGTCGAGAGAATCGAAGGCTTTACTGTAGTCTACGAACGCTAAATAAATAGACTTGTTGTACTCTTGTGCCTTTTCTATAAGTTGTTTTTCAAAGACAAAGACAAAGATATAGGCCACGAAGCGGCACTTTTGAACGTTACATTAAAATGATTCTACCGTGCATTCGGAAAGTAGCTTGTTATGGAGAAGAATGCACAAGAAACTCCATACATACTCTTTTAAAAAAAAAAAAAAGTTTTTTTACAATATTTAGGAACATGGTACATACATTATTAAATTCATACATGTGAGGACAATGCACCCAGAATAGCACTACCCACTATACCACCTACAGACATAAAGTATTAGAAGTACTCACACATGTACTGCGCAGTTATATAATAGATACTAGAAAAACATTAACATCCGAAGCAGTCAAGTTATGACCAATCCCAACTGACGGCGTCCGTTCACGAACATGACGCATGAATTGGCACCACCCAGCTCAACCATCATGAAGGGAACCGGATGATCTAACACACGCGCCACCATCAGAAAGACATTTGAGAGAGCATGACACACTCAACGGCCAGGGCACACACAAGTCAACGAACGACGCATAGGTACAGTAAATGGTAGATTTACAGTTGGGTACATAGTACTCACACACGTGCTGTGCAGTTATACAATACTAAGGAAATTGAGTTTATACAATGCAAATATTAATAATTCATACAGTCTTCAGCAGGTCCAACAATACCTCAAAACAATTATTGTTCTGCATATCACTTGTTATTGCGCCCTTGGTTGTGGATTGTGGAGCAGGACTAGCATTCAGCCAAGCATTTTTACCCGACTGCCGAAGGAGGGTAATGTGTTTATCAGTCTATGTATGTATGTATGTAAGTATGTATGTATGTATGTATGTTTGTTCCTATGTGGCGTTCTAGAGACCAAACGCGTTGGCCGATTTTGATAATTCATACGTCAATCGATTCGTCCTAACCCCGCGAGTATCACTGGCTACATTAAAATTGGAAAATAGAAAAATGGCGGTTTTTGGGCGCCATATTGCGGAGGAAAAAATTTTTTTTTCTTCCATACCCATCGTGTGGGGTATCAAAATAAAGAGTTTTAAGAGGTGATTTCAAAAATATATAACACTTATATATGATTTAATGTACCTAAATCTTAAAAAAAGATAACTAAAAAGGTATAAATAAAAAAAGTTAATTCAACCCGACTGCTTTAAAAGTGAACTAAAAAGACTTAAACAAGGAGAAAATCATGCTGTGCAGTCGGAGGATACATCTGGTTTTCGTCAGCCAGCCCGCGAATATGTATCCTCCGACTGCACAGCATGATTTTCTCCTTGTTTAAGTCTTTTTAGTTCACTTTTAAAGCAGTCGGGTTTTAAGATTTTTTGAATTAACTTTTTAGGGTTCCGTACCGAAAGGGTAAAAACGGGACCCTATTACTAAGACTTCGCGATCCGTCTGTCTGTCTGTCTGTCTGTCTGTCTGTCTGTCTGTCTGTCTGTCCGTCTGTCTCCAGGCTGTATCTCATGAACCGTGATAGCTAGACAGTTGAAATTTTCACAGATGATGTATTTCTGTTGCCGCTATAACAACAAATACTAAAAATAGTATAAAATAAATATTTAAGGGGGGCTCCCATACAACAAACGTGATATTTTTGCCGTTTTTTGCTCGATATTAATAACGGCAACAGGTAGACGCTTGAAATATTCACAGAATGTTTAGTTGTATATTCACTTAAAAAAATAATAATTATTAAATTAAAATAAAATAAATTAAGGGGGGCTCCCATTCAACAAACGTGATTTTTTTGCAGTGTTTTGCGATTATGGTACGGAACCCTTCGTGTGCGAGTCCGACTCGCACTTGGCCGGTTTTTTTTTATCAGTGATGTAATCCCCCAACTTATAATATGCCAGCCTACATTTTTATTTATTTATTTATTTATTTAAGCCTTTTTATTCAGATAATTCCAAAGTACTAAATTATTAAGATTTTTACATGACATCGACACATATATCTGTTTGCCCATTTTCGGCAAAGGCCTCCTCCAACCTCTTCCACCCCTCTCTATCTCTCGCCGTCCTTGTCCATATTTTTCCTGCGATATCCTTTAGTTCGTCCTCCCACCTTTTGAACGGTCGCGCCCTCTTTCGTTTATTGTATTTTGGGAACCAATTCATCAATGTTCTACTCCATTTCTCCCTTCCCCTTACTGTGTGTCCTGTCCATCTCCATTTTAATTTCTTTACCTTAAGTGTAACGTTTTCTATTTTTGTACGTCTTCTGAGTGTTTCGTTTTTCATTTTATCCAGTCTCCTTTTCCCGAGCATACTTCTTTCCATGGCAGCTTGACAGACTTCTAACTTTTTGGTATGGGCTTTTGTTAGAGCCCAAGTCTGGCACCCGTATGTAAGAACTGGCATTATGCAAGTATTATAAAGTTTTCTTTTAATGTACATGTTTATTTCTTTGTTTTTCATTATTTCCCTAACATACCAGTATCTTTTCCACGCATTAGCTGTCCTTATTTCTAGTTCTTTTGACATCAAGTCGGTTGGTGATATAATTTGGCCTAGATAAGTGTACTCGTTTACATATTCTATATTACTGTTGTTCATGATAACTGGTTCTTGTGTGGCATTTGTCATCATTTTAGTTTTATCTTGGTTCATGGTAAGTCCTACTTTCCGGCTTTCAGTATCTAGCTGGTTCAGCATTTTCTGGATTTCATCCTTTGTTGATGCGAAAATTATTAGGTCGTCAGCAAACCTCAAGTGAGTAAATTTTTCTCCGTTTATGTTGAGACCGAAGTTGTCCCAGCTGAGATGCCGGAAAATTTCTTCGAGAACGGCTGAAAACAATTTTGGTGATAGCGGGTCGCCTTGTCTTACCCCTCGTTTTATTGTGATTTCTTCACCCTCTCTTTCTAATTTGACTCTAGTTGTGCTGTTTTTGTATATATTTCGTATTATTCTTATGTATTTTCTGTCGACTCCCTGATTTTTAAGCGCGATCCATATTCGTTCATGTTCTAGTGAGTCGAAGGCCTTACTGTAGTCTACAAAACAGCAGTAGAAGGGGATGTTATATTCTTTGCTTTTTTCAATGATTTGTTTAACTACATATATGTGCTCTATAGTTGAAAAGTCGCTTCTAAACCCCGCTTGCTCTTTTGGTTGATTCTCATCAAGTATTTTTGTTATGCGCTTAAGGATAACCTTTGCAAAGACTTTGTATATGTTTGACATTAGACTGATCGGTCTGTAGTTATTTATCTCGTTTTTGTCTCCTTTCTTGTGTATCAGCGTGATTGTCGAACAAGTCCATTGCTTGGGTATAATTTCCGTGTTTAAAACTTCGTTGAATATGGCTGTGAGTATGGGTGCAATGTAAGTCTTCCCAGCTATTAGTAGTTCATTACTTATCCGATCTGGTCCTGGTGCTTTATCTCTTTTTTGAGTTTCAATAGCTGTTTCTATTTCATGGGTCATGAATTCAGGTACTTTGGTATAGTCAGCTAAATCAGTTTCTTCGGTAGTGGTTTTCCTTGAATACAAGTCCCGGTAGAAAGTTGTAGCTATGGATATTAAGTCCTGTCTTTTCGTCTTAGGTTTTCCTTTTTTGTCTTTGAGGTTAGGTATCCACTCTTTTGTATCGGTGAGCTGCTTTATAGCTTTTTTTATTCCTCCAGTCTTCGTTATGTGTTCTTCAAATGTTTTAAGCCGTAACTTCTGTCGAACTTTTCTCATATTAGTTTGAATTTGCTTGCTTAATTTTGTTATTTCTATCCTTATATCTTTTGTTTTATTGTTGATTTTCATTAATTCAGCTCTCTTTCCTAAAAGTTCTATAGTTGTGTCTGTCATTTTCTCATTTTTGTTCTTGGTTTTGTTTACTTTGAAATTGTTTTTACCCGACTGCCGAAGGAGGGTAATGTGTTTATCAGTCTATGTATGTATGTATGTATGTATGTATGTATGTATGTATGTATGTATGTATGTTTGTTCCTATGTGGCGTTCCAGAGACCAAACGCGTTGACCGATTTTGATGATTCATACGTCAATCGATTCGTCTTAACCTTGCGAGTGTCATAGGCTACATTAAAATTGGAAAATAGAAAAATGGCGGCTTTTGAGCGCCATATTGTGGGGGGCCAATTTTATTTTTTCTTCCAAACCCATCGTGTGGGGTATCAAAATAAAGGGTTTCAAGAGGTGATTTCAAAAATATATAACACTTATATATTTAAATGTACCTAATTCGAAAAAAATGTTAACTAAAAAGTTATAAATAAAAAAGTTAATTAAAAAAATCAAAATACCCGACTGCTTAAAAAGTGAACTAAAAAGACGTAAACAAGAAGAAAATCATGCTGTGCAGTCGGAGGATACATCTGGTTTTGGTCAGCCAGCTCGCGAATATGTACCTATCCTCCGACTGCACAGCATGATTTTCTTCTTGTTTACGTCTTTTTAGTTCACTTTTTAAGCAGTCGGGTATTTTGATTTTTTTAATTAACTTTTTTCCGGTTAAAATATCATGTAGCCTTTCTAATTTTTCTTGGGTTTTTTATATCTTTTTTCTCAGTTATAAAGTCTTTTAGTTTGTCTTTTATTTGCACTGTTTGTGTTGTGGTCTCTGATGCTATTAGTTTTGCTTTAAAAGGTCTATTTTTCTTGGATTTTTCAAGTTTTAACTTTGTTCTGACCATTCTATGGTTGCTGTTGAAGTTTATTTTATTCAGCACGCTACAATCATCGAAGGATTTTGGTCTATTCGTGAGAATGAAGTCTATCTGGTTTTTATAACGTCCATCTGGGGATGTCCAAGTCCATTTCCGTTGTTTCCGTTTCTTATATTGACTGTTTAATATTTTTAGATTATTTTCATGTGCTAGTTCAATTAGTTTATCTCCGTTTCGTGTCCTTCTTCCTTCGCAGTACGGGCCTAATATAATTTCTTCTCCGTGCCGTCTTCTTCCTATTTGTGCATTGAAGTCTCCCATAACTATGATGTTATTATAAGTGTGATCTTGTATTGCGTTGGTGAGCAAATTGTAGAATGATTCAATATCTGCGTTTCTTGATTGTTCTGTTGGAGAGTATATTTGTACTATTGACCATTTTTCCTTGTGAGGAGGGATACTTATGTTCAGTATGGCAATACGTTCTGATATACCTATTAATTCTTCTATATGATGTTTCAGATCTCTCTTTATTAGAAATCCTACGCCGTGTTTGCCAGGTGTTTCGCCCTTGTGGTAGAGTATAAATTCATCATGGTCTTCAATTTTTTCATCGAACCTCCGTACTTTGCTTAGGCCAATAATTGACCATCTAATGTTTTCCAGTGCTTTCATAAGTTCTAGCAATGCTTCGTCTGTTCTAAGTGTTAGAGTATTATATGTTGCTATGTGTAAGTATTTCTCTTCTTCTTGGTATGTTCTCGTTCCTTGTGCAGGTGTTGAGGTAGTTGGAGGGTAGTAGTCGTCCTTTCTCACGGTGACTGGCCGGCTTGAGAAAGTTTTTCTAGTTGTTGTTTGGGTTAGTGTTGTTGTTTTCCGAGTTTGTATGTGTTTTTCGCTGCCGATGTCTTTTGTTAGTTTTTTGATTTCTCTGATAGTGAGGCAGATCTTCCACGAGCCATATAGTCAAACAAATTCGTTTTGTTTAGTTTCTTCGGGACTGGGGCTGGCTCCTGACTAGGCGAGGTTTTTGGAGACTCCAGGCTGTCCCTCTTTCTTTTGTCTCTTGTGTCTTCCTTAGATTCTCTGACTATAAGTTGATCACCTCTTAGGTACGCTATTTTCCCCTTCTCTCTCTCTTCTTTAAGTTTGGGGAGCAGTTCCTTTCTCCTTTCTAGCGTTTCTTTGCTAAGATCCTCGTTAAAGTAAATGCCAGTGGTAAGTTTGTTTCTCTTCTTTAGAACCTCGTCGCGTTTCCATGTAGTCGTGAAACTTACAAGAATTGGGCGTGTTTTCCCTCGTTTGACCCCTAGCCTATAGGCTTTGTTGATTTCATACTTCTCAACTTTAGCTTCAGTTTGCGTTTCAATTAATTTCTTCGCTTCATCTATAAAATTTTCCTGTAGTTTTTCGTTTGCTCCAAAAATTAGTAAGTTATTTCTTCTTTTAGCCAGCCTACATAGTGTGCGTTTTATACAGGTTTTAAACTTCGTCTCATTCAGTTCAAGAATGTGGGGAGGAATTTTATTGTAACATTTTGTACAGTACCCCATGAAAGATGAGGCTACTTTAGCCAGTCTGAAACCTGGTTGAACTAATTGGGCCCTATTTCTAGTAACGTAATTATGTCTGTCACCGTTTTTACTAAAAAGATGTAAATTTTTTCTCACGTACATGATATTTTCATAGATATATTGACAAGGAACCGTCATGATGTTAATGTCCTTAAACAGTTCCCCTAGAGAATCGCGCGCGCGAAGATTATATATTGCTCTGACGGCTCATTTTTGCAGAATAAAAATTGACTCAATGTCTGCAGCCCTTCCCCATAGTAGGATACCGTAAGACATTATACTATGAAAATAACTAAAATAGACTAGTCTCGCGGTATCCACATCTGTTAACCGACGAATCTTTCCAACAGCATACGCTGCCGAACTCAGCCGCCCTGCAAGGGATACCAAATGAGGACCCCATTGCAACCCCGAGTCCAGCGTGATCCCCAGGAAAACCGTTTTATCGACGAATTCTAGCTTCTCCTTGTTTAATATAATGTCACAATCAGTACTTTTGACATTCGGCAAGGAAAATTTTACGCACTTGGTTTTATTACCATTTAAAACTAAATTATTGGCAGTGAACCAATCCTGAACCTGCCGTAGCGCGTTATTTACGTCGTCAACCCGACAAGTACGTCTATTTATTTAAAAAATTAAAGATGTGTCATCAGCAAATAACACCATGTTTAGTTTGTTTTCCAATAAACGGGGTAAATCGTTTATGTATATTAAAAATAAGAAAGGACCTAAAATTGAGCCCTGGGGTACCCCCATTTTTACGTTTAACCCCGACAAATTCACACCGTTTATCTGAACTAATTGCTGTCTTTCATTCAAATAAGATTTAACCAAACTTAACGCTGATTGACCTAGCCCGTAATGCTCAAGTTTCAGAAGTAATGTTTCATGATTAACGCAATCAAACGCCTTCGACAGGTCGCAGAAGATACCTATGGCATCCTGCGACTCTTCCCACGCATTAAAGATGTGTTTCAATAGGGTGACACCAACGTCAGTTGTACAACGTCCTCTGGTGAAACCATACTGTTTATCATGCAAGATGTTATTCGTATTAAAATGAATGAGCATTTGATTTAGCATTATTTTCTCAAATACCTTGCTGACAACACGGATACTGGTCTATAATTATTTGTGTCTTTACTGTCCCCAGATTTAAAAAGTGGTATAACTTTACTATATTTCATTAGATCCGCAAAGACTCCTTGATCCACACACAAATTGAAAATCAAAGCCATGTATGGCGCTATAGTCTGAACAATGGAGGTACAAGCTTTGATGGACATTCCCCACAGATTTTCAGTCGGTTTAATCTTGATTTGCTTAAAAGTTTTTATTACTGTTATGGGATTTATATGTGAAAAGTTAAATACATTCGGGCAGGCTGAAACGTTCGCGTTTAATAATCCAAAAGCAATCGAGGGCGAAGAATTTAAGGTTTCAGTCGTTTTAATTGGGATGTTGGTAAAGAAATGTACAAATTCTTGCGCAACTTTTTTGTTATCTTTAATAAGTCCGTGTGTGGTCTCAAGCGTGTAATCAGTATTATTTCTTTTATTCCTATTCGTTTCATTATTTATAATTTTCCAAACCGTCTTGATTTTATTTTCTGCTAATTTAACCTTATTGCTAATGTACAAGGCCTTAGCTGCCTTGCATGTATTTTTAAAAATTCTTGAGTAAGTAGCAACATACTTATTAAAAGTTTCAGTGTTAATACAAGGCTTAAGGCCATATAGCTCGTAAAGTCTTTCCCTACTTTTCCTAAGTCCTGTAGTCGCCCAGTCACTGAATAAAAACTTAGGGCATATAGTTTTAGTTTTCTTCTTAAAAGTGTTATTGAACTCTTTTTGAACCACTGAGAAAAATTCATCATACAAAATATTACCATCATTCACTGTGAGGTCCTGATCGCTTAACTTTCAGATTAAAGTGCTGTTAAATTTATTTAATTTACCGGCTGTTATTGGTCTGGATTGAATCTGCACTCGTTTTATTCGCATAATGAACTCATATGTCACCAGTAGCCCACTATGATCCGAAGGCAGATAATTTATAATGGCCTTGTCCAAGTAGTTGCAGCAACAAAAAACATTATCAATACATGTAGCAGAAGTCAGTGTAATTCGGGTTGGTTCCATAAACACATGTGACAAATTAAATGATTTAAAGAGATTTAATAACCTACTGCTATCTGAATTATCTTCTAAAATATTAATATTAAAGTCACCACAGACAATTACTAGTTTATTACCCATTGCAAGTTTTGCCAAAACATTTTCCATCACTGACTCGAATATAGAGTAGTTCTTATAATTAAATTTAACTGTATGCATGTGGACAGTCGTTGAGAAACCTGCTCTGAAGCCTGCCTGTTCTACGGGTTGATGTTCATCGAGTTTCAGTATTACCCTATGAAGAATGATTTTCGAAAAAACTTTGTACAGGTTCGACATTAAACTTATGGGTCTGTAGTTTCCTATTTCGTTCTTGTCACCTTTCTTGTGTATTAAAACTATTACAGACTTGGTCCATTAGGTAGGAATGTTTTCTGTAGTTAAAATTTTGTTAGAGGTGCCACATCTCTTGTAGGTTTTCTGTTGAGATTGCCTTCAGAGCTTCGTTAGTTACGTAGTCAGGGCCTGGCGCTTTACCATCTTTTTGTGAATGGATAGCCATTTCTATTTCGGATTTTAAAATGGGAGGGATGTCTTCATTGTGGTTGTCGAGAATGATGTTTTCTTGTTTTCCTTTGTTAGAATATAAATTTTTATAATAGTCCGTAGCTGCTGACATGATGGATATTCTAGTCGTATCGGTTTTTCTAAACTTGTTCTTTAACCAAGGGATCCAGTCTTTTTTATTGCCTAGTTCTTTTAGGGCTTTCCTGATACCTCCTGTTTTTAATATGTGGTCATTTATGCATTGTGCCCTTTTAATGTTTCTTTCCCTTTTGAGATTGTGACTTATTTTCTTGCTGATTTTAGTTATTTCAGCTCTAACACCTATATCTTTCTTCCTTTTATACAATTGTTTCCTCAGTTCGAAGAGTCTTTTTGACGTTTCACTTAAATGAATTTTCTCTGCTTGTTTTCCTTTTGAGAAGGCTTTGCTGAGGAATAAATCGTATAGTTGTTGTATTTCACTTGTGGCTTGGCTGGTCTCTTGAGATGGGTTGCTAATATTTATTAGAAGGTGATGATGTTCTTTTGAATTGTGTTCTGGTTTTAGGAGGGTCTTTAACTTGTAGTTTAGCTCTCATCATTCGATGGTTAGTGTTGAAGTTTAAACTGTTGATTATCTTCACGTCATGGAAAGATTTCGGGTAGTTTGTTGCTATGTAGTCAAATTCATTTTTATATTTGAAGTCAGGTGAAGACCAAGTCCATTTGTGCTTTGGATTCTTTTTAATGAAGCTATTCATGAATCGAAAGTTGTTTTCTAGTGCTAGGTATATCATTCTCTGCCCATTGTGATTTCTTTTACCCATACCAAACTTGCCAATGACTCTATCTTCGAAGGGTTTCTGTGTTCCTATTTTTCCGTTAAAGTCTCCCATGACTATTACGTTTTTGTGAGTGTTTTGTAAAGTTTTTGCTAATTCATTGTAGAATCGGTCTTTTCTTGCTTCTTTGCCATCTCTGTCGGGGCGTACCCGACTGCCGAAGGAGGGTAATGTGTTTATCAGTCTATGTATGTATATATGTAAGTATGTATGTATGTATGTATGTATGTATGTATGTATGTATGTATGTTTGTTCCTATGTGGCGTTCCAGAGACCAAACGCGTTGGACGATTTTGATGATTCATACGTCAATCGATTCGTCTTAACCCTGCGAGTGTCACTGGCTACATTAAAATGGGAAAATAGAAAAATGGCAGATTTCGGGCGCCATATTGTGGGGGGCAAAATATTTTTTTACTTCCAAACCCATCGTGTGGGGTAACAAAATAAAGGGTTTTAAGAGGTGATTTCAAAAATATATAACACTTATATGTTTAAATGTACCAAAATCTAAAAAAAAATAACTAAAAAGTTATAAATAAAAAAAGTTAATAAAAAATATCAAAAGACCCGACTGCTTAAAAGGCGAACTAAAAAGACGTAAACAAGAAGAAAATCATGCTGTGCAGTCGGAGGATACATATTCGCGAACTGGCTGACCAAAACCAGATGTATCCTCCGATTGCACAGCATGATTTTCTTCTTGTTTACGTCTTTTTAGTTCGTCTTTTAAGCAGTCGGGTCTTTTGATTTTTTTAATTTACTTTTTTTTGTATTATTGTCCATTTGTTCTTATACCCCGGTAGTTTTATGTTAAGGACAGCAATTCTCTCTGATTTGCCTGTAATTACTTCAATGTATTTTTTCAGATGTTTCTTAATTAGGAATCCTATCCCAAACTGCCCTTTGGTTTTGCCTTTATAAAAAAAGATGAAGTCTTTATAATCATCTATGCTGCATCCTATTCTGCGTACTTCGCTTAGTCCCAATATATCCCATTTAATGTTTTCCGAAGCGATATTTAGTTCTTGCAATTTTTTTGATTTTCTAAGTGAAAGGGTATTGAGTGTAGAAATATAAATTTTTGAGCCCTTTTAAGTATCTTTAGTGTGGTTTGCGATTGGTCTTATATGTGTTTTATTTCCTGGGGGGTGATGGTTATGAGTCCCCACGGTGACCAGCCGGCTTGGGGATCTTTTTTTTTGTGTGTATTAATGCAATTTTTTCGCTCTCATCTGTTGTCCTGAAACCAAAGTGCGCCAATTCTTAGCTTTCTTTTAATTCCGAAGTTGACTGTGATCTTGCTCTGTACATCTCTTCAAACGCATTCCTATAGTTTGGGTTTTTGGGGGTATTGCGTCTTGTTTCACTAGATGTGTTTTGAATCGGTGAGTCAGAGTCCTCCCGTTTCCTTTTGTCTCGGTTTTGTTCGCTTGTTTCTTTCACAATTAGTTTATCTTCTCTCAGTTAAGCGACATTACCTCTTTTTCTTTCTTTTTGCAGTTTTGGCATCAATTTTTTTTTTTCTCCAACGTTTCTTTGCTAAAATCTTCGCTTATGCTAATGCCTTTAGGTAATAACTTGTTGTTCTTCATAACCTCAACTTTTCGCCAGTTAGTAGTGAAACTGACTAGAATCGGTCTTATTTTGTCTTTTTTATTCCTAGTCTTTGCGCTTTAAAGATTTCGTGTTTATCGATATTGATCATAATTTTTTCCTTAAATAGAGATCTTATTATTTCCATGGGTGATGTTTCGTTGGTTTCAGTTCTGCTACTTCTTTCTTTAAGATAAAGTTTTCTTTCTTCAAAGGTTCCAATCTCTCATCAATCATTTCGAGGATGTTTTTTGTTACCGACTTTGTTATGGTAGTAGTTTGCCTAACCATCTCGACTTGAAGTTTTGTGAATAAAATTTCCATTTGACCTTCCATTTTGTGTGAAACGATTTAGTCGATTTATTGCTGCCTTGTTTATGGTAACACTAGTTTTTACTGGGCAACACTAGTTTTTATCTGGCAACACTGTTGCTGATAAGTAGGTGTGCTATTAGGTTGGTACCAATGTTGACTTGACAATTGTTTCAAAAGATGGCGGATATTATCATTCACTTTTGTTCAATTAGTTGTCAATGTTGTCAAGCGGTTTGTAAACAAAGGCAAAAATCGTTGGTATTTGATTAATGTGTTTAGAAAATTTTCAAGTAAAAATCTGGATCAGGGCACTCACTGGTGTAAGGTTTTGGATGATTTGTTGTGGTAATATCTTCTTTATCGTTGTAGCGATATAGTGACACTTCAATACGGGATAGATGATAACTTTGAGCACTTTATTTCTGATATTTATTACGGAGCAAAATCTAGTACATCTGTTCGTAAGCACACCGGATACGTTCTCCGAGAGAATCTAAGTACTAGAAAGCAAATTTGGCATGTATATACATATTAATAATTCGGACAAAGTGGTAACATAAAATCATGTTTTTTTTTTTCGGGTACCTCCCATAGACGTAAAAACATATTCGCGAGCTGGCGGACCAAAACCAGATGTATCCTCCGACAGCATAATTTTTTCTTGTTTACGTCTTTTTAGTTTCCTTTTAAACAGTCGGGTTTTTTGATTTTTTTATTAACTTTTTTTATTAGTCCGTATTATTTTGCAACTTCGGAACCCTATTACCCTGCGCGTGGCCCGCACACGCACGTGGCACTTGGCCAGTTTTTACCCGACTGCCGAAGGAGGGTAATGTGTTTATCAGTCTATGTATGTATGTAAGTATGTATGTATGTATGTATGTACGTTTGTTCCTATGTGGCGTTCCAGAGACCAAACGCGTATGCCGATTTTGATGATTCTTACGTCAATCGATTCGACTTAATCCTGCGAGTGTCACTGGCTACATTAAAATTGGAAAAAACAAAAATGGCGGATTTTGGGCGCCATTTTATGGGGAAAAATTTTTTTTTTCGTCTGGTTTTGGTCCGCCAGCTCGCGAATATGTATCCTCCAACTGCACAGCATGATTTTCTTCTTGTTTACGTCTTTTTAGTTTGCTTTTTAAGCAGTCGGGTTTTTTGATTTTTTAACTTACTTTTTTTTTTATTTATGACATTGAATTCGTTATATTTTTTGTTTATGACATATACGTTCAAATTGAAATTTTAATTTAATTTTTAAAATTGTAGTATTTTAATCCTTTATTCAATACATTTCTTATTATTTACATTTTTAAATATTTTTATAACAAATTACAAAAAAAAAACATTTAAAAATATAAAAAATAGAGGCCCACCGGTATCGGGAACAGGGTCCAAACTACCGGCGGTCAGGGCTCCAGAGAGAGGAACCTCCTAACAATACGAGCCGTGTCCAGCAGTACTGCTTTCTGGATCAGGCCCTTGACCCAGCCGCCTAACGAGAGCCTCCTAAGATGTTGGTCGAGGCTCGTGGCTATTAAGCCATTGGCCGACACGACTATTGGTACAATGATCGCTGTGTCCACATCCCACATGTCGACAACCTCGCGAGCCAAGTCAAGATACTTGATTTGCTTATTTTTCTCGGCTTTCACGAGGTCCCCGTCATGCGGGACGGTAATGTCAACAATCATTGTACGCCTCTCGATTCGGTCCACCACCACAATATCAGGCTTATTGGCTACAATAGTCCTGTCAGTGATGATGGACCGATCCCAGTACAATGTGATATTGCCATTTTCGAGAACTGGGTCGGGCACATACCTGTAGTACGGTACCTCCGATGCCACAAGAGTGTATTTCAGAGCGAGTTGCTGATGGATAATCCTGGCTACAAGGTTGTGCCTATGCAAGTACTCTTCGTTAGCTAGCCGAGAACAACTAGAGATAATGTGGCGGATCGATTCACCCGGGCAGTGACATGCCCGACAGATGTCAACCGTGCCATCCTTCACAATAAATCTCCGGTAGTTATTCGTCATGATAACTTCGTCAATAATTGCACAGACAAAACCTTCGGTTTCCCCAAAGAGGTCGAAACGCAGCCAGGCTACGGACGCTGACTGATCTACATCGGACCCATGTAGGGCCCGGAAAAAGCGTCCGTGGAGCTCCTTACTCTGCCATACCTCCCTGCGGTCGTTAGTATCAAGCACTACAGGCTTGCGCCAGTTCTCATTTGCCAAGGAGAGCGGGGTGAGTCCCTTGTCCACTGCCACTACATCTCGATGCATACCCACGTCGGCGTGTAGAAAATATTCTCTGAGATTGCATATCTCGCGGTTGTGGAGGTTTTTGGCATTTAAAAAGCCTCGGCCTCCACACTTCCGCGGGATATACAATCTCATGACCGACGATCGTGGGTGATGCATTCGATATGCAGTCAGCAATGTTCGGACCCGCCTATCCAGGGCGTCGAGTTCGGTTTGAGTCCATTTGAGTATGCCGAAAGAGTACATCAATACCATGACCCAACCGTTGAAGGCGCGCACCTTATTAACCGACTACCAAAAAAGGAGGAGGTTCTATGTTCGACATTATGTATGTTTTTTTTTTTTTTTTTTTTTTTTTTTATGTATGTTCACCGATATCTCCGTCAATTGTGGACCGATTTTGAAAATTCTTTTTTTGTTTGAAAGATTATATTCCGAAATTGGTCCCATTTTAATTTGGTGAAGATCTAATAAATAACTTCGGAGATATACAACAGAACTCTTCAATAAATAACGGCAAATCTCTCGGGATTACTGCAATCGCATGTCTGTTTATTGTTTATACTATTTCATAACATAACATCACGCCAGTACGCTCGAAAGGGGTATGCAGATCTCTCATTTCACCGGTTATATTAATTTTTCATGTTATTCGAGTAATCTATTCTGTCGTTATAGGTACTTACTTAACTACTTCCCTATTAGGTAGGTACAACTAAAAAGTGAAAAATAAAAAGCTTTTTTACAAAAAAATACTACCGACTTCCAAATAAGAAAACTATAAAGTGAAAAATAACTTTATTTTTGGAAGTCGGTGTACATAACTTAAAAATTTGGTACCTACCAAAGACACCGACTTCCAAAAATAAAGTTATTTTTCACTTTCTAGTTTTCTTATTTGGAAGTCGGTAGTATTTTTTTGTAAAAAAGCTTTTTTTTAAATTATTATTGTAATTATAATTTTGCATGCCTAAATTGGTGGAACACGTTTGACTGCGCATTTACCTGACATCTGGAAGTGTATTTTTATTTACTGTGTTGAGTAATAAATGAATTTGAATTTGAAGTTGGTATCTTTTATGGGCGCAATTACTGATATTTGAGGTGGTAGACAGTCGTTTTATATAAATACTGGTCTTCAGCTGCTTTTGATTAGAATGGACGCCGACAATTTAGTTATGAAAAGGCAGATAAATTATGATGATGAACCTGTCTCATTTATCTAGAACATATTATTGGAACGCCATTTTATCTATATAATCAGTTTATAATGTGTTCACTGCTGAGTCACAGCACACAGGGTAAGAAGGTATAGACTATAATCCACTAATATTATCCTGATAATAAAACTAGTAATTGAAACATTATTTCAAATGGATGCTCTTTAAATAAACATTGAAGAGCATCCCTATTCATTTGATACCAAAGTTATGAGCGTTTCAAGTTTGAACACATATATTATGATTGTGGTGCAATCAAATAAAAGTAAATTAGTACTTGAGAGTTATTAAAATATTAGTTTTATGTTTTGTGATATTTTCTCGATGTGCTTTATGCGACTTGACTTTACAATCATGAGACAAATATGAATCGTGTAGCACACTGATAACTGCAGAACATGTAATTGTTATGACATGACATTCTATGTAGAGAAACTATAAAATATGCAATTATTATTGTTACTAAGATGTGTAATTAATATAAATAATATACGATGTACGGTTTGTGATCTAAACTAAATATTTTGAATTATTTGTGAGCTTTCAGCTGCAATTAGCGCGTGAAACAAAACAACGAAATGAGCACAAATTGGTTTAGTTATGAACACAATGTACCATAATATGCGATGTTTCAAACAGTGCGATGATTACTGTGCGGATGTGCTGCGAGCAAACACGACGAGTGTCCGCAAACAAATCAACCGAACAATATTTTGTGTCGTCATATCAATGTTCTGTGTTGTTCACAAATTGTAGGTAGGTACATACTTATAGTCTCACACTCATTTAATTAACCCACCTCCGAGGGGGAACTTCCTCCGTGCGATTATTGAACTTACTTAAATACCATTTTAATATTTAATTAATGTTACTAGACAAGCGTGCTACACCGTCGACCACGTCATCGCTTACCATGAGATAGTGGTCAAGCGCAAGATTAGAAACAAAACAAAAACATCATTCGTCTTTTGCCAATTAAGTCAGCTTCCAGTCTAATTGGATGCAACAAAACTTTTGTATTTTAATAAATTTTGGTGGTCACATATGCCACATAGGCAAGAGCCGTTACGCGCGCAATGGAAGCCAGAAGACAGGCATTGTCGCCGAGGAAGGCCAAGGAAACGCTGGCGTGATAACTTGGAGGCGTTTGCAACGGATTGGTCGGAAAAGGCAACATACCGGGCAGAGTGGAAGGCTGGGGGAGAACTTTGTCCAGTAGTGGGACATCACAGATTGACTAAACAAAAATAGCTGGGGCCACCTATCTGACCTCCAAATACTTATAGCAAGACTGGTGTCAGATTTTCTGGCTTCTGAATACTTGTAAAGTCAGACACAGATCAGATGATGTCCAGGATCAATGGTTTTATGTGCTTTCCGAAGCACGAAGAGGACTCGGTATTTAATGGATGGTCACTCATCAATGGAAAACATTGCTTAACCTTCGAGTCGAGCTGTACGTCTGTTATGATTCATCCACGAGCCTTTTACGTATGTAAAATGACATCATAAGAGCAATTAACACGATACGGCAGCATTGTGTGTGTGTGCTCATTGGCTGAATAACCGCAAAAGGTGTAATGAAATCAAATCTGTCCAATGAGCGCGTAACGTGCGCGTCACCTAACATGTCACATCAACGAAACCTTCTATATCAGGTGTTGTAAAAATCTAAAATGTATGCTTCGTTTAACAATACAAAAAGCGATGCATAATATTTGGATAACAGATGAATTGATGTGAAGAATATGTATTTCCATTGTTACATTAAATATTTATTTGTTATTGATAAACATCAACGCCAATATGATTATTTGTTATTTCGTTCAGCATTTTAACTGCAACTGCACAATGAAGCCTCTATTCATTCAAATCAAATCAAGTATTTGCCAGAATGAAGGTAATTTAGAATAAGATTTGTTGCGCGATTTTATAGAAGTTTCATTTTGATATTTTTAGACTGAAGAAAAAAAAAATGGAGGGGGGGGGAGTTAAAGAGTTAACGGGGGGGGGGGGGTTATGCTATCTTGCGGCGGGCAGGGAGCAAAACTTTTCTTAGAATTGGCTAGCTCCAGCCATTTCCAAGATATGGGGCTTTTTAGTTTTTATGATTTGGTCGCCGGTTCTTTCTTGGTGGCGGCTCGAGGTCGGTTCTAAAAAAGTGTCGGCTCGGGTCGTCCTGTGATGGAGGATTTTGTACGTCTGGCGTTTAATAATATTGGTATTCAAAGAAAACGACCTTATGCCCCTAAGAATACGTGTCACTTTTGCGTGGCAATTAAAAGTGGCCTTATGCCAGTGGTAACTGCAATAAGGATCACTCAGAATTTGGTGCCACGTTTTCCAATTCGGAGGTTCGGTATTCCGTTTGAAAAAGAAGTTTTTATTCTTGCTGACTGTATGATAATGTATAATTATGCTCGAATTAAAATTAAATGGGGGGGATCTGGAGGGGGTGTCTTGGGGCCTCGGCACATAAACTAGTAAACTAGTGTATGTAGGTCGGCCTCAAAATCGGGCTATCTTGCTCCGTTTCCGAGATATTTGTGTTTTTGTAATTTGAGGGTTGAATTTCGCGTGGCAAAAGAAGTTTTTACAACTGATGGATGAACATTTTTTAATTGAGATTTAGCATAAATAAAAAATAATTAATTAATTATAATTGCATAAGTTGATAAAAATGCTATGCAATAGCTTTACCGCGGCAGTCCCCGAGTGCCAAACGTCTTTTATTTAAACAAACTTTTTAGCTTACCATGCATTTTCATCCAAACCAAACGTGTATGCAAAATTTCATCATAATCGGTTAAGGATAACTGCTTTAAAATTCAGTTGCAAGATTTGACCCGAACACACTTACATCTATAAATCTTCTATCTATCTATCTCCTATCTATATCTATAAAAGCGAAAGGTGACTGACTGACTGGCTCACTGACTGATCAATCAACGCACAGCCGAAACTGCTAAGCCTAGAAGCATGAAATTTGGCAGCCCACCCCTAAGGGTGTAAAAAGGGGGTTGATAGTTTGTATGAAAAATCTAAATCCTTCGGCCAAAATTCATGAAACTTAGCACAAATAGTATTCTAAGTAAATGATAAAGATTGACATTATTTGTTTTTCGTAACTAACCCCAAATGATGATTTAGGGGGTGTTGAAGTTTGTATGGAAAAATCTGATTTCTTGGGACCTTGAAACATGTCACAAATACTAACCGAAATGATTAATAAACTTAAAACTTATTAATATTTTTTGAAACTACCCCCAAAAGACGATAAGAATCTTATTTTTTTTTTTTTTTTTTTTTTTTTTATCTATTATAGGCTTGCGCTTGACCACTATCTCACCTGATGGTAAGCGATGATGTGGTCCACGATGGAGCACGCTTGCCTAGAAGTAACCTATTCACTCTTGATTTAAAGACCCCTAGATTGTAGCTATCGGGAAACACAGACTCCGGCAGGGAATTCCACTCCTTAGCTGTACGCACAATAAGAGTATTCTCAAAACGCTTAGTGCGTATGGGTGGGATGTCCACCATGTACCGATGGCGCATCGCCGTACGTCTGGTAGTCCGATGATGAAACGGGCTGGGTGGGATTAGATCATGCAATTCCTTCGCACACTCCCCGAAATGTAACCGATAAAAAACCGACAAGCTGGCAACTCGGCGACGTTGTTCAAGGCTCTGGAGCTTTGACTTAACCAGTGCCTCATCGCCGATGAGCCTCTTGGCCCGCTTTTCGATCGACTCTAGTGCATCTAGCTGGTATTTGGCAGATCCGTCCCAGAGATGAGAACAGTACTCCATGCATGATCGAACTTGCGCTTGATACAAGCTGAGCAGCTGTTCTGGCGTGAAGTACCTTCTCACCTTCGCAAGGATCCCCAACTTTTTGGCAGCCAGCTGAGCCTTTGCCTCAATGTATGGGCCAAAATTGAGAGTCGATGTCAACGTAACGCCAAGAATTTCAAGATGGTCAGTTATTGGCACGGTCACATCGCGGAAAGTTGGAGCCGGGTGAAATTGGCTCTTTTTAGCGGAAAAAAGACACGCCTGGGTTTTAGCAGCATTAAACTTGACCAGATTGGCATCGCCCCATTCGGTGACTGCCTGCAAGGACAGGTTCAAGCGCTCCACCATGGCCTCCCGGAGAGACTGGATCTGAGGCCCGGTAGCACGAGCGTTGGACATGTATCTCTCAGCAACAGTGCTGTCGTCTGCATACCCAAAGGTGCCGGGTTTTAGCAGATCGTTAATGTGCAGCAAAAATAAAGTTGCTGAGAGAACCGACCCCTGAGGGACCCCGGCATTAATATCCAAGTGGTCCGACGAGCAGCCATCGATAACCACTCGAATGGACCGATCTCTCAGGAAATCTGCAATCCAATCACACAGACCACCGGGCAAACCGAATGAAGGAAGCTTACCAATAAGGCTTTCGTGCCAGACCCTATCAAATGCCTTCGAGATGTCTAGGGAGACGGCAAGCGCTTCCCCGTGCCTCTCGATGGCCTCACTCCAGATGTGAATGGCATACGCTAGAAGATCCCCAGTAGACCGATTTCGGCGGAAGCCGTATTGGCGGTCACTTAGGATTTCGTTTGCTTCTAGGTATGCCAGGAGCTTAGTGTTTAGTACACGCTCCATACTCTTACAGAGTATGGACGTTACAGAGATGGGTCTGTAGTTAGCCGGGTCAGCACGACTGCCCTTCTTGGGCACGGGCTGTACGTTGGCTTGCTTCCAAGCATTCGGCACTTTTCCAGTCTCATATGAAAGGCGGAATAGGCGTGTCAAGATCGGAGACAGTTCAGGCGCACAGGTTCTTAGAACTATAGCTGGTATGCCGTCCGGGCCGCTAGCCTTGTTCACGTCGAGGTTGCGCAGCACTCTACGGACGTCCTTTTGATGGATACGAATGTCAGACATACTCGTCTCGCATCCATCAGGAGAAGGAGGGGGCCGCGCGTTACCAGGATTCAGACGTGAAGATTCCGCAAAAAGAGAGGCAAATAGATTTGCCTTCTCCTCAGCGGAGTGGGCCAGCGACCCGTCGGGTTTCAGCAGTGGTGGTAGTGAGGGACGGCAGAAGTTCGATTCGACCGACTTAGCCAGAGACCAAAACGCTTTACTACCTGCTGGGTAAGAAGCAAGTTTGGTCCCTATTCGGCCGATGTGGTCGAACCGAGCCCTTCGCAACACCATCTTGCAGGACTTGGCAGCCCTGTTGAAGGCTCTCTTCTTCTGACCCACGTCACTCGCCTTACGCGATCGAGCGTCGACCCAAGCCAGGTACGCCCCATGTTTAAGCGCATCGGCGCGCTTACATTCGGCGCCAAACCATGGCCGGTCTTGGCTAGACATTGGTACGCCAGAGAACGGAATGTAGTACTCCATTCCCTGACGCAACACATCCGTCACGGCGTCCGCGCACGACGATGGATCAGTCGAAGAAAAGCAAGTAGGCTGCCAAGGATAGCATGCGAAGAAAGATCGCATACCATCCCAATCTGCTGACTTGTACCGCCAAACCCGCCGGGTGCCTCTTGGGCTGGGATCGGGCGGGGAATAGACGGACACAGACTTCACCAGACAGTGGTCGGAACTTCCCAATGGTGAAGCTATTGACACGGAGTATCTGTCTGTTAGTTAGTAGTGTATTACTTCAGTTAGTAAATTTGAAACTTGACATAAATACCAATCTAAATAAACAATAAAGGCTTTCATTCTTAGTTTTTCAAAACTAGCCCCAACAGATGATTTAGGGGATGTTAATTTTTTGGAAGAATCTTATATCTTGGATTAATAAACATGAAACTTGACATAAACACCAACCTGAATAAACAATAAAAAAATTTAGTTTTTTGCAACCACCACCAAAAAACGATTTAGGGGGTATTAAAGTGTTTTTGAAGTATCTTATTTCTTGGGTTAACACATTTGAAAGTTGGCATGAAATCATCCTAAGTAAATAATAAAGGCTGTCATCATTAGTTTTGCGAAACTCCCCCAAATGATGATTTAGGGGGTATTGTAGTTTGTATGGAAGAATCTTCAAAAAGTCAAAGTCAAATGATTTTATTATTTTAAATTCTGTGTATTGAATTATTTTAATGTAAATGTACAAATAAACAATTTATTTATTTATTATTTATTTATTTCTATCTTGGGTTAAGTAGTGTTTCAAGGGATATTTTCGGGAGCGCACTCAATGAAATGTCAAGTATACGAACCAACTGTTTAATGGCGGCTTACCCGCAACTTATCATACAGATACCACACGTCCCCTCTTAAAATAAAGTAAACACACTTATCAATAGGCAGTAGATACCACATCAATCAATTGCTTTAACTGTTTTAAAACAACTGTTACGTAAGAAAGTATATAATACTGGGCTCTGCTAGTGCTAAGTAAAAAGTATAAGTATCGTTTCGCTCAAGGAATAGGTTCCTTAACTATTTATGCATTAACAAATTTATAGACTTACATATAAATTGAAAAGCGTATCCTTGAGTGATATTCAGTAACATAACATTAACATAACATATCTTATTAGTTATTATAAGTAAAAAAACAACATTGAAGATAAAAAAAAACATAGCTTTAAAAGTCAGCAAGTCAACAAAAGAAAATACCATAAATGATGAGTAATAATATTAATATTTGTACTTCTTTTTAATTAACGTACAAGCGCGCTGTTGGCACATACATGACTTCGCAGGAGTCTCATTGTTGCCTAATAGTGGACCTGGGTTCGGTATTTGTACTTCTTGATTTGATGCATTAGAAATGTCTTTATGGAATTTTGTAAATTCCGTAGCGCTACTATCCTGAACATTGGCATCGTCCACGGTCGGGTCCTCTAACTTATCCTCAATATTGATGCAGTCTGTTAACACTGAATGCCGTTTAGGGGTGCGAGACGTCCCTATAGGTAACAATTGATCAATGTCTTTTCTACTCTTTACCGTCTGCACTACGCACCCGGTAGGTTAGCGGTGCCTATCTCGCGGTGACCACAGCCGGCGACCACTTGTCAGCGCGCGCACGGTAGTCCCGTGCTAGCACGTGGTCGCCGGGCGTGGCGTGGCGCTCGGTGCCCGGGCTGTGGCGCGCAGCGTGTGCCGCCGCCTGCTCGCTGGCGCGCTCGGCGCTCGGCCGCAGCACGTCCAACCTACCACGGAGCCGTCTGCCTAGTATCGCGACAGCAGGCGCGACGCCTGTAGTCGTGTGTTACACCTGTGTGACATTTTCTGCACCTCAATCCATTTACTATGAGCGTCCACGGTGACAATATAATGTTTGCCCTGAAATTCGCCGAAATCAACATGTAGTCTTTGCCAGGGCCGTGCGGGGAACTCCCACGGATGTAGAAGGGAACGTGGGGGTGCATCACGCTGCTGGCGACAAGCACTACAATCTTTCGCGTGAGTCTCAATTTCTAAATCTAATGTTGGCCAATAAACATAACTCCTTGCTATATTTTTCATTTTTACTACGCCTAAATAGCCTTCATGTAAGTCGGATAAAACTGGTTTTCTAAGTGCCTCCGGCACGACTACCCGGTGATTGTACAAAATGCAACCACATTCCAGCACTAAATTATCTTTCCGATTCTAATTCGGCTGTTATTTTTATTGGCCAGCCGGTAATAAGATAATTTTTAATTTTACTTAAAACTTTATCTTTCTGTGTTCATGAATCCACCTCTTTTGCACTTATTGGGATTGATTCCTCAACATAGTTTCCATATGATACCGAACCCAAGTTATCACAATTTTTCCGTTCGTATGGTAGTGGCAATCGCGATAGTGCATCTACATTGCAGTTATCACTCGATTTAACGAACTCAATCTCGAAATCATATGACGCCAGCCTAGTGGCATATCTTTGTAGCCTGCTAGCTGCCGTTTGAGGTAACCCAAATTTGGAACCAAAAATAAAAGTTAAGGGTTTATGATCCGTTTTAATAATAAAACGACGGCCATAAATATACTGGTGGTGCTTGATCACGCCAGCGATAATCGCAAGGGCCTCCTTGTCCAGCTGACTATACGATCGTTCAGCTGCTAAAGTCCGTGACGCGAAACAAATTGGGCGCTCGTCGCCGTTCGGAAAACGGTGTGAAAGCACACTGCCGATACCATACGAACTGCTATGCACGGCTAGTACTAATGGTAGTTTTGGGTTATAGTGTACCAACACCTTGCTACTAAGAATAGCCGATTTTATATCCTGGAAAGCTTTTACACAATCTGCTGACCAGACCCAAACACTTTGTTTACGCAATAAACTATGTTAAGGATGTAAAATCGTACTCAACTGCGGTATGAATTTGGCATAATAATTTATCAAACCGAGGAATGATCTGAGCTGAGTTAAATCTTCTGGTGGTGGTGCATCCACCATCGCTTTTATTTTGTTTGGGTCAGGACGCAAACCATGTTTATCTATAATAAAACCTAAATAAGTAATACTTTCGTTCTTTCGTTTCGTCGTTTCGTCTTTCGTTTTTCTTTTTTTTTTCTTTTTTTCTTTCGTTTCTTTTTTTTATTTTTTATTTTTTTTTATTTTTCTTTTTTCCTTCTTTAGTTTAATCCGCAAACCGACGTCACGCAAGCGAGACAACACAGCCCTTAAATTAGCAATATGCTCAGACCTGCTAGCGCCTGTGATTGCCACGTCATCTAAAAACACTGCAGTTCCCTTCAATCCCCTAAGTGTTTCATCTCTTAGTGCTCATCAAATGAATAAGTACTAATTGCAGACAACTTACTGCCAGTATCCAGTTCAAATGTCATCGCCTTACCGTTAACTTTTACGCATACATTGTATGGCCGGTCACTATTATTGCACACATTTAGGTTATATATATCTGAGTCCAAGTCGCTTTCACCATTATCCATATAATTTTGACCTCCCCGTGACAACCGCGCGTCGCCCTGACGGGGATTTCGTTTGCACATAACTTTAAGATGGCCTTTTTGCCCGCACACGTCACATGAATAATTTTTAAAACGACACACGACTGCTCGATGTATCTTTCCACACCGCCAACAAGGCTGTTGCCGCGCGCGCTTTACCTCGTGCGCGGTCGCGGCCGAGTTGCGCGTTCCATCCATGCTGCTGCCGCTGCCGCCGGCGCCGGTCGCAGCGCGCGCCGTACCTCGTCTCGTCGCGAGCCGATGCATCGGCTCGGGCGCCCCGGAACTCGTCGACGCTGCTCCGCTGCACGTGCCGCTCGCTTGAGCGTGCCGGTCAGCCGCTTCGAGTGTGAAGGCCAATTCCACCGCCCTCTTGTACGTCAGTGTCGGCTCGGCGAAAAGCCGCGATCTCATGTCATCGCTAACAAGACCAGACACGAATTGGTCTCGTAGGTTTTCTTCGAGACAACTTTTAAAATTGCACGTACTGGCCAGATGTTTGAGAACTTGCAAATAATCGCTCAGACTTTCGCCGCCATTTTGACGTCTCATTCTAAATACATGCCGCTCAGCTATCTCTGAGCGCTTTGGTTCGAGATGGTCGCCAACTATTTTCACTAACTCCCGAAAAGTTTTGGTCTCCGGATTGTCTGGCGCACAAAGATCACACATCAGATCATAAGTGGCTTCGCCCACTAACGTGACTAACGTAGCCACTCGTAATTCTTGTTTGATTTTGTTGAGCGCCATAAACTGTTCCACGCGTCTAATGTATGCCAACCATTTTTTAGTCGATAAATCGAATTGTTCGATTTTTCCGATCGGCATTTTATTGTCACTTCACAATAACACTGTACACTAACTATTAGTGGTAATTTAACTTAATTTTACTCGTCGCCAGTAGTGTTTAAAGGGATATTTTCGGGAGCGCACTCAATGAAATGTCAAGTCTACGAACCAACTGTTTAATGGCGGCTTACCCGCAACTTATAATTATCATATAGATACCACAGGTTAATAAACATAAAACTTGACATAAACATCAACCTCAATAAACAATTAAGGTTATCATTATTAGTCTTTTGAAACAACCCCCATAGTCGATTTAGGGGGTATTGAAGTTTGTATGGAAATATCTAATTTCTTGTGCAAACAAACTTGTAACTTGCCACAAATACTAACTTAAATGACTTATAAAGGTTGTTATTATTGATTTTTCAACCTGGGATAGTTTGAAAAATTAATAATAACAACCAATAACAACCTAATTAAACAATAAAAGGTTTTCATTATTACTTTTTCAAAACTACCCACAAAAGATGATTTAGGGGGTGTTAAAGTACTTTTGAAATATCTTATTTCTTAGGTTAATAAATTTGAAACCTGGCACAACTACCAACCTAAGGAAACAATAAAGGTTGTCATTATAAGTTTCTCGAAACTAACTCAAGCTAAGTATCTTCCTTGACAGGGTTTCGTTTTTGACGTAGGGTTCTAGGGGAGCAGTAAGGCGCGATTTTGTGGCAATTCAACCTTTCAGTAGGTGAAAAGTGTCAAAATTATTTTGTATATAAAATCGAATTCCTTGGGGATAAAGTTGATAATCAAAATTTACATAAAACATTTTAAAATCTCCCTCCCAGATAGGGTTAGCGTTAAAGTGTTAAAGCTTTTTTGAGGAATCTCACTGCGCAATCTGACTAACTTAAACGATAAATAAAAAAGAGAAGTAAAGAGTGAATAGCATATTTAGGTTCTTCAAAACTCAGATAAGATTTTAGGGGAGGATTTTACTTTGTGGCGGTAACCTAAAATTTAATATTCTTTAAGTCAAATAACGAATCGTCCCAATAAAATAAACCCTGTATATCTACGATACCCAGGTTTTTATTGTTTTAATAATAGCTTATTTTTGGTCGCCTTCACTAACTGCATATAATACTACTGCTACTACTGAATGCAAGATAGCATCACTCGACGAACTGAGTCCACTGCTGGCGAAGTATCCGAAGGTCCAGGGAGGCGGTAACCTGCAAAACAATACGCGTTAATGGTACCTTTAACTACTTATTTTCGTTAATAATGTGTACACTATAGACAGGAACCATAGAAATCTTTTTACTTACCATAGAAATCTTGTCACTTTTATGTTTTTATTATGTTCTCATCCTATCACTTTTCTTTATAACACTTTGCTGCATAGTTTGGTAATATATAGATATATTTCTGCTTAATAACTTTAACACAATTACAACCAATAGTAATATTTGATAACATCATACAACATACAACTTTATCTATAGTGTTTACATTCAACCTTTTTTTTTTTAAGACTGCTAAATGTCAAACAGAATATAATATTGTTCGTCAAGTCAAAATGTTATCTGGCGTTAGTCGGATACGTTTCGTGATTGTTTGACAAGGTGTGTTCTTTATCACTTTCTATTTATCCTTTAACTATATAACTCTCATTTCATGTACATGTCCTACAATTAAATTTATATGTCGAAGTGTGTGTTATTTAGAACAATTTTTGATGTTAGCTGACGGGTGGTGCAGAGATGCAAGCGCCTGCCTTTCGTGTCGTATTTTTTGTTTGTGTGACTTGTGTGTAGTATTGGTATATATTTTATTTATTTATTTTCTTTTATATGATATTATCAGACAGCGAATCTTTTTACTCTGCCAACGAATCAACTGCATCTTCTTGCGATGTTAGCTTCAGCTCTCTTACGGACACCCTTGGCGATCTATTGTGTCAGAAGTTCAGCCCAAATCCTGACCGGTTGTTTAACGTTTGCCACATTAACGCTCAAAGCATTCCAAGTCACCATAGTGAACTGTACGATACATTTTCCAACAACAACGTTCACGCCGTCCTGATTTCTGAGACCTGGCTCAAACCTGAACTTCCATCTACCACCTACTCTCTTCCTGGTTTCGTTCTTCTTTGGCATGATCGGATTGGTAAGAGAGGGGGTGGTGTAGCAATTTACTATCGCGGAGATCTCCCTTTTAAAATTCTCACCACTTCTGCTTGTAATGATTCTGCTGAGTTCCTTTTTCTAGAGGTTTGTGTCAAGGGAGCTAAAGCCGTTTTAGGTGTTGTTTACTGTCCCCCCTTCCCTTGATTATTTCACCGAATTCGAATCGGTACTTGAATCTTTGGGTTCGGAGTATGCACATCACATCATCATGGGAGATTTTAACACCAACCTCCTTGCCCACAGCTCCCCTCGGTCCCGTAAATGCCTGCATATTGTCGAGTCAGCCAGTCTTCATGTACTGCCTCTCCAACCCACTCATCATAATAAAGTCGGTGAATATACCTGGCTTGACCTGATCCTCATCTCTAATCCTTCCCTAATTTCCTCGCATGGTCAACTTGATGCCCCTGGATTTTCCCATCACGACCTTATTTACCTGTCCTATGTCCTTAAGCCTCCAAAACCCAAACCCAAATTCCAGTACAGGCGTGCCTTTGCACGTATGGCTAATGAGCTACTACAAAAAGATTCTTCGAATCTTGACTGGACACTTCTGCAGGAAGCTGCTACAGTGGATGACAAAGTTTGTGTGTTCAACAATGCTGTGACCAAACTATATGACACTCATGCTCCTATCAGGAGAGTAAAGTTGAGGTGTCCACCTGCTCCCTGGATGAATAGGGGTATCCGCATGGCAATGCGACGGAGGGACCGGGCATTTAGATTATTTAAAAGGGATCGATCAGAGTACAGTTGGACCTTGTACAAGACAGCTAGGAATTTGTGTAATCAGATGATACGCAACGATTAACGACGCCACATTCTAAATAACATTTCTTCGTTATCTTCTGCCGATATCTGGAAATTCCTTGGGACCCTAGGTATCGGCAAATCGCGGCATTCAGACCTTCCTAACACAATTTGCTTAGACGATCTTAATCGCTTTTTCTCTACTGTGCCTATGCTAGATAGTCTAACCAAACTTCAAACAATAGACTACCTTGCTGGTCTGACGCGTCCCAATATTTCCCCCTTTGTCTTCACACCAGTCGACCCAGGAGAGATCAAAAAGATAATCCTATCCATTAAATCCAAAGTCGTGGGTTGCGATAACATCAGTCGTTATATGATCGTATCGGCTTTGGATCAACTTCTTCCTGCTATTTCCCACATCATTAACTATTCTCTTTACTGCGGTGTTTTCCCTTCCTTGTGGCGTAAAGCTCATGTCCGAGCCTTGCCCAAGATTGCCAATCCCACTCTTTCCTGTCACTTTTGCCCAATTTCGATCCTTCCCTTTCTATCCAAAGTGCTCGAGGCCTGTGTTCATAAACAACTGTCTCACTTCATATACCACAACTCCCTTATCAGCCCATTTCAATCCGGTTTCAGGCCCGGGCACAGTACCGTGTCAGCTCTCCTTAAAGTGACTGATGATATAAGGTGGGGAATGGAGGACACTAAAGTTACTACTTTGGTGTTAATCGACTTCTCAAACGCCTTTAATACCATCAATCACGATGTCCTTTTGTCTATCCTTTCTTATCTTATGGTATCTCACGAGGTACTGGAATGGTTTTCCTCTTATCTTTGGGGGCGCCAGCAGTCAGTTCATGCTGGAGACTCTTCTTCAGAGTGGTGTGACCTTGCAGCTGGCGTCCCTCAAGGCGGTATTTTATCTCCTCTTTTGTTCTCCATTTTCATTAATCTTATAACCACCGAGCTTCAGTGTGCGTATCATCTTTACGCTGACGACTTACAGCTTTACTGTCAGTCGGGTGTTGACAACTTATCGGATGCGATCGAAGGGCTAAACCGGGACTTAATTACGATTAAAGGCTGGTCCGACCGATTCGGTGTGGCGGTTAATCCTGCAAAGTGTCAGGCTATTATACTTGGGAGTCCCCATAGCTTGAGAAAGCTTGATGGCTTAACTGTTCCACCCATAATCTTCGACAACGTACCAATTCCGTTTGGCTCCGAGGTTAAGGATCTTGGTCTGTTCGTTGACACTTTTTTGGGACAAACCCACCGCACTATTCCCAAACCACTGCAACTCCTGAAAGCCAGAATCAACAGTGGCGACCACCAGAAAAGCGCCGACGCAATGAAGCTCGACGAAGTCCCGGAGAATGAATTTAACTGTCTTGGATCCCGCAACGAAATTAATCAGAAAAGAATAACGGAGGAGTAGGAAAAAACATAAGTTTCCACTTCCCTCCATATCAAGCAGGAGACAGAACAAACAAGGCCACTAGGCACAAAGGGTCGTTTACAACTGGGATAAGCCCAGTTGCCTAGCACCACGGATAAAAATAAGAATTAATAATTAATGTTTGATTCCAATAATAGGTATGGCTGCTATGTTTGCCTTGACTGGCGCAAACAGGTAACGAGTGTCAGTCGAAAGGTCACCGGATAGTTACGTTCGCTGTATAGATTAAAAAATCTTCTCCCAGCTCACATTAAGGCCATGCTTGTACAGTCCCTAATCTTGAATCCCCCTAATCATAATTGACTATGGAGATGTGTGCTAGATGACCTGAATGCAGATCTACTCAATAAACTTGACCGCCTTCTAAATAACTGCATTCGATTTGTCTTCAACCTCCGGAAGTACGATCATGTATCCACACATCGATCCCTTTGAAAATGGTTACCCATTCGTCAGCGTAGAGCGCTGAGGGCCTTGACTACCCTGTTTTCTTTTATTGATAAACCCACTTCTCCTTCTTATCTGTCTTCTCACGTTCAATTCCTTTGCTCTGCCCACAGCAAGAATCTTCGCTCCACCAATAATCGTCTTCTACAATGTCCCTCTCACTGCTCTGGGTTTATCCACTCGTCCTTCTTTGTCCAGGCAATCTCCCTTTAGAATGCGCTCCCTCAGACCGTCAGGATGGCAACCAGTCGGCTTTCTTTCAAATTGAAGGCACGTGAGCACATTCGCAAGAAGTTTGCAGAATCGTCACAAAATTGATTTGTTCGTTTCAGATTTTCTATAACATTGTTTTTATGTATGTATGTATCTAAGTATATATTTATTATTCCTTATTAGGGTTCCGAAGTCAACAAGGAACCCTTATAGTTTCGCTCTGTCCGTCTGTCCTTCCGCAGCTTAGCTCAGAGAATCCAAGTACTAGAAAGCTATAATTTGGCATTTATATACATATTAATAAATCCGACAAAGTGGTAATATAAAATCATGAAAAATATTTTTTTTTTGCGGGTACCTCCCATAGACGTAAAGTGGGGATGTAATTTTTTTTTCTCATCTATCCCGTGGTGTGGGGTATCGTTGGATAGGCCATTCAAAAATATTATGGGTTTGTTTCGACCATTTTTCGATTCGTTTGCGTAAAATTAAGCTTTAAGACGCAAATTTATGTTAGAGTCAAGTGTCCCCCCCCACTGCCAGCGAAATGGTTGCTCTTGGCTATGTGAAAAAATTCACGGCAGTAGTAAATATTGTTGTTTAATTACAATAGTGAACGGACGTACGATCGCGCGCGCGTGCTCTAGTTAAGAGTATTTTGCAGACGCAGCACAACACCGTCGCGTCGCCGCGGTGTACCTACGTCGATCTATCGGTGTTAAACCCTCGGGCTTCGTGAGGGTTTTTGGGGTGCTCGCTCACCTTGCGAGCTGGTATGTTCTTCAGACTGATAGGTCATGCGAATCCTCGGGCTTCGTGAGGGGTCACACACAACGACACTATCTGAAGGTTCCCTTCATTAACAAGGCCTAACTTCAAAAATGAAACGAAGGGTATCTTACAGATTAACCAACAGTTTATTTCACAAGACAATTGTTAATCTCGTGACATACTTTAACATACCTTAACATACAAATTTGAACCTTACAACTATATGTAATCGGCGGAGAATCTTAACAGCGCGATCTAACCTTTGAACTCTAATAAAAAGTGCCATCTATTGGTCCCGATAGTAACTAACTTGACATACACCAAGTTAAGTACAGAAGTGTGACATTGATTTGCGGGCGATGTTGCTAATGGCCGATAGATGGCTGCACATTCCGCCCACCAAGGACATTTTATAAACATTATGTCCTTCAAGCTATTAAGTTAAAATAATTTAAAACTAGAATTTAGACTCATTGATCACATCACAAATTTGTTTACAAGATAAATATAGTAAAAGACATCTCTTAAAAATAACTTACCTTCTAATTACACATGAACACACAGGCACACTGAACACATGCCAAGTAAAAATTTAAGTTCCTATTGTACCACTTAATTAAGCAATAGGCAAGACACACAGTTTCGAAGTTGGTCGTTTAAATTTTGAACCGTTACTACACAGTGTGACTACCCGTGTTAGATTATCTAGCCCCTGATGTTTCTCAACCACTCTGCCAAGTAGCCACCGACAAGGGGGCATGTTATCCTCCTTGATTAAAACAACGTCTCCTATGTTTGGTTCGGGAGTTTGCGTAGACCACTTATACCGATGGAGTAGTGTGGTGAGGTATTCGGATGACCAGCGTCTCCAAAAGTGTTGCAGCATTTGTTGAACTAAATGCCACCGCTTTAAACTAGATATTTTAGTATCTTCGTAGTTCCTATCTGGTGCGTTTATAATAGGTTCACCGATAAGAAAATGCCCAGGTGTCAGTGCGTCACCATTGTTGGAATCCGTTACCCTACACAGCGGACGTGAATTTAAGCATGCCTCTACTTGACTTAAAAGAGTGGACATTTCTTCGTAAGTCAAAGTAGAGTTGCCTACTACCCTGCGCAAATGCCCTTTGCAGGATTTTACTCCAGCTTCCCACAGACCGTCAAAGTTCGGCGAATGTGGTGGAATGTAATGCCATGTTGTTCCCTCGGTAGCTAAGGCCGCGGAAATTTCCCTAGCTATCGTTGAATTTTCAGAGCGAAACATTGCATCCAATTCTTTAGAAGCACCCTGAAAATTAGTGTCATTGTCACTCTATATGTTTTTGCATTGACCTCGTCTGGCCACAAATCGTTTAAATGCGGCAATAAATCCCGTTGTGGTAAGATCGCTTACTACCTCGATGTGGACAGCCTTTGTGGCCATACACACAAATAAACAAATATACCCCTTATATGCGTGATGACCCCGACCCTTGGATGTCCTTAGATTAATAGGCCCCGCATAGTCTACGCCACTATTTTTAAACGGTCTGCTAGGTGTAACCCTTGCAGGTGGCAATTGACCCATTAACTGAGGTTTTGTTGTGGCTGCATACCGGATACACGTTACACATTTCCTTATGTGTGCCACGACTAACCGCTTGGCTCCTAGGATGTAGTATTTCATATTTAAATAGTTGAGCATGAGTTGAGGACCTCCATGAAGGCTTCTGGTATGCGCATCTGATATCAAGAGATAAGTGAAGTGATTGTTACCGGAAATCAATATTGGATGTTTACGATTATGATCAAGATCTGAACGCCCTAATCTACCGCCCACCCTCAAGATCTGTTTTGAATCCAGGTAAGGATTTAACGACCTTAACATCTTCTCTTTACAATTTTCCCCTTTTTCCAGGTTGGAGATTACCGCTTTGAATCCTTGGCCTTGGCTAACCCTAATGCACGTCTCTAATGCTAATTCGAGCTCTTCTGCGGTAATATAACTGAAGGTTTTCCTTTCAGTCTTAGGTTTTCTTAGTTCTAGAAATTGCCTCACATATGCTACTATTCGCAATAACTTGTCAAGGGAGGAATATTTATCCCAGAAAAAATTATCGGTATTCACTGATACGTGTACCCTCTTCTCCTCCATGTCAGTCGAAACTGATTTGCGTTTACCATTTGCGATTACCGTGTCTTTGAGGAACTCGGGACCTTCTAACCACATTTTGAAATGTATGAACTCTGAGGCGTACATACCCCGTGATGCGCAGTCAGCAGGATTGTTTTTTGATGTGACATGGTTCCATTGGTGTGGGTCACTTATGCATACAATTTCTGATACGCGATTAGCGACAAAGGTTTTCCACTTGTTAGGGTGACTGTTTAACCAAGCTAACACAATTTCTGAATCTGTCCAAAAGTACAAGTTTGATTTATTGATTCCCTTGACTAATGATATTTCTGATACGAGTTTTGCTAACAGTACTGCCCCACACAGCTCTAACCGAGGAATCGAAACAGTTTTTATAGGCGCAACGTTAGTTTTAGCAGTGAGAAGAGTGACTGATACTCCACCATCAGCGTCGACTACCCGAGCGTACACAACCGCAGCGTATGCTGAATTAGACGCATCACAAAATCCGTGCAATTGTATGTTTTGGTCACCTTTCTTTATCTTCAACCATCGCGGTACTGAAAATTCTGCTAAACTTTGCAACTGCTGTCGGTAAGTAAACCATTCATCCTTTATTTCAGTAAGAATTTCTTCATCCCATCCAATTCCCGAAGTCCACAAAGCTTGTATTTGCATTTTTGCTTTTACCATGACCGGAGAGACCCACCCTAAGGGGTCGAATAACCTTGCAATGTCGGATAACATTTTTCTTTTGGTTACAGGTTCATCTACTGGATGCAGCTGTACTGAATACTGAAAGGTGTCGGAGCTTCGATTCCAGATGAGTCCTAGTGTTTTTAATATTTCATCTTGCTTGATCCAAATTCCCTGTTCCGCACGATCCACGTCCTTAGTTTCCCCATCCATAAGTTTCTCCAGAAGCTCATTGCTGTTACTCGACCATTTTTGTAACTGAAATCCTGCTTTGGCGAGCATCTCTTCCATTTGTGTACAAATTTCTATTCCTTCTTCTACTGTTTCACAACCTGTCATAAGGTCATCGACGTAAAAATCGTTTAGTACCTTCTCAGCTGCTAGAGGATAATCCTTTCCTTCATCGTATGCTACCTGTTGCATAGCTCGAACAGCCAAAAATGGTGTAGCCGCAGTGCCAAAGGTGACAGTCTGAAGCTGGTAATCCTTTATTTCAGAGTCCCTATTGTCTCTCCATAAGATACGTTGAAAATCTTGATGTTTATCCGCTACGCGTACTTGTCGATACATCTTGACTACATCTGATACCATGCAAATAGGATGTATTCTCCAACGCATCAATAGATGCCGCAAGTCAAGTTGCAGACTTGGCCCGACCATCAGGTCATCATTGAGCGAAATGCCGGTTTTTCCCTTGCAAGATGCGTCGAATACCACACGAACCTTTGTTGTATCTTTGTCACTTCTAACGACTGCGTGGTGAGGTAAATATACAGCTTCGTTTTCATGATTGCTCGGTTTGCTTACCGGCCTCATATGCCCCAGTTCGAGATACTCGTTGATTACCTCTGCATATTTAACCCCTAGTTCTTTATTCCGGTGTAGTTTAGATTCCAAAGCATGAAACCTTCTCATTGCTACGTCTCTTGATTTTCCATATTTACAGCCCGGATCTTCAGTTCGAAATGGCAGGTTCACAACGTAACGACCGCTGTCATTTCTTGTAGTTGTGGCAGTGAATAGTTCTTCACATTTGGCCTCTTCTTCGGTGAGTATATGTTTTTTGTTTTCATCTGGTTCCTTCTCTAATTCCCAGAATCGTTTCAGGATTTCATCATCACCTACGTGGGCGTGCATCACGGTGAAATCGGAAGACTTATGGCCAGCAGAAGCTATCGTTCCTGACAGAATCCAACCCAGAGAAGTACACTGCGCTACCGTGCTACAACCCGAAGCTTTCTTCAACCCGTTTTGTAAAACCCTGCTGTAAATTTCTGCCCCTAGCAATAAATCAACTTTATCCGGTTTGTGATATTTGGGATCCGCTAACTGTATGTCTTTGAATTGTACCCAATCTAAATGTGCTGTTTCCCTACTAGGCAATAAAGATGTAAGTGATTTAAGAACGTATGCGTTTACTATCAATTCCACAGATGGGTCAACTCTAGACTGTATTTTGACCTCAACAACCGAATTTAACTCTAACTTGTGGTTGACGTCTATACCTACTATCGAACTCTTAGCTGGTTTTTTCTTTAAACCTAAGCTTTGGACAATGTTTTCCGTCACAAATGATGCTTGAGAGCCCTGATCCAACAAAGCCCTAACCGTGAACATAGACCCGTTTTTTGATACAGCCTTTACTAAAGCTGTGGCTAATAAGACTTGGTTATTAACTGTACCTTTCGAAAAACAAGCGACTATCCCTTGGTTTTCTACTCCAACCGTATGAGTGCTCTTCTTCCCTGAAGTTTCCTGCTCACTTTTAGAATGTAATAAAGTGTGGTGTTTACGTTGACAGATTCGACAAGTGACTGTACACTTGCATAACCTGGCAGAGTGGTTACCTCCCAGACAATTAAAACATAAATGGTTTTCCTGAACGAACTTACGCCGAGCGTCCACATCTTTATCCATGAACTGTTTGCAAATCCCTATCTTATGATCATCATTACACACCGGACAACTCGAAGATACTGTGTGAAATACCTTTGCTTTAGTATTGTTTACATTTTGATTTTTAGTGGACTTAGGTTCTAAGAATTCAAATGCTCTGTATCTACTGGTTAAAAAGTCTTTAAATTGCTCAAATGTTGGTAGCATAACGGAATCAATATTTGAGGTCACCTTTAATTCCCATTCTTTACGACTGTCTGAATCTAACTTTAATGTAAGGATATGAATGATTAATATGTCTCTAATTGCTGTGTCATTTAACTCCAAATTAATAAGTGCATTTAAACAATCAGATGTGGTATCCATTAGATCCTTTAAACCACTAGCTGATTCATTATTTATGTTTCTTTGACTAAACAAACGTTTCAAAATACAATGTGAAAGATATTTTTTAACCGACTTACCAAAAAAGGAGGAGGTTCTATGTTCGACATTATGTATGTTTTTTTTTTTTTTTTTTTTTATGTATGTTCACCGATATTTCCGTCAATTGTGGACCGATTTCGAAAATTCTTTTTTTGTTTGAAAGAGTACATTCCGAAATTGGTCCCATTTTAATTTGGTGAAGATCTGATGAAGAACTTCGGAGATAAACAACAGAACTCTTCAATAAATAACGGCAAATCTCTAGGGATTGCTGCAATCGCATGTCTGTTTATTATTTATACCATTTCATAACATAACATCACGCTAGTACGCTCGAAAGGGGTACGCAGATCTCTCATTTCAAAGGTTATATTCAAGTTTCATGTTATTCGGGTAATCTATTCTGTCGTTATAGGTACTTACTTAACTACTTCCCTATTAGGTACGTACAACTAAAAAGTGAAAAATAAAAAACTTTTTGACAAAAAAATACTACCGACTTCCAAATATAAAAACTAGAAAGTGAAAAATAACTTTATTTTTGGAAGTCGGTGTCCATAACTTAAAAATTTGGTAACTACTAAAGACACCGACTTCCAAAAATAAAGTTATTTTTCACTTTCTAGTTTTTATATTTGGAAGTCGGTAGTATTTTTTTGTCAAAAAGTTTTTTATTGTTATTGTAACGCGATTCTAATTGAGCCCAACACTTGTCATAATTTAAATCAGATATTGGAATGTGTCGCAAAAGTTGCTCGGCCTCACCTGTAACCTTTTAAATAATGAAGTTTCTGAACTTTATCTATTTTGTCGTTTTTGTGAATTAAAGAAACAAATAAATCTCTGAAGGTGATCCATTCTGTATATTTCCCAGAAAACGTAGGGATCGATATTTTAGGCAATTTGATGGGCATGTTCCTACTTTCTGAATTTGACGACCCCGCACTTGGAGAAACATCACTACTCTTGAGTGTATTTAAAACAGTTTTAAGTTCACCTTTAAACTCCAAATATAATTCCTCAGTGTTGAAGTAAACTTCGTTAATAGTATAAGGCGACTTTTTTACCTCAATAGATTCACAATCTTTAACTATCTGTGTGTGTGTTAAGCTAAATTGAGTCCACAGCTCTTCAAAATTTTCTAACCTGGCTTCTACATATGGTTTGGTAATCCTATCCTTGGGTGACTTCTTAAAGTTACTTTTAGCTCTCGACATTCGAGCATACAGATCGTCCTGTACCTTCATAAATGTTTGTAATTGTGACATATTGACAAATTAATTTTATGAGATAAATCTAATTCAATAACAAGTTGAAAAAATAGTAAAATAGTGTAAAAATAAGTCCAAAATATTTTTGAAGAAATTATTCTAAGTCGATGTAAACAAACCAATTTTTCTAAGTGTTTGGACGTTACAATTAAAAATCGGGCATAGGTTCCCCGTCTGAACACAATTTGCCCTAAATCTAACTAAGTCTAAAATCGTTGCACAAACACTAAGTTAATTTGCACCTTGAAATTAAGATCACTTTTGCTTGGCAGGAATGAAATTGAAAGTACTCACGGTTTTCACTTGTAACACTTAGCTCCTTAAGACTGTAGTCGTCTGCAGCGTCTCTCTGCTGCTGATGCGTAGTATTGCTTCTCCCTCCCGCACGTCCCTGCTGACTCCGAGTCCGGTAACTGCTCGACCGCCTTGACACCGGAACAACTCCACTTGAATTGGGCACGTTCGGGTTGATGCTATCCTCAGTCACAGTAGGCTTAGCATCAGATGCTTGATGAACTGGATCCACCCTTGAGACCAGCTGCTTCTCATCACCATCCGGTTCGAAGGACCATGTTAAACCCTCGGGCTTCGTGAGGGTTTTTGGGGTGCTCGCTCACCTTGCGAGCTGGTATGTTCTTCAGACTGATAGGTCATGCGAATCCTCGGGCTTCGTGAGGGGTCACACACAACGACACTATCTGAAGGTTCCCTTCATTAACAAGGCCTAACTTCAAAAATGAAACGAAGGGTATCTTACAGATTAACCAACAGTTTATTTCACAAGACAATTGTTAATCTCGTGACATACTTTAACATACCTTAACATACAAACTTGAACCTTACAACTATATGTAATCGGCGGAGAATCTTAACAGCGCGATCTAACCTTTGAACTCTAATAAAAAGTGCCATCTATTGGTCCCGATAGTAACTAACTTGACATACACCAAGTTAAGTACAGAAGTGTGACATTGATTTGCGGGCGATGTTGCTAATGGCCGATAGATGGCTGCACAATCGGTGTCATTGCCATGACCTAGTTACAAGTACGGAAATCATGAAGTGTTTACAATAAATTATTGTTTAGGTGTTAAACTCGCCCTGACAACTAAATAATGGCTACACAGTCATTTAAGATAAAAACTGACCTGGAAAAGCGGTTGTATGACTGTTACATCCAGGAGAAAACGGATAGAAAAAACCTGCAACTTATGGTACGTAAACTGAATGATCATATTAATAGCTTGCAGGACCAAGTACAAGTCCTTCAAGGAGAATTAAATTGCTTGAAGGAAAAAAAAGAAACTAAAGAACCCTTAGAAAAACAGGAAAGCGAGAGAACAATATTTGCCCAGCGTACTAAAAGTGACGCTGAATACTGCACAGACGAGGATGAACTCGCTAAAGAGACTGAGTGGATAAGGGCCAAGAGCAGGAAGAAGAGGAAGCTTAACACTTCCCTTTCTCCAAAACAACAACCCGGTATAAGTGCCCAACAAGAACAGCAAAAAAATGCGAAAGAGACTTCTGTCAAAAAGGTGCCCCCACCGCCGCCAATCTTAATAGACCGAGTTAAGAACTACCAAACGTTCTACGACTCGCTGACTGAAACCAGCTGAATCATTTACCGCTAAAATGATGAATGGGGATTGTGTGAAGGTGAACGCCAAAACAGAAGACTCTTATAGAGTAATTGCCAGGCTTTTGACAGAAAAAGACCACCATTGGCATTCGTATGAGAATAAGCAGGCTAGACCTATTAGAGTAGTTGTGAAGAAATTACATTCCTCTAGTCAACCTGATCGTATCAAAGGCGATCTAACATCACAAGGACTGAAAATAGAAAAAGTAGACAACAAATTGAGCTGGAAGAGTAAAGAACCACTCAATATGTTCGTTTTATCTTTTAATAATGATGAAGATGTCAACAAAATCTATGGCATAAAGTACATTTTAGGGTGTAAAATTGAAATACACCCACTCAAAAATCCTAAACTCATTCCCCAATGCAAGAGATGCCAGGCGTATGGGCATACTCATAAATACTGCAGAAAAGAGCCAAGGTGTGTAAAATGCACTGGCAAGCGTCTTACAGCCAACTGTACCAAATCTCCGGAAGAGAAGCCAAAATGCGTTCACTGTGGTCTTCCTCACCCTGCCAACTATAGAGGGTGTGAAGTAGCTAAACAGATACAAATTATGAAAAATAAAAATATTAAAAAGAAACATGTGGTACCAACTACCCAGCAATCTCTTCCCGCACAAAATCTCGACAAAAAGGCACAGAAAGCAAGTGTCCAGTCAACTGCAAAACCCATGCAAGTAACCAACATTGGATCCTATGCGGAAGCTGCAAAACAAAGACCACAGCCCTTGAATCTAGAGGATAAGATTAATCAGATCTTAAAGTGTATAACCTCATTTGACAAGAGATTAGAGAAACTAGAATCCAGCACTAAAACAGCTGTTTTAAATAATCCAAAATGATTAATACTCTCAAAATAATGGCGTGGAACTCTAATGGGCTCCTCAGACATCAAAATGAGTTGCAGGCGGTCCTAGACACAGAAAATATAGACGTGTGTTTGGTCTCTGAAACGCACTTCACTAAGCAATCTTTTGTCAAATTTAGAGGATACATGGTATATAATTCGCTCCACCCTGACAACTCTGCCAGAGGTGGTAGCGCGGTTATAATCAAAGACAACATTCGTCACTACGTGCAGTGTAAATATGAAGAACAAGACATTCAAGCTGTGGCAGTATCTGTTAAAACCAAATATTGTCACGTGTCTATTGCAGCCATACTGTCCTCCACGGCATATGATAAGAAAAGAGAGATATTTACATCTCTTTGAACTACTAGGCCAGAGATTTATCCTAGGCGGCGATTTTAATGCTAAGCACACGCATTGGGGGTCAAGACTTACTACAACTAAGGGAAGGCAGCTCTTAAGTGCAGTTAAAGAAACACATTCAGAAGTTATGAGCACGGGTAAACCAACGTACTGGCCCACTGACCACCAAAAAATACCGGATCTTATAGATTTTTTCATATGCAAAAATATATCCGCCAACTACCTCAGTTTGGAGGAAGCTTTTCATATGAACTCGGACCACTCTTCAATTGTACTAATGCTGAGTCAAAAAATCCTACTCAAAGAAAGCCACTTAATCCTGGTTAATAAGTTTACAGATTGGAAAGGTTTTGCCCTTGATCTAGATAATATTATCGACCTTAAAACTCCGATAAAAAAGCAAGATCAGCTTGACTCAGAAGTAAACAAATATATTGTTAATATCCAACAATGTGCGTGGAACAGCACACCGCAATTAAAACGTCAATATAAGGGATTTATCTATCCTAAGGCAATTGTAGATTTACTATCTGAGAAAAGGAAACAAAGGAAGCTTTGGCAGCAAACAAGGTGCCCGAGGGATAAAACATCACTAAATAACCTAACTAAACGGTTAAAGAGGAAAATTCTACAGTTTGAGGATGAATCTCTGAATACCAACCTTCTGCAGCTAACCAATGACAAATCAACTGATTACTCCCTTTGGAAAGCAACAAGAAATCTAAAAAGGCCAATTAAACAAATACCGCCCATCAGAGATATCGACGGAAAATCATGGGCCATAAGCAATGACCAAAAAGCGTTAAGGTTTGCTCAACACTTAGAAGAAACTTTTCAACCCAATGAAAGCTCGATAGAACTACTTGAGAGTGAAATATTGTCACAAAGCCAAAGAATTAAGCTTGTGACTCCTAAAGAAGTAATGAGAGAAATCCAAAATAACATTAGCTCGAAAAAGTCGCCGGGTTACGACCTCATTACAGGGGAAATTCTAAAAAACCTCCCACGCAAAGCCATAGTAAAGCTGACCAAGCTTATCAATGCTGCATTTATTTTAAAATATGTACCTGAGCCATGGAAGGTCGCTGAAGTCATTATGATTGCGAAGCCTGGAAAACCACCCCATGAAGTATCATCATATAGACCTATTTCTCTGTTGCCCGTGTTATCAAAGCTATTCGAAAAACTGTTATTGAAACGGTAAAAACCAGTAATAGAAGACAAAGACCTTATTCCAAATCATCAATTTGGCTTTAGGGAAAAACATTCAACAATAGACCAGGTACATAGAATAACCCATATCATTGAAAAAACACTTGAAAATAAGGAAGTCTGCGCCACCGTCTTTTTAGATGTCGCGCAAGCTTTTGACAAAGTTTGTCATAAGGGTCTAATATTCAAGCTCAGACGCATGCTACCAGAATTTGCAGATATCCTAGAGTCGTATATAACTAATAGAATGTTTAGAATACGGCAAGAAGATGCATATTCCGAGCTAAAAGCTATAAAAGCTGGGGTGCCTCAAAGAAGTGTGCTAGGCCCAATTTTGTACTTGTTATACACATGTGACATCCCAGAACTGGAAAACAACACCATTGCGACCTTTGCAGACGATACTGCAATTATGGCTACCGGATCAAGCCACAAAGAAGCAGTAGAAAAAGTTCAACTAGCTGTGAACAAAGTTTATGACTGGACACAAAAATGGAAGATCAAACTGAATGAGTCAAAATCAATTCACATTGACTTCACAAATAAACACTTGGACTATCACCCAATCTACATAAATGGCATGCAAGTGCCTTATGCTAATACAGCCAAATACCTTGGCATAACTCTCGACGCCAAGTTGCGTTGGAAAGCTCATGTCAAAAAGAAAAGACAGGAACTCGACATACGTTATAAAAGTATGTATTGGTTACTTGGAAGGAAATCCTGTCTATCCATACTAATATTATAAATGCGAAAGTAACTCTGTCTGTCTGTCTGTCTGTTACCTTTTCACGCTTAAACCGCTCAACCGATTTAGATGAAATTTAGTAAGAAGATAGTTTGAGACCTTGGAACGGACATAGGCTACTTTTTTTTGCAAAAAATGTGAAGGGGGAGAAATGGGAGGGGGTTTAATTTTTAAAGAAACTTCTTATTATGGCTTAAGCCGCTGAACCGATTAAGATGAAACTTGGTGTGTAGATAGTTTGAGACCCTGGGCAGGACTTAGGCTACTTCTTTTTTGCATAAAACTCAAAGGGGTAGAAATAGGGGGGTGTGTTAGATTTGTAAGAAACTTCTTATTATGGCTTAAACCACTGAACTGATTTAGATGAAATTTGGTATGCAGATAGTATGAGACCCTGGGATGGACATAGGCTACTTTTTTGTATAAAACAAGGTGCGGGAGAAATGGGGTGGAGTAGTTATAAAATATGAAAATTATATGAAACTTCTTTTTATGGCGTCCTTCTTATTCGGCTGTAGGCATGATATAATTGTTTATGAAGATTTGAATGTCAATTTGAAAAAGTCAACTTAATGTCAGTGTCCGTGAAAGTGGTAATTTAAGGAAAACTTTAAAATATTCTACTGCTTATTTTTATTAGGGGGATATTTTTATGCTGTGGATATGCCTCGCAAGCGTAAATCTCATCTGAGCCGTAGCTCAAGCAGAGCTCGAACAGCAAGAGTAGCTAGAAGCCAAGAAACAGAGGAGCAGACTCAATCCGTCTAATTTTAGATGCTGAGCGTCACGCAACCCAAAGAGCTGCTGAGACTTTCGATTAGATTCAGGCTCGCCAACTCGCAGACGCTGAGCGTCACGCAACTGAAAGAGCTGCTGAGACTTTAGACCAGATTCAGGGTCGCCAACTCGCAGATGCTGAGCGTCACGAGACTCAAAAATCTGCTGAGACTTTCGACCAGGCTCAGGCTCGCTAACTCGCAGATGCTGAGCGTTACGCAACTGAAAGGGCTGCTGCGACTTTCAACCAGACAGACTCAGGCACGCCAATTCGCAGATGCTGATTGTCACGCAACTCAAAGGGCTGGTGAGACCTTTGAGCAAACACAGGCCCGTCGGATTTTAGATGCCGAACTTCAAGCGTTATTGATAGCTGCTGAGACGCCTGAACAATCCCAAATACGGCGTATTTTACGAGCTCAACGGCAGTTTGAAAGGAGACGTACGTTTGCAAGAAATACATGGAAGTCGTTCCACAACGCTGCGTCTGATTATGACCCATTTATTGATTACAATAAACATCGATTAGTTCTCATTGGGAACATGGATAAAAAATGTAGATATTGTGAAGCACTGAAGTGGAATGATGAGACACCGGTTATGTGTTGCTCTGGTGGAAAAGTTTCAGTTCCAACGCTTGGTGAGCCAGAAGAACCACTCAAGTCTTTGCTTTTGTATGACAGTGAGGAATCGCACCGTTTTTTAAGCAGAATAAGAAAATATAAAATATACTTCCAAGCAAGCTTGAAGCAAGTGGCAGCAGAGTGACTCACCCTGAAACTCTACAGAGTGAGTTACCACTCTTAACTCTTTAGAATTATCTGGGGTACCGTCCTATACGTTGAGGCTGAAAGTTGGTGTTCCAGTCCTGTTAATGAGAAATCTGGACGCACCAAAATTATGTAATGGCACCCGACTACAAATAACACACCTGGGACGCAATATAGTTAGGGCAACAATTATGACAGGAATAGCAAAGGGAGAAGATGTAATGATTTCACGTATTCCGATTATCCAAACCGATATGCAATTCCAATTTAAAAGGTTGCAATTTTCCCTTAAAGTGACATTCGCGATTACCATAAATAAAGTTCAAGGCCAAACACTGAAAGTTGCAGGAGTGCATTTAGAAAAAACTGTTTTTCCCATGGGCAACTGTATGTAGCGTGTTCATAAGTATCAAGTCCACATAATCAATATGTTTTAGCAAAAGATGGTAACCAATATTTATAAGAATCAAAAATCAAATTAGTACCTACTGCATGTTATGTAACGCAAAATACACTATTTTTGTACTACTACTCTGTGTTTCCTTTTCTACGTTTTACGTGAGCGAAGCCGCGGGTTAAAGCTAGTCAATACATAATAAAATAACCATATACAAGCATATACTGATGCCAATTTGGACGTATGGTATCCAACTTTGGGGCTGTACTAAACAAAGCAACGTAAAATTAATTCAACAATTTCAAAATAAAGTGCTCAGAGATGCTGTAAATGCACCCTGGTACATAAGAAATGACGATCTTCACCGTGACCTTAAAACGGAATTCGTCACCACCATCATCCAAAAATTTGCTGAAGCCCACGAACACAGACTTCATCGACACGTGAATGTTGAGGCTATTCAGCTACTAGACAATACAGACTTAGTGCGTAGGCTAAAAAGAACTAAACCTTTTGAATTAGTGTAGTGTACAAAGTGAATGAATAATAGTGACAACGCTGTGCTATACATATAACACATGAACATAGTGTTTTTATAAATTATATCAGACTCTAAGAAAGTGCTACGGACTTGTGTAAAAGTGCAAATGGACACTATTCTTAGTTATAACATAATCTATAACGTAACATATTAAGTTAGAGTTAAATTGCTTATTAGTCTTTTAGGCTAGATCGTAATTAATTGTTAAGAATTTTGTTCTTACTAAAAAAGAAAAAAAAAAAAGAAAAAAAGTAGTAAATATAACGAAATTAAAAGGAAAATTATCACGGATAACAAGGCTTTACAAGTTTACGAGTAATAGTCGACCAACTTATAAAATGTACTTCGAACAGTAAAAATTTTATACAAATGCCATTGAAAAATTACTTAAATAAAGTTAATAGCTGTGTAAAACAGAGTAAATATAATGCTAACGAACCATGTAAAAATATACAAAAATTAAATCCTAACAGGCTTTACAAGTTTACGAGTAATAGTCGACCAACTTATAAAAAGTACTTGGCACAGTAAAATTTTTGTACAAATGCCATTGAAAAATTACTTAAATAACGTTGTTAGCTGTGTAAGATAGTAAATATATGCTTATGAACCATGTAAAAATATACAAAAATAAAATCATAACATTCTTAATAATAATGATTTCTGAATTAATAATGTTTAAGCTCGAAATAACGCATTGGAGTGGCCAGAGTCGTTGGCAGTACCAGAACGTAGTCCAAACGGCGCATGCGCGCGTTGGAGTCTATTTTGTGTTTGTGCAGAAGTATTTTCGACATTTTGTAATTAAAACGTAAAAGTAAAGTTAAATTAGATTCGATTTCCAAGCAAATTACTTATTTTCTTTTTAACCGACTTACCAAAAAAGGAGGAGGTTCTATGTTCGACATCAGGTTTTTTTTTTTTTTTTTTTTTTATGTTCACCGATATCTCCGCCAATTGTGGACCGATTCTGAAAATTCTTTTTTTGATTGAAAGAGTATGTTCCGAAATTGGTCCCATTTTAACTTGGTGAAGATCTGATGAAGAACTTCGGAGATATACAACAGAACTCTTCAATAAATCACGGCAAATCGCCCGGTATTGCTGCAATCGCATGTCTCTTTATTGTTTATACCATTTCATAACATAACATCACGCCAGTACGGTCGAAAGGGGTACGCAGATCTCTCATTTCACCGGTTATGTTCAAGTTTCATGTTATTCGGGTAGCTTATAGGTACTTACTAAACAACTTACCTATTAGGTAGGTAAAACTAAAAAGGAAAAAAATAAAATCATATTTGCAAAAAAATACTACCGACTTAAAAATAAAAAACTACAAAGTGAAAAATAACTTTATTTTTGGAAGTCGGTGTCAATATCGCAAAAAATTGGTACCTAGGAAAGACACCGACTTCCAAAAATAAAGTTGTTGAAATTTGTATGGCAGAATCTTATTGCATGGGTAACTAAACTTGAAACATTGTACAAATACTAAAATAAATAAATAATAAAGGGTGTTATTATTAGTTTTTCGGAACTACCACCAAAACACAATTTAGGGGGGGTTAAAGATTTTTTGAAAAATCTTATTACTTGGATTAATAAACTTGAAGTTTTGTCACTAAAAGAAAAAATTAAAGGAATAGAAACACAGAAGAAAAAGAACAATTTATTATTTTTTGGAATAAAAGAGGGCAGCGCAGAAGAATCAAATACAGTAAAATTTATGAAAGAAAAAATCAACACTCACCTGTCACTGGATATCCAGGAATTCGAAATAGATAAAGCTCATAGGATCGGACAAAAAACAAGCAACGGACTTCGACCTATACTTATTTCCTTCACCTCCAACTGGAAACGAAACACAATACTTAAAAACAAAAAGAAACTTCCTGAAGGAATATACGTATCAGAGGACTTCACGAAAGAAACGTTAGAAATAAGAAAGTCTCTGCAGCCAAAACTCGAAGAAGAAAGGAACAAAGGCAATATTGCCTACCTGCGAGGAGAAAAACTAATAGTCAAGAAACCGGATACCCAAAAGAGTGAGAAGAGGAAAAGAGAATCATCCTTTTCACCTAACCAAAACCAACTACCCTCCTCAGCGGGCCCAAAGAAAATTGCTGCAAAGAACGCTTTCGAGTTTATGACACGTCCTAGAAGCAACTCACTTAAAGGAAAGATCGATAATTAGCAATTAAAATCTTCCAGCAACCGGAAAAACGACAACGTTAACTATACAAACTCACAACCAATAAACCAAACATTAACTCCCCCAAGCCGGCTGGTCCCCGTGGGGGAAAGAGACCATAACCCTCTAGCTAGCACAAAAACACAAAATGAAATTCTAAAAATTGGCACATTTAATGTCAGATCACTAGGGTCAGACATAAGATACATAGAATTAATGTACTCACTACAAAATATAGAAATAGACATACTCGGTATAGCAGAAGTCAGGAAAATGGGATGTAATATTGAAGAACACGAGAATTATATCCTATGCTATAAAGGAGAAACGCCTGGGTTATACGGAGTAGGCTTTCTCATCAAGAAAAAACATAAGAGAAACATAATAAACTTCAAAGGCCTTTCAGAGCGGGTCGCTGTATTACAAATGAAATACGAACATGAAAGTTTATCAATAATACAGGCGTACGCTCCCACAGAAAAGTCATCAGAAGAAGCAATTACCTCATTTTACAAAACCTTGGAAACAGCTTTTAACCTGGTAGGAGCACACGTCCTTCTGATTGGAGATTTTAACGCTCAGGTAGGACAAACAAATATGAATGACAGTTTAGTCATGGGAAAATTTGGTTACGGAATCCGAAGCGAAAGGGGTGAAAAGTTAGTGCAATATGCCTTAGAAAACAAACTATCGATTATGAACACTTTCTTCAAAATGAGAAAAAACCGTAAATGGACGTGGCTATCCCCAGATGGAAAAACAAAAAATGAAGTAGATTATATTTTATCAAACGAACCCAAAAAAATAAGGAACATAGAAGTTCTCCACGGCTTAGGATTAAGATCAGACCACCGCTTAGTAAGAGCTACTTATCTTCTAGGAAAACAAAACAAAACTAGAACAACTTTTAAATCACAACCTAAGCCATTAAAAACAACAGAAGATATCAGTCGCTACTTGAAAAACTTAGAACATAATATACAATTGAATCTCCAAGACGACAACCATGACGTTCAGACACTATACAATAAACTACAAAACGCCATTAATAAGAGTATGTCATTAAAAGCGCCAGGTTCAGTAATAGACAGAACTGAAAATATTATAAGTAAAACTACCAGGGACATGCTGATAAAACGAACAGAGTTAATAAAAATGAAACAAAAAACTAAAGAAATGAAAAATGAATTAAGTGTTCTCTTTAAAACAACAAGCAAAGCCATCAGTACAGATTATCAGAATTATAGAAATAAGATAATAGAAGACAACCTGCAGAAATATAGAAGCTCCAAAAAAGCATACAAACAGTTGACAACACATAAAAATTGGATTCAAAACCTAAATACTAGGAAGAACGAGACAAAAACCAGAGACGACGTGATAAATAGTGCAACGGAATTTTACAAAACACTTTATGCAGAGAAAGCTGGCATACCGATTACATCTCATATAAGTAACAATACTCTACATAGTGAAGTAACCAATCAAGATATCGATATACCACCAATAGACGATTTGGAAACTATTAAACACATCAAAAAGATGAAAAATGATAAAAGCCCAGGTCCAGATGCTATACATAACGAGGCTTTAAAAACAGGTTATCTGCTCCTAGCACGTCCTCTCACTTACATATTTAATAAAGTTCTAGACACTGGTCAGGTGCCAGATCAATGGAAGAGATCCGATATAATCTTATTGTACAAAAAAGGAGACCCGAAAGACGTAGGTAACTACAGACCTATAAGTCTTCTTTCAAGCGTGTACAAATTATTTATGTCAATTCTGCAATGCAGATTGTCTCCAAAAATTGATGAACACCAACCGTTAGAACAAGCTGGCTTCCGCTCGGGCTTTTCCACAACTGACCACATACACGTTATTCAACAAGTTATAGAAAAACACAAAGAGTTCAACAAATCACTATATATAGCTTTCATCGACTACGCTAAAGCTTTTGATACAATCTCTCATAAGTATATATGGGAAGCCCTAGATCACTGCAAAATCCAAGAAAAATACATAAAGGTATTAAAGAACATCTACAAAGGAAGTACCAGCAGGGTAAAACTGGAAAAAAGAGGAACAAATATACCAATCTGTCGGGGAGTAAGACAAGGAGATCCTCTTTCACCAAAACTTTTTATAGCGGTACTGCAGCTTATCTTTGAGAAACTGCACTGACCAACACACGGACTCAGAGTAAATGGGAGGAGGCTAACTCACTTGAGATTCGCTGACGACATCGTCCTTTTCGCCGAATCCAGTGACAAACTAAACGAAATGATAAGCACACTGAGAGAAGAAAGCGAAAAAGTTGGGCTCATGATGAACCAAGATAAAACCAAGCTTATGACAAACAGCAAAACCACCAACATCGACTTGTATGGCAAGCCACTAGAATATGTAAACAACTATATATACCTCGGCAAACAAGTATCATTCAGTAACAATAATGACGAAGAAGAAATAGAACGGCGAGTTAACATTGGGTGGAAAAGATACTGGAGTCTAAAGGAAATTCTAAAAGGCACTTTCCCCCTTCACCTGAAGAAGACTGTAATGGATACATGTATTCTACCGACTCTCACCTACGGCTGCCAAACATGGACGTATAACACAAAAATAAAAACAAAACTAACAAACTGTCAGAAAGCGATGGAAAGAAGTATTTTAAAAATAAGAAAAATTCAAAAGATAAGAAGCAAAGACATAAGAGAAAAAACCAACTTAATAGACGTACTTCATCATGCTCGCACACAAAAATGGCGATGGGCTGGGCATATAGCGAGATACACAGACAATAGATGGACATTAGAAACCACAACATGGAAAGGACCGGCGGGAAAAAGAAAAAGAGGTCATCCAAGGAACAGGTGGATCGGCGAAATAATTCTAGTAGCAGGAAAAAATTGGAGAGACAAAGCAAAAAATAGAAAATTTTGGAATAAGCTAGAGGAGGCCTTTACCCAGCGTGGGGTTCCAATAATATATTAGTAATAGTTATTTAGTATTAAGAGAAAATGTTATTTAAGGTTGTTGGAAATAAATGGGCTTTATTATTATTAAACCTTTATTATTATTATTGCATTTATTTATTTTATATACATATTTTTACATTTTTAAATATTATTCTATATAAAAAATAATAATAAAAACATTTAAAAATACAAAAATAGTAGCCCACCGGTATCGGGAACAGGGTCCAAGCAACCGGTGGTCAGGGCTCCTGAGAGAGGAACCTCCTGACTATACGCGCCGTGTCCAGGAGTACCGCTTTCTGGATCAAGCCCTTGATCCAGCTGCCCAACGAGAGCCTCCTCAGATGTTCGTCGAGGCTCTTGGCTATTATACCATTGGCCGTCACGACTATCGGCACAATGACTGCTGTATTCACATCCCACATGTCGACAACCTCGCGAGCCAGATCAAGATACTTGCTTTTCTTATCTCTCTCAGCCTTCACGAGGTTCTCGTCATGAGGGACCGCTATATCAACAATCATTGCGCGACGCTCTGGTCGGTCTATCACCACTATGTCAGGTTTATTGGCAACAATAGTCCTGTCAGTGATGATAGACCGATCCCAATACAGCGTGACATTGCCATTTTCGAGAACTGGGTCGGGCACATACTTATAGTAAGGCACTTCCGATTCCACAAGATTGTATTTAAGAGCAAGTTGCTGATGGATAATCCTGGCTACAAGGTTGTGTCTATGCAAATAGTCTCCGTTAGCCAGACTAGAACAACCGGAGATAATGTGACGGATAGATTCACCCGGCCGGTGACATGCCCGACAGATGTCAACTGTGCCATCCTTCACAATGTATTTCCGGTAGTTGTTCGTCATCATAACTTCGTCCATAATCGCAAAGACAAAACCTTCGGTTTCCCCGAAAAGGTCACCAAATCGAAGCCAGGCCACGGACGCTAAAAGATCTACATCGGACCCATGTAGGACCCGGTAGAAGCGTCCGTGAAGCTCCTTGCTCTGCCATACCTCCCTGCGGTCATTAGTATCTAATACTATAGGTTTGCGCCAGTTCTCGTTAGCCAAGGAGAGCGGGGTAAGGCCCTTGTCCACCGCTACCACATCTCGATGCATACCCACGTCAGCGGCCTGGAAGTATTCCCTAAGACTGCATACCTCGCGGTTGTGCAGGGTCTTAGCATTTAAAAAGCCTCGACCCCCACACTTCCGCGGGATATACAGTCTCATGACCGATGACCGTGGGTGATGCATACGATTTGCGGTAAGCAGCGTGCGGACTCTCCTATCCAGGGCGTCAAGTTCTGTCTGAGTCCATTTGAGTATGCCGAAAGAATACATCAAGACCGGCATGACCCAGCCGTTGAAGGCGCGCACCTTGTTTCCGCCTGATAAAAGACTATTTAGTACTTTATTCAGGCGGCCAAAGAAGCGTTCCCTCAACGACTGTTTCATGTCACAAGCATTGATGCCTAATGCTTCCGACATACCCAAATACTTGTAAGTTTCGGTTGAGGAAAGGGATCGAAGGTGTATGGAATCCGAGAGTTGTATTCCCACGGATTCCATAATCTCCCCTCGCTTTACATGCATGACTGCACATTTGTCCACACCAAATTCCATCCTGATGGCGTCACTGAAGGTTTCTGTCACCTTCAGTAGCTTCATCAGTTGAAAGTTGTTGGGGGCAAAGAGCTTCAGATCATCCATGTAAAGGAGGTGTGATATAACCTGACCACCTCTTCTCAACCGATAGCCGAGGCCCGAACCCTCCAGCAGTGTACTGAGAGGGTTCAGGGCTAAACAAAACCACAGAGGACTCAGACTGTCGCCCTGAAATATTCCGCGCTCAATCCTTATAGGTTCGCTGTTTTCCTGAATCTGTCGACATCCTGGATAGTGAAGGACCGTCCTCCACTGCCCCATACATGACGTCAGGAAGGCGCGCAGTGTTGCATCAATTTTATACAACTCCAGCACCCTCATGAGCCATGTATGTGGCACTGAGTCATAGGCCTTCTTGTAATCTATCCAACATGTCGCCAGATCCTTGCGGGAACGGCGAACCTGTTGGCTAATAGCAATGTCTATGAGGAGCAGCTCCTTAGTACCGCGGGACCCATTCTTACATCCATTCTGAGAAGCAGACATGATGGAGTTATTGTCAATATGTTGATTAATTTTCGCTCTCAGAATGGATGTAAGAACTTTATAGACCGTCGGTAAACACGTTATCGGTCTATAATTTTTAGGTTCCGCAGTACTACCCGATTTATGGAGCAGGTGGGTTATTCCTGTCGTTAGGAACTGGGGCAGCGACCCTGACTCTAAGGCAGACTGGAACTGAGATGCCAAACGAGCGTGCGAACTTTGGAACCACTTAATCCAAAAGTTGTGCAGTCCGTCTGGCCCTGGAGATTTCCAATTGGGCAACGGACGGACTGCACGAGCCAGATCTTGGGGGCTGATGGTAATTGCCCCCATTTGTGGTATCGGATCGCACGCTTGCTCGACCTCCCGAGTCCAGTCACCCTCGGTGTGACTGACAGGCACCGACCAGATATCGCGCCAAAACGAACACATGGCGTCATTATCCGGTAGGCGCATGTCAGTCACACCTTGGTCGGGTCGCTCCCAAGCCCTATAAACCCACCTTTCGTTGCTCTGGAATGTGCGATTCTGAGTGTATCGCTCCACTCGCCGCTTGTACCGACGAATACGGCTTGCCCATGCATAGATCTTCTGCTTCAGAAAGTCGATACGCTCTGTGACGCGGGACAGATAATCTCGAGAACTGATATCAGTCCCCGAAAACGCCCGCCTCACAAAGCGCATCACTCTAGGGCGAGTGTTGCCCTCCCTGAAGCAGATAAGCTTGCCGATGAGTGCTCTAGCCTCACCGATACGATGCTCAATCCTGTACTGCCAAGCTGGTATAGCTGGTCGTGTAGCTCTGTCAGTTTTGGGAAACTTGACGTTAGCTACACGACATGCCGCTGCAGCCGCACAGTACAAGATCGAGTGGGTATCGGCAAGGTCTTTGCTGCTATCAAAAACATTTGATAGCTGCGAATCTAGAGCACACACCAGCGCTCTATTTTTCTTATGCATGGGCAGACGAGGTAGTCGAGGTCTAAGCTCAGGCTGTGTGGAACGATACTCTCGGAATGCACACTCCAAAGCACTCCTCAATCGTGCATTGCATTGGGTACTCACGGATATAGCCCCGTCGTCGTCATCCTCTCCAACATGGTCGGGTCGCGGTGAAACACTGGGTTGCAGTTGCACCGCGACCGGAGGTAAGGCAGGCGAGACACGGCTACTCCGTGATTCCTCACGCAGTCTATCAAGTACGGCGTCATCCAGCATACGGTTACGCTGGATGACCCGCACCTGATCCGATAGACGTTGGGCCGACACGTTGACAGCTGGCTCAAGCACCTGAAACAGAGAGAGCATCCGACCACGGTACGCAGTCAGTTTACTTCCCCCCTCTGTAGCCCCAAAGTATGCGCGCATGACGTTTTCGTTAATTGATTGCGTCCATCGCATGCGCTGCACACTTCCACCGGGAGCGGGGACCTTGTCAGAGGCCGATGGGCCTCGAAGTCCCAGGCTGTCCGGCGGCCGGCGTCCTCCCCGTCGACGCGCAGGTGGTGGTGTCGTCGGCGGAGAGAAGTATTCGTCGCTCGAGCTCGACGCTACTGCAACGTCCAGGATCGCTTCACTCATGGATGTAGGGGATCCCGGTGGCTGCGAGGCGGAGCTGAGCGACGAACCCGAAGATGTTGGGCGTGTGTTTTTGGCTTGGGCCTGGCTTCTTGTCAACATTTTGTTCTTAGCTTACGTCATTTTTCGTTTGATTTTTTATGGTTTGGCATTGTAATTATATTATTTGTTTTCTTCTTCGTTTATTATATATATATGTAGTCATATTTAAAATTAAATTTTATGCAGATATTAAGGTGATATAATACGGTTGTATAAATAAATTGCAGAAAATACGAAGAGCTAAGAATTTTTTTAGTGTCACTCTTGACAAGTCAGGCCACAGATTATTATTACAGGTTATTATTATTATTATTAATAAACTTGAAACTTGACACAACCTCAGTAAACAATAAAGGTTGATATTATTATATTTTCAAAATTTCCTCCAAAATACGATTTAACTGGTGATAAAGTTTTGTTGAAGAATTTTATGCCTTGGCTTAATAAACTTGAAAGTTGACATAAATACCAACCTAGGTAAATAATAAAAGATTGTATTGTAATAATTTTTTTGAAACTACCCCCAAAATACGATTAAGCGGGTGTTAAAGTTTTCTATGAATCTTACTGGACAAATTTTCATTATGTATGTAGAGGAGCACGAAGAAGGAATTTTTGGAAAATCAACCTTTCACCATAATCATTATTTCAGCCGAAAAAAGTCCACTGCTGGACATAGTCCTTCCCCAAGCGTCGCCATACTGATCAGTCCTGTGCGTTTTGCATACACTGGACTACCGCAGCCTTGACCGGACTTCCTAGTTTGCGTTTCCCGGTACGCAGTTGCCACTCCAGAACTGTCAACCTTTAAATAATTGGTTGTATGAAAAATCTCATTCCTTGGCGATAATCTAAATAATCAAAATAAATAAAAAAATTGCATAATACGTTTTTTATTACTAATCACCCCCTCTCCCCCCTGATAGGGTTAAGGGGTGTTAAAGTTTTTTGAGGAATTTTATTCAGCAATCTAGATAGCTAACATAATCGAAAAATAATAAAGAAAAGAAAAGAGTGAATAAGTAACATATTTGGGTTAAAAACTCAACCTTCAATGGGGCATAAAGGGATAATTAAGTTTTTAGGGGAGGATTTTACTTTGAGCTTGTAACCTAAAATGTATTATTCTTTAAGTCAAATAACGAATCGTCCCAAACCTGTAAACCGTAGAACTCTACGAACTCATATTTTTATTTGGTTTAATTACAGCTTATTTTTGGTGGTGGCACATAAGAAAGTCACCTGTAGGGGGTATAAAATACGAAATCACGCGAATAAAGTCGCGGGCGGAGTTAATATTATAAATGTGAAAGTAACTCCGTCTGTCTCTCTGTCTTCCTTTTCACACTTAAACCACTGAACCGATTTAAATGCAATTTGGTTCGGAGATATTTTGAGACCCTGCCTTAAGTAGTGGAAAGAGGGGTAGAAGTTTGTATGGAAAACCTAGAATATTATGCCGCGATATAAAAAATAAGCTATACGAATTACTAATGCGACGCAGGCGAAGTTGCGGGCAACAGCTAGTCAAAACATATAAAAGAAGAAAGTGACTGACTCGCTCACTGACCATCAACTCACAGCCCAATCGGCTGAAGTTTCAATCGTGAAACTTGGCACGTAGGTTCCTTTGGTAGTGTAGGTGAGCACTAAGAAAGGATTTTTGAAAATTCGTCCCTAAGGGCGTGAAATAGGGGATGAAAGTTTGTATGAAAATCCGTCAGTTTTAAAGGCAGGCTCTTCATATTTTGGGTTTAGGCTGAAGATTAAAAAATAATTTACAAGTGTCTCAGCGATTTTGAAGATTTCACCCCCATGAGGATGAAAAGGGGGATGAAGTCATCGGAATAATGAAATCGTCTAGACACTTGAAATTTTGCACATAGATACTTTATACTGGGCAGGCATCCACTAAGAAAGGATTTTTGTGAATTCTACCCCTAAGAAGGTAAAACAGGGGATGAAACTTTGTATGAAAGTCGGTCAGTTTTGAAGTTAGGATCTTCGAATTTTGGGTTTGGGCTGAAGATTAAAATCTAACGCAAATTAAGGTCTTTTGGGAATTCCGTCTTTGGGGGGGGGCGGATCGTGGGGGATGAAATGTTGTGTACAAAAGTCCTTCTTTTACAAAGGAAAAAATATAAAAAAATCTTTCAATACTTTAAAGTCTGTTGGTAACTATAAAATGGCTAAATATTATTTTTAGGAAAATATTATATTAAAAAAATGGCTAAATATTATTTTTAGGAAAATATTATATTAAAATATAGGAATCAAATAGGGACGGGAAAATCTGCTTCGCCATGACAATTAATAACGCTCAAGGACAAACTCTGGAGTATGCTGGTGTAGATTTGAGGGAGAATTGCTTTTGCCATGGACAGTTCTATGTAGCGTGTTCACGTGTTAGCTCATCAAATAGGCTGGTGATATTGGCGTCAACATCCAAAATGGTTGAAAAGTCTGTCCTAAGAAACACTTTCACATTACATTATTTTTATCATCATTATTTTTTAATTTTTCTCTACATACTGTTAAAATATGGTAAGGAGAAGCATGTAGTCTACACGTGCGAAACCGCGGGCAAAAGCTAGTACATACATACATACAAACAAACATATATACATACATTGCAAGTTAATAAAAAGCTTGTAATAATACAATTAATAAGATCAATGCGAAGAACACATCTAAAAAAAATAATTTAGTAATTAAAAGAAAATAAAAAAGAAACAGTAAAATAAATAATGTCAAACAGTTAAAGGTGCCAAAAAAAAAATCAAATACAATACAATTACAGTTTCAAAATACAGTCAAGTTAATCTTTAAAAAAAGTATTTCCAAATAAATAAAACTTTTTTAAGCAAGCTTTTCGGTGTCTTTGCTAGGTACCATTTTTACAAGCTTTTAATTAACTTGCAATGTATGTATGTTTGTATGTATGTATGTAAGTGTGTTCGGGTCAAATCTTGCAACTGAATTTTAAAGCAGTTATCCTCCACCGATAAAGATGAAATTTTGCATATACGTTTAGTTTGGATGAAAATGCATGGTTAGCTAAAAGACGTCATTCTAAATTCAATATGGCGGTCTAGTTATTTTTGTGCACTGCCTTGATATGGGTATCAAATGAAAGGGTTTGTGGAGAAGTATACAAAAAAGCTTGTTTTAAAAAAAGTTTTTTAATGAATAGTTTTATTTGCGTCATGGACACTGACTTCCAAAAATAAAGTTATTTTTCACTTTGTTGTTAGTCGGTAGTATTTTTTTTGTAAAAAAGTTTTTTATGTTTCACTTTTTAGTTGGCAAGTAGTTAAGTGAGGTACCTATAATGCCAGAATAGATTGCCCGAATATAAAAACTAAACTGAACATAGCCGGCGAAATGAGAGTGTATCAAGGTGAACTATACACATCTGCGAACCCCTTTAGAGCGTACTGGCGTGATGTTATGTTATGAAATGGTATAAATATAAACAATAAACAGACATGCGATTGCAGCAATCCCGAGAGATTTGCCGTTATTTTTTGAAGAGTTCTGTTGTATATCTTCGAAGTTCTTCATCAGATCTTCACCAAATTAAAATGGGACCAATTTCATAAGTTCTTTTTCAAAATCGGGCCACAATTGATGGAGACATCGGTGAACATAAGGAAAAAAAAATACCGGCCAAGTGCGAGTCGGACTCGCGCACGAAAGGTTCCGTACCATTATCGCAAAAAACCGCGAAAAAAATCAAGTTTGTTGTATGGGAGCCCCACTTAAATATTTATTTTATTCTGTTGTTATAGCGGCAACAGAAATACATCATCTGTGAAAATTTCAGCTGTCTAGCTATCGCGGTTCATGAGATACAGCCTGGTGACAGACGGACAGACAGACAGACAGACGGATCGCAGAGTCTTAGTTAGTTAGTAGGGTTTCGTTTTTACCCTTTGGGTACGGAACCCTAAAAATGATGTCGAACATAGAACCTCCTCCTTTTTCGAAAGTCGGTTAAATATCAAAATACAATTAATAAAGTCTTCATAGTCACATACAAAATAGAATCATTTGAAGCAAATATGTTGGCTTAACAAGAGCTGTGCATTCTGGGCGATGTGCTGATAGCAGCTATAAATTTGTCGGAGCAAGTCTGCCTCCTGCCTGCCTAGAGCACGTGCCTCATGCCTGTCCCTGCCTAGAGGCATAGTTTGCACGTCGGTAGTCACGAGCAACATGTCACGAACTAGACGCGGAATACTGTGCCAGTTACCGGCTTACGTTTAAAAAATAAATAAAATATGTTGGATACTCCACAGGCTTGGTAGGAGTTTCACCTAGAATTTAATTTATACAGGAATTTAATTGATTGTTTTGAAATTGCTGATACATAGCGCTTTGATAATTGTAAGAGATAAATACAGCTTCTGGCCAATAACAATGAAAAACAGTACTAAAGTTGGTATAGTTGTCGGCACGTAACTTGGCAAGAGTCGCTAGATGCGCACAAGTCTTTTTTTAGGTCTCTTTAGTTGCGGGACGCGGGGAATGTTTAGCATCGTTCCGAGCGCACGATTGGTTGGTCAAATGACACAAGGATCGACTGACCAATCGCGTCGCGTCCACGTTCCGTTCGCTCTATATGGTGATTGGTCAGTTCGCGCACTATGCGTGAACTTACCCCCACTACGCCAATACCTTGCCAAGTTACATGCCGGGGACTATATAACTCAAATCCGTGTGTTGCTTTCTTCAAAAGACCACCTCAGATATTAACACACACGGTTCTCATTTGATCTGATCATTACGTTGATCGTATGGACTTTAAAAGATACCGACTTCTGAATTTGTTTCTGTTTCTTTCAGAGTAGTCAGCTAGGAAAAATTATAGTTTAAATTGGCAAAAAGATTTTTTTATTATGGATAGACTCGCGCTTGACCACTATCTCACCTGATGGAAGATTGATGAGTAAAAGTGTTAATTATGAACTATTCACAAAATAAATATAATTTATAAGTGCTGTGCAAAAGGGATTGTGTCTACCCTTTCCCATAGTACGAGTAGCTGACAATAATTTGCGATACCAAAGGTACAATTTCACACATTTTCCGCAAAAATAAAACAGTTTCAGGTGTGTGTATAATATTGTCGTAAATATCTGAGATCATTATCCGGTTGACTTGTTTATTGATACTCGTAGGTACCTACAGGAGGAACACAATCCCTTTTGTTAGACTGCGTGTAAGCGGTCCTGTGATTTGTTCTGTATTCTTACAAAACTTGTACTTTCTATAGCTTCTTATGGTGGAACTGTAAACTCAACTCGGCCGTTTTACAATATTGGTCTACTAGTTATGTGGTCGTATTTTCTGTAGAATGATACTTCACACCATCATTCTCCGAAATACGAGTACTACTAAATACTAGTAAGTACTCAGAGGAGTATATCGGAGGAACTATTTAGGTAAAGCCGAATACGCGTAACTTATGAAAATGCCACTTTCGTAGAAAGTGACATTTACCTACTGCTATATAAGGTGTACTTGATTGTGCACTAGATACTGTATAAGTACTTCAACATAGGAATAACATGGAAATGATTGAAAGACCTCCAGTGTCATTAACACATCGTTCTGTACAGAGAATGTGAGAGCTAAAGCCTTCCACCGATGACGTCACAGCTCACAAAAACTGTCTCAGACATAATGCGCTGTATGCTCGTTGCTTACGGCCATCAATATCTCGCGAGGGATTGCGCAAATCCTCGCCATTGAGGACGTCCCTCCACGATCCCTCCGCGATCCCTCCGCATTGAGAGGAAGATATTAGGCGCCGGTGCCTCGGGCTAGGAGGATGCTGAAATCATTATACCGAGTGTCCTCTGAAGACGTACATCTCATATTTAAATAGCTCGTGAATGGAATGTATGAGGTTTGTTGTAATGTGTTATTTGATGCATTTCATTCAGCATAAGTGTGTCTCGTCTCCGGTGCAGCATACGCATGGTTGTAATTTTGTTGCGATTATCAATCTTTAGGAGAGAACAACAATAAAGAAAACATATTATTATGTCTATGTAATGCCATTTCAAATATCACTTTTTTGTCTTTTTAGGGTTCCATACCGCAAAAGGTAAAAAAAGGAACCCTTATATGATCACTTTCTTGTCCGTCTGTCCGTGTGTCACCACCGATTTTCTCAGGAAAGGGTGGACATAGCAAGTTGAAATTTATACCAGACTAGCTTTTGCCCGCGGCTTCGCACGCGTAGACTACATGCTTCTTCTTATCATATGTAATGCGAAAGTGTTTCTTAGGACAGACTTATACTTACCTACTCTATAGTCAATACGCTCTATCCTTGTCCCGTTCCGTATGCCTACACTATTTCTGTGTTTATCCATGACTAATAATAAGTAATCATAAGCATAAGTAAGTAATTAAATTAAAGTATTTCCTTATAAACAAAATTTTAGATGTTTTTGTGTGATTTTGGATGTTGACGCCAATATCACCAGACTATATGATGAGATAACACGCTACATAGAACTGTCCATGGAAAAAGCAATTTGCCCTCAAATCTACACCAGCATACTCCAGAGTTTGTCTTTGAGCCTTATTAATTGTCATGGTGAAGCAGATTTACCCGTCCCTATTTAATTCCTATATTTATGCGTTGAGCCATTTTAAAGTTACCAACAGACTTTAAAAACTAGAAGAGTATTTTTAATAATTTTCCCTTTGTAGGAGAAGGACTTTTGTACACAACATTTCATCCCCCATGATCCGGCCCCCCCAAGGATGGAATTCCCAAAAAACCTTAATTTGCGTTAGAATTTAATCTTCAGCCCAAACCCAATATTCGAAGATCCTAACTTCAAGACTGGCCGACTTTCATACAAACTTTCATCCCCTATTTCACCCCTTTAGGGGTGGAATTCACAAAAATTATTTCTTAGTGGATGCCTGCACAGTATAAAGTATCTATTTGTGAGATACGTGTAAATTATTTTTGAATCTTCAGCCTAAACCCAAAATATGAAGATCCTGATTTTAAAACTGATGGATTTTCATACAAACTTTCATCCCCTATTGCACGCCATTAAAAAAAAAAAAGGGGTGGAATTTCCAAAAATGCTTTCTTAGTGCTCACCTACACTATCAAAGGAACCTAAGTGCCAAGTTTCATGATTGAAGCTTCAGCCGTTTGGCCTGTGCGTTAATGGTAAGTGAGTGAGTCAGTCAGTCAGTCAGTTTCTTCTTTTATATATATAGATTAGATACTGAAGGTATAATATATAGACCATATTAGGTGTATAAAAATCCTGAGTCAACACGATAAAAAGATAAGCAAATTTAGATATTCGCGAAAATTTGTAAGTACCAAAATTTACCTTTATTTGGCAGTATAATGGGTAGGTACGACAAAAAAATTAAATGACTGTATTGTATGTACGAAAAATTTGCACGCTTATAATGTTAAGCAAAATATGTATGCTCTGTATTTAATTTTGTACCATCTTCTATACCATGTTTTATGGAAATAAATATTATTCTATTCTATTCTAAAAAACCCTCGGCGCAATTCGACTCGCACTTGACCAGCTTTAGGGTTCTGTGCCTCGAAAGGAAAAACGGAACCCTTATAGGATCACTTTGTTGTCCGTCCGTCCGTCTGTCTGTCTATCAAGACCCTTTTTCTGAATGCTAAAATTTATATAAAATACTCAAGTGTCCCTTAAAGCTGTGGAAAAATCGAACTTATAAGCCAACGCAATCAAAAGATACAGCCGTTTATGCCGCAAATTTTCGACACTAGCAAGGGAATCAAAACCTACAGGGTGCTTCCCGTGAACTCAGAATCTTGAAGTTTGGTACGAAGCAACGTCATATAGCATAGATAAAGGAAAAATTGCGAAAACTGTAAATTTTTTGTTACGTCATAATAATATAATAAAAATATATTTTATAATTTTAAACTTACTACCCCTTTCCTCATGAACGCGTAGAGGTATTAAATTGAAATTCATATCAAATACTCAAATCTATAATACCTTTAAGCTGTAACAAAATCAAACTTCTAGTTCAATGCAATCAAAATAAACAGCAATTTAAGCCGTTTTTAGTTACATCACATATTTTTAGGATTCCGTACCTCGAAAGGAAAAAGCGGAACCTACATGTTACCTACAGGTTTCTACGGAACCCTCGGTGCGCGAGTCCGACTCGCACTTGGCCGGTTTTTTTTTTGTTGTTGTCTTCAGGGTAGGGTCTGTGGTAGGGTCACTTCTGGTCCCGCGCCATCTGGAACTAGCCCTCATGGTAATATGCGTCCATAATTAATCATAATAACTCAATAATTATTTCAAAACTGTACCTACCTATATAAATGAAACAAAGTGATTATTTATAGAGTGTTCAATAATTCCTATAGATTGGTTGAAATCTCGCTAGTGTTGAGTGTCGAACAATAAAAAATTATATAAAAATAACAAAAACCCGACTGTTAAAAAGCGAGCATAATTAATTATGCGCGAGCTGGCTGACCAAAACCAGATGTAACCTCCAACTGCACAGCATGATTTTCTTTTTGTTTACGTCTTTTTACCCGACTGCCGAAGGAGGGTAATGTGTTTATCAGTCTATGTATGTATGTGTGTATGTATGTATGTATGTAAGTATGTATGTATGTATGTATGTTTGTTTGTTCCTATGTGGCGTTCTAGAGACCAAACGCGTTGGCCGATTTTGATGATTCTTACGTCAATCAATTCGTCTTAATCCTGCGAGTGTCACTGGCTACATTAAAATTGGAAAAACAAAAATGGCGGATTTTGGGCGCCATTTTGTGGGGAAAAAATTTTTTTTTTCTTTCTAAACCCTTCGTGTGGGGTATCAAAATAAAGGGTTTCAAGAGGTGATTTCAAAAATATATAACACTTATATGTTTAAATGTACCTAATTCTAAAAAAAAATTACTAAAAAGATGTAAATAAAAAAAGTTAATTAAATAAATCAAAAAAACCCGACTGCTTAAGAAGCAAACTAAAAAGACGTAAACAAGAAGAAAATCATGCTGTGCAGTCGGAGGATACATCTGGTTTTGGTCAGCCAGCTCGCGAATATGTATCCTCCGACTGCACAGCATGCTTTTTTTCTTGTTTACGTCTTTTTAGTTCGCTTTTTAAGCAGTCGGGTTTTTTGAATTTTTGTATTAACTTTTTGATGATTCTTACGTCAATCGAGCGAGTTTGAGACATTATAATTGGAAAATAGAAAAATCGCGGATTTTGAGCGCCATATTGTGGGGACCCAAATTTTTAAGCCATTGCATAGCTTTTATCGCGGGCTTTGAGCGCGGCGACCGATTGAGCGCGGCGACCGAATCAAGAAATTCCGTAACGAAAAAAACATTTAAACATATAAAAGGTCTATCAACAAGGCCGGGTCGATGTTAAAATTGAATAAAAACAAGATGTGTGTAAATAAACGAAATTGATTTTTTATTTAAAAGGCCCATTTATGCCATTATGGATGGAATATGACGGTCGAATGTGGTTTATTGGCATAGGCCTGAGACTTCAGAAAACCCCACAAGAAAAAGTCTAGCGGAACTTTAACTCTACCCTCAAACCGTTCATGCAGAATGTCGATTGTGTCGTTCGCTGTGTGGCAAGTAGCGCCATCTTGCTGGAACCACATGTCGTTCACGTCCATATTGTTCAATTCAAGCCAAAAGAAATTGTTTATCATTGATCTGTAGCGCTCGCTCGATCTATGCAGCAGAGTCATTAAAAATTGGACCTCTCGGATTCGTGCCACTATACGAAGCCGCGGCGGACATTTGAACGATGTCATATTCCATCCATAATGGCATAAATGGGCCTTTTAAATAAAAAATAAATTTCGTTAATATCTCACACACATCTTGTTTTATGCAATTTTAACATCGACCCGTCCTTGTTGAAAGACCCTTTATTAGTATTATAGTTAGTATAATATATTTTTGAAATTGCCTCTTAAAACCCTTTATTTTGATACCCTTCACGATGGGTCTGGAAGTTTTTTTTTTTTTTTTCCATTTCTGTTCTTTCCAATTTTAATGTAGCCAGTGACACTCGCAGGATTAAGACGAATCGATTGACATAAGAATCATCAAAATCGGCCAACGCGTTTGGTCTCTAGAACGCCACATAGGAACAAACATACATACATAGACTGATAAACACATTACCTTCCTTCGGCAGTCGAGTAAAAATTGGCCAAAGCGTTTGGTCTCTATAACGCCACATAGGAACAAACATACATACATACATACTTACATACATACATACATACATAGACTGATAAACACATTACCCTCCTTCGGCAGTCTGGTAAAAACAGAGCAGTGGCAGTTACATCGACGGCTTATTGTTTTAATTAAATCGGGAAAATAATAAATGTGAGTGCTATCGCGATACGCCGCGGCCCCGCCTGTACCAACTGCCCGCGGGTGTTGACGCGCGTTATCGTGAGATCGACGCTCTACAAATTAAAATACACATGTTAATCCGCGGCCCGATAGTCGGGGGCCGCAGGGAACCCAACCAGGTCACAGCGGGGCCCATCCGCTATATAATCCGACAATCGAGTGGACAAACAAAACGAATGCGTCCGACTGTGATTGTAGTCTATAAGGATAACAAAAGATTGAAATGTGTTCGATCGAATGGTATCAATGTATTATTTCAATTGATTGAATATACAAATTAATTTGGTTTTATTTAAAGCGAAACTTAATTTTAAATTCGACCATGTTCTGATATTCAATTACTATATAGTTAAATACTAATGTAGGTTTTTTACAGTGACCGGCTTAATTAATTTGAATCTTACAAATCCATACGAGTGAGAAACGTGTAATGTAACAAACGACATCTTACATCATATTCAGGGCAGTATTTACTTGCCCGAGATAAATTCTAATGTAAAGCTATTGGAGAGATGCCACAAGAGCTTGATCGATACCAGATCAAGCGTCATATGTGGGCAAAGATTGGTCCCATGCTTCGGAAGGATTCCAATCACATTCCTAAACAGCCCATAGATAGGATTCTTCAAACCCGTCAAACCTGGGGACGCACCGTATTGGCTGAAGCGACGAGCATCGGAATGAAGTGGTGCGAGGTGAAGCGTGAAACTCACGACCGGTCACGAAGGAGGTCAAGGAGGACTTCTATGGACTCTGCCTCAGTTAGGAGATATGGAATCTCATTGGATGTCCTCCACCCTGGGAGGGAGGGGGCGGAGGGGTCTGTCAGACTCCTACTGACTAAAAACCACCCTGGTGTTCCATCTCATACCTAGGCTGGGGGTCGCGGGAACGTGCGATTCTTCCACAACCTCGGGCTAGTGCCGGCCCGCATCTGCGAACTTGAGTGTTTGATTCCCCTCGCGACGTCTAAGAGGGGCGCGCGTGGAACACCACGTGCCGCCACATCGGGTCCTGATGTGTGGGCCGTTTCGGGGGGCTGCAAGAAGGCGTTGTCCGCCCTCCGCCGAAGCCCGGTGCGTCTTCTGCGGTACGGATGAGTGGATGAAATTTCTCTCTTATTTTACGCAGCCTCCTTCTGCAAGAAGACTGTTTAGCAGAAGGATACAACCGCATCAAAGGCCTCCTCGCTGCCGACCATTAGACTCGACACTGCCTACTTTAGAGATGAGGGCACGACGCACATACGGGTATTTGAATGATCTACGCGGCCAAAATTATTTCATTGTCAATATTGGTTCTAAACAATATTAGTAAACAAAACAAACGTTTTAATATTACATCGAGTCATATTTAAAGAAATATTGAAAAAAAAATACAAACAATAAATCCTTCGCATGGCAAAAGCTCTCATTTAGGAAGGTCAGTTTTTCTTCCAAATTAGGCAAATCAAAATACTTTTTGGGGTCGAACTAGTATTTACGGGTCACAGTTCTTGCTCCCGAGGTATTTTGTGAACCTAAAATAAAATAGAAACAGACTTTCTCTAGAAATGCACTTCACATAAGTTTTTAAGCTTTCTTCAAAAAAACACCATAAATTAGGTACTTATCCGCGACTATCCGCGGCCAATTTTTTTATTTTTGACTACTGATAACTTGAATCTTTCGACTATATCAAGAATTATTACAGGATCTAATTTGGAACTATAACAAATTTCCTATTAAACACAAATCGTAGCTAAAAATCCTCCATAATAGCGAGACATTCAGTACACTAAAACTAATCTTTTAAATTACAAAAAATATCCAAATTCTATTTTAATTAGTTGATAATTACCTATTGTATCAGGATCCATAACTTTTTCTTTCGATATAAACGCACAATAATAAAAAATTACTGTTAAAGTCATTATTTGCACACGAACGCCGAAAACAGAAACATACACCAAACGGGACGATTGAATTCCGACTGCACGTGGAAGCGCGGCATCCACGGACGAGGGACAGGATGGGCTGGGTATTGTTCTCAAGCTCAAGTAGTCGTTCTTTTTTAACTTTTTAGAAATTTGTAAATGTGAATTATGGCCGCGTACATCATTCAAATACCCGTAAGTGCGACGCGGCTCCTCCCAAGCGGCACATACTGCCAGCGTATGCTGCGCCGTGTCCTCCTGGCAGTCGACGCAGTGGTGACATCGGGCGTCATGACATCGTTTATGCGACACGTGTACTTCCTGAAGCAACCATGCCGTGAGAACACCTGCGTCACCCAAAACGACAGGGAACCGTGCTTCCACCCGGGCCAGTGCTCGAGCACTGGTAAACCGCCTCGATGGTAACGAAACCGGTGGTAGGGCGTGAAAACCTATCCCGCCATTTCGCCACCAGGACCTCGAGGAGCTGAGACCGACGCCACTCCATATCCGTCTGCAGGGCGCCAATACATGTAAATTGGCGCGCGCGGCTATTCGTTCGATCAACAAGGATATTTTAAAAATTGTTTCAAGTCGGCTTTTATATAATACTCGCAGGCAGCCCGCGCTAATTGAATTTAAAGTATTTAAGCTTTTAAATAAAAGCAACAATAATCCGTCAACATAATCGTCTCTCGACGAGACGCGGTTGAGCGGAGCGGAGCTGTGTTTAGCAGAGATAAGTGGAGTGGAGCTCAGCGGAGCGACGTCCTGGGTCATTTACTCATATATGATAAACTGTTCCCTTTTTACCATGGGGATAAGCAGAAACTACAGAACGCCATCTGCCACGAACCTTATGTGACTACACGTCATTTATCTCTATATTATAATATTTAAAACTGCGCATTGCCGGCCAGATGTGGCGAATACTTAGAGACAAGGACCTTCGGGTTTAAATTATGGTCTGACAGGCAACCTCATAAACTATGAGTTTCTATTCATTTTAAAAGGATAAAACAATATTACCTTTAAAAAAAAGCCCTTCGGTTAGAAAGCTATGGGAAAGGATCGTCGAGAGTGGAGATTCTGTACGAATTCTAAGAAGTCGCCAAGTGGCAGCGATAACACTTGCTCTCCGTCCCAAAACTAATAGAAATTGCACAAAAAAATATGGTAATAAAATTGACCCTTCGTAGCGTTGCTTGACTGTGGGAAGTGAGCTCTTAGTTTAGGGAGCAGCAGGTAAGGGACGCGGGGAGAGGGTAGGGAGACGAGGTTTAGAGGCGGACGAGGACTCGGGACTTGACGCTAGGCATTGCAAGAGGAAGGACGAAAGATGATGAGTGGCTATGGAACCAATAATCAAAAGTCGTGTCGTGTTAGATATCGTGTAACGAATTTAATTATTAAATTAATTATAATTAGTCTAACCCCGTATTAATATTGTGAGTGAGTGAGTGCCGGTATGTTTGGTAAGTCTTAATCATTATATTACATAGGTAGGAACAAATCACTAATGTACCCTTTGTTTCTAGCATGGCGAGTCCTTGTATTTATCCCCCAATCCACACCTTGGCAGATATTTGTCACTAGCATTTGGTCTAGGGAAGCGGTGAAGTCTTCTTTCACACTTTCATACCCTAATTCATCAATTATACACTAAACAATTACTAATTTGATTAAGGGCCTTTATTGAGCATTAACTGACATTACATACATGGAAGGCGGAACCGCTAATATTCATCTCTATAAAATAGGCTAAATATGGCCGCTCTTAATTGGGCACGTAGGACAACCAAATGTTAGTTGTTAAATATACTGATTCCTATAGAAGGTCTAGCTCAGAACACTTCGCGTAATACTTGCTGTCGCTCAGATCCAGGGAGATGGGGTAGGCTTCATACGGTAGGATTCACTAAGAACCCCAAATTACATCGTCTAATGACGTCTAGGGAACGTGTCTCGTTAAAACCACTCCAAGCCAATTTGTAAAGGCAATACTAAATCGTCACTATTTAGCGAGACACGATATCGGATGGCTGCCGCTCCTAGCGGCCCCGAAAATCCACGCAATGGGCAGATTAAGGAAATGAGAAGCGACGAATAAATCCGCTCCGACGTACAGCAAGTATCTGTCGCAATAAGTTCTGCTACAGACTGAGTCTACGATACGCTTGCATTATTTTTGTATTGTCTTTATAAAGGGTGTTATGTCGAGGGAGAGCTAGTTACCATAGCGCGCGTCCAATAATTCTGGTAGCATGACTCGCTCAAATGGCAGAGGCAATTAGGCACAAAACTGACCACTGTCTTAGGACTGGGCAAGGCATGCTAGAGCATAGGGAGCTTGTATTCTTGGCGCCGCAGCAAATTCTCTCTAGAACCAGCAGTCTAGGCCCGGCAGTACACGTTACGATGTGCCAGCTGCTGAAAGGCGGCCTCACGTCACTTGGATGGGAATCTAGACTATTGTCAAGGAACATTTAACGTAATTCAAACCAATGTATTACTCAAAGCAAGCGTAGCGTTCCTTCCTCTAACCTTCCGTTAGGTATATAATGCACTTTGCGACCCCTTTGTCTAATTAACTTCATACATCACTATTGTTTTACTAATATAGTCCTTATGGCTAACAGACAGAAAAGTGTGCTGGGAAGTTTGTTTCATTATTTCTTCTTACCAGCTATTACACCTAGGAAATAATGGCGGGATGGGCGCTTTTGGGGCTGTCTGTAGGAGAGTTGATCTATTCAACTCCAGTCACTTCTAGAGTTAAAACTCTCTGCCAATTTAGTTACTTGTATTTGTATTAATGCTTGAATGTATAATTACTATCAGCGACCACTATTCGGTCTTTGGTTTAATACTCTATACATTAGTGTAAAGAGTTTCTCACACAAACTTTAGTTAATTATAATAATTTAGTTTATATCCCTTTAGTTACATTTTATCCTTCTAAACCACTTCCAAGTTATAATCTTATAACTGTGAATTCCAAAACAAAACAAAACTATAATTTGGAATTCACGTGTACTCGGTGGAAAGGTGTCCAGGTCAGGAAGACAAACCTTACAAATGTGTGCGGCTGGATGGGGCACAGATTCTACTTCTTCAGAAGTAGCCGACCTTTTACTCTAAATCTAGGGCAGTTTAGGAAAAACGAATTTTTTATCAGCCTAGGGTCTTTTAGGAACAGTCACACTTACATACTCCTTTTGTTACGTTTACGTTCATACATTCAGTCATACACGCATAAGAGTAAGAGTACCTACATCTTGTACTCATAACATAAATAAATTGCAGTTCTAAAAACTAAAAAAACCGGCCAAGTGCGTGTCGGGCCACGCGCGGTAATAGGGTTCCGAAGTTGCATAATAATGCGGACTAAAAAGAGGGTTTTGTTGTTGTTACGTGAACATTAGAACGGTTTCAGCGGCTCACAAAGTCTAAAAACGGGCCCGCAAAGGATTTTTTAATCTATATTCCCGCGTTTGACCTCTATCTCGCCTGATGGTAAGCGATGATGTGGTCTACGGTGAGGCACGCTTGCCTAGATGTAATCTATTCACTCTTGACTTAAACTAAATAAGGACTAACTGGTAACTGAAAAAGGAGTTATAAAATCCAACTTCGCAACTGAAGTTAGAAAAATATTATCTATTTGAGTACCACCGCGGGTGCGAATTGCGAAAGTAGCCGATACGAGCGCGCGCTAGAGCCACGGGGAAAGATATAGTTTGTTTCTGGATCCTTGCGTGCACGCTCCTTGTTTATCTCTCTTCCGGAATTAGAAAAAAATCGTATGTATTCACCTCTAATCTCCTCTAATACCGCAGATTAGAGGTGAATCCTCTAATCTGCGGTATTATGCACTATTTCATTCTGGAAAGTTTTACGCTACTCGATTAGTGATGAAGTCGGGTCGAATATGGACTTTATAGAAGGATATCGACAAAAGAAAATAAGTAATTTGCTTGGCAATCGAATTTAATTAGACTTTATTTTACGTTTTAATTGCAAAAAGTCGAAAATACTTCTGCACTAACACAAAATAGACTCCACCGCGCATGCGTCGTATGGACTACGTTCTGGTACTGTCAACGATTCCGGCCACTCCAATGCGTTATTCGCGCTAAAACATTATTCATTTAGAAATCATTATTATTAAGGATGTTATGATTTTATTTTTTATATTTTGACATGGTTCATAAGTATATATTTACTATCTGTTTTACACAGCTAACTACGTTATTTAAGTAATTTTTCAATGGCATTTGTACAAAAATTTTACTTTACCAAGTACATTTTATAAGTTGGTCGACTATTACTCGTAAACTTGTAAAGCCTGTTATGATTTAATTTTTGTTTATTTTTACATGGTTCGTAAGCATTATATTTACTCTATTTACACAGCTATCAACTTTATTTTAGTAATTTTTCAATGGCATTTGTATTAATTTTTTTCTGTTCCAAGTACATTTTATAAGTTGGTCGACTATTACTCGTAAACTTGTAAAGCCTTGTTATCCGTGATAATTTTCCTTTTAATTTCAATATATTTACTACTGCTGTAAATTTTTTCACATAGCCAAGAGCAACCATTTCGCTGGCAGGGGAGGGGGGACACTTGATTCTAACATAAATTTGCAACTTAAAGCTTAATTTTACGCAAACGAATCTCTGAATCGAAAAATGGTTGTAACAAAACCATAATATTTTTGAATGGCCTATCCAACGATACCCCACACCATGGGATAGATGAGAAAAAAAAATACATCCCCACTTTACGTCTATGGGAGGTACCCGGAAAAAAAAAACATGATTTTATGTTACCACTTTGTCGGCATTATTAATATGTATATACATGCCAAATTATAGCTTTCTAGTACTTAGATTCTCTGAGCTAAGCTGCGGACGGACAGACGGACAGAGCGAAACTATAAGGGTTCCTTGTTGACTTCGGAACCCTAAAAACACGCTTTAATGGTAAATTGAACTAAAACTTCGCTAATCCTGAAGATCCTGGTAAGGATAATGGCACAAACTATTGCATTGTCATCGGTCCTTGATAAGAGTGTAAAATTTCAAATCAATCCGACGATTTGAAGGGGGTGAAAATCACTTTCAAAGATTCCGTTACATTGATACATAGATAGATACATGCCAAGCTAAAAAAAGCGTGTTAATGAGTAAACTTGCTCCAAACTCTCCATAGACATAACTTGCTATATTGGTATTTATGAAATTCCCGTCGGATTCCGTGAGTGGCCTAAGTTTCCGCTAAGTTTGGTTATTGGCTGGTTGCTTCAATAATATGCACGCAATATGATACGGCAGTTAGGGCGAGATAAGTAACTTTATAGCAAGCACTAGTCTACAGAATCAAGATCAAGATATCTACTTGGTATTTTAATTTTTCTATTTATGGCTTACAATATGTAAGTAAATGGCGTAGCGAAATTAAGATGAATGACATGCTATGCCACGCTGCTATCACTTTTCTCTTTTATTACGCGGAGGTTTTGCTTAGTAAAGGTTTATCCACACATATCAGGGCCTTGCCAGGGACGTGGATGGACCGTGTCCCGTCAGGGGCTCAAAAAATATCGTTGGGTACATTTTATATAAACTCGTTCACACACGTCCGTGCACGCGTGTCCGTGTGTGTGAACGAGTTCATATAAAATGTACGTACCGATATTTTTTTGAGCTCTTTACGGGGCACGGTCTGTCCACGTCCCGTGCACGTCTCGGGCACGGCCCTGATATGTGTGGATAGACCTTAACTAGCTACTTACATAATAATAACTGTCTAAAGAAAGAATTTCGGTCACGGTGGCCAAACTCAGCGAAGGAGATATCAAAGTGCAGGTGTGTGGTGTACGCAAACGCAGGTGCACGCTCTGTTCAATATTCTAATGACCATGAGAGTGAGGGAACAGAGAGTGTCCGTGAGAGTGCACCGGAGAGCGTGCGGGCTCAGAACCAGCAGCTTAACGTATGTACCAAGGCACGTGTTCTCACACCAGCAACCTTTAAACTCCAGGCTGCCGCTGATAAATTCCTAATAAAAAAACTCATCAACACTGCCTGTCCTGGGAATCAAACCCGGGGCCTAACGCTCAACCGTCGCACTTGTAGATGGAAACTGAACGAACCGTTGCGGAGCGGTGCAATTCGACGGAGCGCCATAATTGCAGAGGAGCTGCGACTCTATTTGTCGCTGATTGTGAAGCAATTTATTGACGACGAGAAATACGAGGCCAGAACAAATCTATATATATAAAAATGAATGTTTGTCTGTATGTCCTTTATAAAGGGTCTTTCAACAAGGACGGGTCGATGTTAAAATTGAATAAAACAAGATGTGTGTGAGATATTAACACATTTTTTTTTTTTAAAAATGCCCATTTATGGCAATTATGGATGGAATATGACATCGTTCAAATGTCCGCCGCGGCTTCGTATGGTGGCACGAATCCGAGAAGTCCAATTTTTTATGACTCTAATTGTCTCTGCATCACCCAAAGGTTGACTGATAGAAATTGCCTAAACATCCTCTGTACACTTGTGACTAATAGAGCGTAGAAGAAGAGAATTAGGTACTGCCCTGATCCCAAATAAATTTGGTTAAAGGAATTATCGTTGGTGCCGATGGCCGTCTAAAATAATTTAACTGAGACTCTTTAATCGTTGTGATATGAAGTACTATCGAGATGCAACGTGACCTCTGTCTACAAGTAGTCAGCCGCCATTCAAATATGATTTATTCAGTAGCGTTGCGAGATGTTGTTGGCGCAGTTCGCATTACGCCGAATGTAAGAGCGGCGTGAAATATTCGCGCACGTGTCGCCATACATCACGCCTCGCCGCGGGAGGCGATACAGTCGTTTACTACAGAAATACAACTGCACACGACAACGGATTGCAAATATTACAATGCTACTGCAAATTCTTTCGACAAATTAACCCCATTGTTGCTTTTTTAAACTATAAATAATAGTCTTTATTGTTTTAAAAAAAGCAACAAAATCTTTGGAACGATGCACATTAGATAATGTTAATTAATTTAATTGACACTTAGGATGGATGATCCATAACGCCGGACGGCACCTAGTGCCAGGCACTAAGGGCTCATACATTAGTACTATCGCATGTGAGAAATTACTAAACTGGCACTCAATTCGTTCCCCACGTCTGTCGTTAGCAAAACGTGTGTCCTAGAAAATGCAGTTCATGTCTGACCTTTCAAGTTGATAGGTATGCTATTTTGATAGACATTGATAATGCTAGCGAAATTGCTGGCACAAGCACGATTTCTATGCAAAAGCTATAAGGCGATCGAAAAATCAGTCCTTTAAGTAAATATATCACGTTGTCCCTCTGGCTCAGCTGGAGTGTGTCAGTTGGCTCGTGAGTCGTGACAGAGTGTCGGAGCGTGGCGCCACTCGTCACACGCCGCGGACACGCGACGGTAGGGCCGCGGGACGCACACCATCATAACACAACTTACATAGAACATGCATAGTACGCATGGACAACCAAGAAGAAGAACATCGTCAGGAAACCTGTATTTATATAAGCCTTCAATCACCAATCCGCTTCGAGCAAGTGTTCTGTTCACTGACTTTATGAGAAGAGGCCTTTGCACTGCAGTGGGATAATGATACTCGAGTATTATTATGACTTTTAAATCTCAACTAAATCAAGTCCATTTTTAAAACTAACCATTCTATTTGCGTGGTTTGCCACCTAGTCTTCGCCATTTACATAAATTACTCAAAAAACTTATAAAACTCAACTCGTTAATCTAGCGATAGATCTGAAGCAATTACAGCATCACGCTTCAGCCTACCTACTCGTACCTACACACATTTTTTTTTTTTACCCGACTGCCGTAGGAGGGTAATGTGTTTATCAGTCTATGTATGTATGTATGTTTGTTCCTATGTGGCGTTCTAGAGACCAAACGCGTTGGCCGATTTTGATGATACTTACGTCAATCGATTCGTCTTAATCCTGCGAGTGTCACTGGCTACATTAAAATTGGAAAATACAAAAATGGCGGATTTTGGGCGCCATATTGTGGCAAAAAATCCCTACCCATCGTGTGGGGTATCAAAATAAAGGATTTTAAGAGGCAATTTCAAAAATATATAACACTTATATACAACACACTAAAAAAAATAACTAAAAAGTTGTAAATAAAAAAAGTTAATTGTTTTCGTTTTTTTAGTTTGCTTTTTAAGCAGTCGGGTTTTTTAATTTAACTTTTTTTATTTTAGCTTGGAGTAATGCTCATGCATACTGCGGCGCATATGGCGGGAACACGGGCACGCGTTAGCACTCACCGCGAACCCGCCGCGGCTGTCCGTCACCAGACCCTCCTCTGAGGAGTACCCCCATCACCGGTGCACCAGAACACACTGTGCGCCGTGACCAGTGTGGGTGCCAGACAACCCCGTGAATGGCACCCTTGGTCCCCTTGTGACGGGTCAAGGTCAATGGCCCCACCACCTACCATTTTTCGGCCGTAGGGGACAGGGAGAGCGGCAAACGTTATACCGACACTCCTCTCCCGCCGCGGCCTCCAGCCCTTAGCCACGATATCGTATGGGTTTGGGAGACCCCATACGACAACGCGGCCCGCCTCAGTTGTGATGTCATCCAAGCAGCACCGCAATTCACATGTTGGCCGCTACGTCGTCGGCTTATCGGCAAAAGCCCTGACGAGCGGCCCCTCCTCGGGTTCCTCTTCGCTTCACCGTGGGTGACCAAGCCACGGTTACTGAGCCCCCCGCCTCGACAATGCGGGAACCCACGGGGGGGGGGGGGGGGGTACCTACACACCTAGGCTAGATAGTTGCGTTCAAGCAAAACGTAAGTAATGTAGTTTTTGTAGGCGACTGTGACGGTAAAGACGGGAGATTGGAACCGTGGCCGATAATACGAGTTAGGTGCAACCACTTTATGATAACGGGTTTGAGCAACGAGTGTTTGTTTAACGTGGCAAATAATACTATTGACTTATTTTATTACCTTCATGCTGTTTTGACGAATATACCAACAACCAAATGATTTTTCTCAAACATGTATGGAAAAAAATAAAAGAACACGAATTACGAATACTAATAATACCGAATTTACGGACAAAGAAAATCAAATCCATTGCTGGAGCTTTTTTTGAATTTGGAACATTACAACGCTCCAGCAATGTTGTATGAAACGGCGTGCTGAGGTTATTAGATACTCTTTGATTGGATCTCTTTTTAACCGACTTCAAATATTATAGGCCTACATATAGCGATTTTGGTATTTTCATTAACAATGCAATCATTTGCACTCAGAAAGTATCATTTGGTGAAGTGGAACTGGTGAAGAAGACCACAGATGGCCAATAGAACTCCTTAATGCTAAGTATGTCATGGGGTATAAGATATCTCTTCTGATGATGAAGCCGGCAGGTAGGTACTGGAACTCCGAAATAAAACAATGTATCCTAGAGTCTGGCAAACGAAAGTAGAGACTAAAAAAGCAAAAAAAAATATCAGCATAGCAACCCCAAAAGTAGTATGAAATACCTGGAATAACCTAATTTGATACTTTAGCATTATTTATTTTATTTTATCTGAATAAAAGTACTATAGCTAATTCAGGTAGGTAATATTTTAGACATTATGTATCAATCTCAATAAAAAAACAACAATATTTTATAACAATTTTGGTTTATTCAACTTATTAGTGTCATACTAACTGATGAAATCTTACACCACACGTAAACAATCTTGTTTTTGTTAGAATTCGAAGAGTTTCTCCTGAGGTTTTTGTTGATAGTATGACATCATGCGAAACGCCATCTCCCGTAATCCACTTTTAATTGTTTTATTCAATTTTCACATAATAAATGCTATTATCATGACCACAACAAATCACCAAAAATTTAAGTTGACATTAGTATAGCATTGCCATATAAAAACTCGGCACAAATGTGAAATAGAAAATCGGCGGCAAAGCTGAAAATTTGTCTTGATTTATTATTTAAATATTTTATAAATATAAATTTTATAATTAAAATAAGTTCCAACGGTTCAGAGAGTGAAATGGAGATTGATTGTACTCCACAAGATTTAAGATCAGAAGCCAAATTGGCAATGGAAAACCTGCTTCCAACGAAGTCAAAAAAAAATACATGAATGTATATGAAAATTTTATGATTTGGAAAAACGATAAAAATGTGAATATTTTCTCCAAAACAGTATTTTTGGCGTATTTTAATGAGATTGCTAAAACCAAAAAGCCATCTACATTATGGGCAGTTTATTCCATGCTGAAATGTACAGTTCATGTTAGAAACGGCATTAACTTAAAATAAAAACCGGCCAACTGCGTGTCGGGCCACGCGCAGTAATAGGGTTCCGAAGTTGCATAATAATGCGTACTAAAAAGAGGGTTTTGTTGTTGTTACATGAACATTAGAACGGTTTCAGCGGCTCACAAAGTTTAAAAACGGGCCCACATAGGACGATGTTTTTTTTAATCTATATTCTCGCGTTTGACCACTATCTCGCCTGATGGTAAGCGATGATGTGGTCTACGGTGAAGCACGCTTGCCTAGATGTAATCTATTCACTCTTGACTTAAACTAAATAAGGACTAACTGGTAACTGAAGAAGGAGTTATAAAATCCAACTTCGCAACTGAAGTTAGAAAAATATTATGTATTTAACTACCACCGCGGGTGCGAATTGCGAAAGGAGCCGATACGAGCGTGCGTTAGAGCCACGGGGAATGGTATAGTTCGTTCCTGGATCCTTGCGTGCACGCTCCTTGTTTATTTCTCTTTCTGAATTAGAAAAAAATCGTATGTATTCACCTCTAATCTCCTCTAATACCGCAGATTAGAGGATTCACTTCTAATCTGCGGTATTCACAAGTTTTACGCTACTCAGTGATGAAGTCGGGTCGAATATTGACTTTATAGAAGGACTAGCTGTTGCCCGCGGCTTCGCACGCGTAGACTACATGCTTCTCCTTATCATTTTTTAACATTATGTAGAGTAAAAGTAAAAAATTATGTAATGCGAAAGTATTTCTTAGGACAGACTTATACTTACCTACTTTATCATCAATACGCTCTATCCTTGTCCCGTCCTTATCCCTTCACTATTTCTGTGTTTATCCATGACTAATAATAAGTAATCATACGCATAAGTAAGTACTTAAATTAAAGTATTTCCTTATAAATAACATTTTAAACCATTTTGCATGTCCACGCCAATATCACCAGACTATTTGATGAGCTAACACGTGAACACGCTACATAGAACTATCCATGGCAAAAGCAATTCTCCCTCAAATCTACACCAGCATACGTCAGAGTTTGTCCTTGAGCCTTATGAACACGTTCAGACTGGCACCTCATGAGTAGGTACTTGGTATCCTACGGCGCAAATCTTCATTTGGCCACCGGTGGTACATCACCGCCCCATGAACCAAAAGTCTTGCCCGGACGGGGTGCGCCACCGGTAGACACGGACAGGAATTATGCTTTCTCTCTCTTGTTTTGGATTATAATAATGCGAAAAAGGGGGTAGATATTTCTGATCAGACGGCGTCGTACTATACCAGCCTTAGAAAACCCTAAAGTGGTACCGCAAGCTGATAATTGAGATTGTCTGTGGCACAATGTTAGTAAATGCTTGGGTTATTCACCAAAAATTAGGAAAAGAAAAAAAAAAAATAGTATTTTAAAATTACGGGCACAAATTATATAAGAGATGATTAGCAAGCCCAGCACTGATAATCAACCTGATGACGCTGCAGCGGAGGGTGGGCTCCATGCACAAAGAAAACCAAAACACAAGTTCAGAGATACCCGGAAGAGATGTAGACCTTATTACGACCATTTTACAACAATCGAATCTGCGGTGAAAAACCAATGGATGGTTTTGATTGTTTCAATATGATTCATACAAAATAATTTTCATTTAATACCATCCATGATGGCATTTCATTTTATGCTTATTTCAATTTTGATCCAATTTCGCTCATTCTTTTTTTGTTGTGTAGGTAGGTAGGGTAGGGTAGGGTAGGGTAGGTAGGGTAGGGTAGGTAGGGTAGGTTAGGGTAGGGTAGGGTAGCGTAGGGTAGGGTAGGGTAGGGTAGGTAGGGTAGGGTGGGTAGGGTAGGTAGGGTAGGTAGGGTAGGTAGGGTAGGGTAGGTAGGGTAGGGTAGGTAAAATTTGAAGATCCTAACTTAAAAACTGACCGACTTTCATACAAACTTTCATCCCCTATTTCACGCCCTTAGGGGTGGAATTTCCAAAAATCCTTTCTTATTGCTCACCTACACTACCAAAGGAACCTAAGTGCCAAGTTTCATGATTGAAGCTTCAGCCGTTTGGCCTGTGCGTTGATGGTAAGTGAGTGAGTGAGTCAGTCACTTTCTTCTTTTATATATTTAGATATCGAAGATATCGACAAAAGAAAATAAGTAATTTGCTTGTAAATCGAATCTAATTTGACTTTACTTTTACGTTTGAATTATAAAACGTCGAAAATACTTCTGCACTAACACATAAAAAGCTTTTTTACAAAAAAATACTACCGACTTCCAAATAAGAAAACTAGAAAGTGAAAAATAACTTTATTTTTGGAAGTCGGTGTCTTTGGTAGGTACCAAATTTTTAAGTGATGGACACCGACTTCCAAAAATAAAGTTATTTTTCACTTTCTAGTTTTCTTATTTGGAAGTCGGTAGTATTTTTTTGTAAAAAAGCTTTTTATTTTTCACTTTTTAGTTGTACCTACCTAATAGGGAAGTAGTTAAGTAAGTACCTATAACGACAGAATAATTTACCCGAATAACATGAAAAATGAATATAACTGGTAAAATGAGAGATCTGCATACCCCTTTCGAGCGTACTGGCGTGATGTTATGTTATGAAATAGTATAAACAATAAACAGACATGCGTTTGCAGCAATCCCGAGAGATTTGCCGTTATTTATTGAAGAGTTCTGTTGTATATCTCCGAAGTTCTTTATCAGATCTTCACCAAATTAAAATGGGACCAATTTCGGAATATAATCTTTCAAACAAAAAAAGAATTTTCAAAATCGGTCCATAATTGACGGAGATATCGGTGAACATACATAAAAAAAAAAAAAAAAAAAAAAAAAAAAAAAAAACATACATAATGTCGAACATAGAACCTCCTCCTTTTTTGGTAGTCGGTTAAAAATAGACTCCGCTGCGCGCAAGCGCCGTATGGACTACGGACTTGTACTAACAACGACTCCAGTCACTCCAATGCGTTATTCGAGCTTAAACATTATTAATTTAGAAATAATTATTATTAAGGAGGTTATGATTTTATTTTTGTATATTTTTACATGGTTCATAAGCATATATTTACTATCTGTTTTACACAGCTAACAACGTTATTTAAGTAATTTTTCAATGGCATTTGTACACAAATTTTACTGTGCCAAGTACATTTTATAAGTTGGTCGACTATTACTCGTAAACTTGTGACGCCTGTTATGATTTTATTTTAGTATATTTTTACATGGTTTATAAGCATATATTTACTCTGTTTTACACAGCTAACAACGTTATTTAAGTAATTTTTCAATGGCATTTGTACAAAATTTTTACTGTTCCCAGTACATTTTATAAGTTGGTCGACTATTACTCGTAAACTTGTAAAGCCTACTTATCCGTGATAATTGTCCTTTTAATTTCGTTATATTTACGACTGCCGTGATTTTTTTCACATAGCCAAGATTTTTTTCCATTTCGCTGGCAGGGGGACACTTGACTCTAACATAAATTTGCAAGTTAAAGCTTAATTTTACGCAAACGAATCTCTGAACAGAAAAATGGTTTTAACAAACCCATAATGTTTTTAAATGGCTTATCCAACGATACTCCCACACCATGGGATAGACGAGAAAAAAAAATACATCCCCAATTTACGTCTATGGGAGGTACCCGAATAAAAATTATTTTTCATAATTTTATGTTACCACTTTGTCGGAATTATTAATATGTATATACATGCCAAATTATAGCTTTCTAGTACTTAGATTCTCTGAGCTAAGCTGCGGACGGACAGACGGACAAAGCGAAACTATAAGGGTTCCTTGTTGACTTCGGAACCCTAAAAATATGGAAATTTAACTATCGGTACAATGATCGCTGTGTCCAAATCTCACATGTCGACCACCTCGCAAGCCAAGTCAAGATACTTGATTTGCTTATCTTTCTCGGCTTTCACGAGGTTCCCGTCATGTGGGACGGTAATATCAACAATCATTGCACGCCTCTCTATTCGGTCCACCACCACTATATCAGGCTTATTAGCGATAATAGTCCTGTCAGTAATGATGGACCGATCCCAGTACAATGTGATATTGCCATTCTCGAGAACTGGGTTGGACACATACCTGTAGTACGGCACCTCCGATGACACAAGAGTGTATTTCAGAGTAAGTTGCTGATGAATTATTCTGGCTACAAGGTTGTGCCTATGCAAGTACTCTTCGTTAGCTAGACGAGAACAACTTGAGATAATGTGGCGGATCGATTCACCCGGGCGGTGACATGCCCGACAGATGTCAACCGTGCCATCCTTCACAATAAATCTCCGGTAGTTATTCGTCATGATAACTTCGTCGATAATTGCACATATAAAACCATCGGTTTCATATGAAACGCAGCCAGGCTACGGACGCTGCTTGGTCTACATCGGACCCATGTAGGGCCCGGCAAAAGCGCCCATGAAGCTCCTTACTCTGCCATACTTCCCTGCGGTCGTTAGATTCAAGCACTACAGGCTTGCGCCAGTTCTCATTCGCCAAGGAGAGCGGGGTGAGTCCCTTGTCCACTGCTATTACATCTCGATGCATACCCACGTCGGTGTGTAAAAAATTTTCCCTGAGATTGCATATCTCGCGGTTGTGGAGGTTTTTGGCATTTAAAAAGACTCGGCCTCCACACTTCCGCGGGATAAACAATCTCATGACCGACGATCGTGGGTGATGCATTTGATATGCAATCAGCAGTGTACGGACCTGCCTCTCCAGTGCGTCGACATCCGTTTGAGTCCATTTGAGTATGCCGAAAGAGTACATCAATACAGGCATGACCCAACCGTTGAAGGCGCGCACCTTGTTTCCGCCTGAAAGAAGGCTATTGAATACCTTCTTCAGGCGGCCAAAGAAGCGTTCCCTCAACGATTGCTTCATGTCAGTAGTGCTGATACCTAACGCTGCCGACATACCCAAATACTTATAGGTTTCGTTTGGAGAGAGGGATCTCAGGTTTATGGAATCCGCGAGTTGAATTCCTACGGATTCCACAATCTCCCCTCGCTTTACATGCATGACCCGCACATTTTTCCACACCAAATTCCATCCTAATGGCGCTACTAAAAGTTTCAGTTACCTTCAGTAGCTCCATCAGCTGAAGATTGCTGGGGGCAAAGAGCTTCAGATCGTCCATGTAAAGGAAGTGAGATATAACCTGTGCTCCATTGGCCCATACACGACATCAGGAAGGTGCGTAGAGTTGTATCTATTTTATACAATTCTAGCACCCTCATGAGCCCTGTATGAGGCACCGAGGCATAGGCCTTCTTATAATCTATCCAACATGTCGACAGATCCTTTCGGGAACGCCGAACCTGTTGGCTAATGGCCATATATATAAGGAGTAGCTCCTTAGTACCGCGGGACCCGTTCCTACATCCATTCTGAGAGACCGACATGATAGAGTTATCGTCGACGTGTTTATTTATTTTAACTCTCAAAATGGATGTAAGAATCTTATATACCGTTGGTAAACATGTAATAGGTCTATAATTTTTGGGTTCCGCGGTGCTACCAGACTTGTGGAGCAGGTGGGTTATTCCTGTTGGTAATGGTTGTCCTTTATGTTTTTATTTTGTGGTGTACAATAAAGTTTATAATAATAATAATAACTTGGGTAGCGAACCAGACTCCAAGGCTGCCTAGTACTGAGATGCCAAACGTGCGTGCGAGCTTTGTAGCCACTTGATCCAGAAATTGTGCAGCCCATCCGGCCCTGGAGATTTCCAGTTCGGCAACAGACGGACTGCACGAGCTACATCTTGGGGGCTGATCGTGATAGCCCCCATTTCTTGAATTGGATCGCATGCTCGTTCGACCTCCCGAGTCCATTCACCTTCGGTGTGACTGACAGGCACCGACCAGATGCTGCGCCAGATTGAACACATAGCGTCATCATCCGGCAGGTGTGTATCAGTCACACCGTGGTCGGGTCGCTCCCAAGCCCGATGCTGACATCAGTCCCCGAAAACGCCCGTCTCACAAAGCGCATCACTCTTGGGCGATTATTGCCCTCCCTGAAACAAATTAGTTTGCCGATGAGTGCTCTGGCCCCACCAATATGACGTTCGATCTTGCACTGCAAAGCCGGTACGGATGGTTTCGGTCGTGTAGCTCTGTCATCTGCAAATTTGACGTGGGCTACACGACATGCCGCTACAGCCGCGCAGTACATAATTGAATGTGTATCAGTGAGGTCTTCGCAGTCATCAAAATAGTTTGACAACTGCGAATCCAGAGCAGCCACAGCGCCCCATTTTTGTTATGCATGGGCAAGCGAGGTAATCGTGGCCTAAGTTCGGGCTGCATGTAGCGAACTCCAAAGCACTCCTCAATTCATCATTGTACTGGGTACTTACGTTTGTAACCCTGTCACTACTCTCCACGTCAGCGTGGTTGGACTGTGGTGGCACCACATCCTGCGACGAGGGTGCAGTGACACGGTTACTCATTTCAGTTCGGAGGCGATCAAGTACAGTATCATCCAACATACGATTACGCTGGATGACCCGCACCTGATCCGAAAGTCGTTGGGCCGAAACGTTGACGGCTGGCTCAAGCACCTGAAACAAAGAGAGCATCCGGACACGGTACGCGGTCAGGTTGTTTCCTCCCTCTGTAGCCCCAAAGTATGCGCGCATGACATTTTCATTGATGGATACTGTCCATCTCATGCGCTGCACACTTCCATCGGGTGCTGGGACCCTATCAGAGACCGGTAAGCCTCGAGGTCCTAAGCGGTCCTCGAGGTCGGCGGCTGGCGTCCTCTCCGTCGACGCGCAGGTGGTGGTGTCGTCGGCGGAGTGAAGTACTCGTCGCTAAAGCTCGACGCAACTGCCACGGCCGGTGTCACAGCACTCATGATGGGGCTGGTTTCCGGCGGCGGCGAGGCGGAGCTGGGCGACGAGGCCGGAGGTGGTAGGCGTGCTTTTCTTGCGGCGGCAGCTCTCGTCAACATGACGTCGTCTTCATTTTTCTCGTTTCTTGATGTTTATGTTGTAATTCGGTCATAGCTTTGATTATATTATTGCTTCATGTTTTTTTTTCTTGGTTTCATTGTGTCTTGTATAATTTAAATAGTTAAAATAAATATATTGTAAGAAATTTCGTAGAGAAAAAATTTTTGGCAACTGCCTGTCAACTCGAGCCACAGATTCTTATTATTATAATTATGGCGCATGAAATGTGTCGGGGGTTTTTTTAATTTAGAAATTTTACTTGTTGCAAGATATCGTGTCACTATTACGTGTTTCGATAGATTGTCGATTGAAGCGTGTCTGCTACTAGATATATTATATGTAGTTTAAAAAGTATGAAATAAAAACTAGAATCGGGGTTTTTTTATATTTGTAATTTTATCTTGTCATTATTATCTTGTCAATAGCATTTAGGAGTTCCAGTGGCTATCTGTGGTCTTCTTCAGCAGTTTCAGTTCACCAAATGAAACTTTCTGCAAATGATTGCATTATTGATGAAAATAGCAAAATCGCTATATGTAATATTTGAGGAGTTCCCTCGATTTCTGCTAGATCACATTATCAGATCCTGATCTGATGACGATGGAACTACCTGGGAAGTATACCCTTTCAAACAAAAGAAGAATTTTACAAATCAGTTAACACATCATACATCATCAGCCTATTAATGTTCCCACTGCTGGGACACAGGCCTCCTCTCTGTGAGAGGGAATGGGCCGTTATCCACCACGCGGGCCCAGTGTGGTTTGGTGGATGTCACATGTCTACGAATTTTTGGTTCTAGGACATGCCGGTTTCCTCACGATGTTTGCCTTCACCGTTTTGAGAGCAGTGGTGATGAAAATAATTTACACAAAGTAAAGCGTCTGCCTGGGCGCGAACCCACGACCTACAACTTGTAAGTCGCAGCCGATACCACTGGGCCATCACTGCTCAATCGATTAACGTCTTTGAGTAAACGGGTAATTCCATAAAAAAAAATATTCCGACGAATTGAGAAACTCCTCCTGTTTTTAAAGTGGTTAAAAAAATACCTACCCATAGCTGGGACTCGAACCGGGAACCTTGGACGTAGTAGGCCAAGGCTATTCAGACGGGCAGTAGCGGCGGCGAAATTACGAACCACATCATGTGCGCTTGAACTGTCTCCGATCTTGACACGCCTATATCGCCTTTCGTTAAGGCGATATAGGCGTGTCAGTTGGATGGCAAAGTACCGAATGGTTACGAGAGAGACAGATAGTGAGACCACTGCCACACTGCCGACAGACTGTTTTACAGTTTGGCAGAATTTTTTTAATGTTATAGTATAAACAGATTTTGAATAAATAAATAGAAATTGATAATGACCAAAGAGATTGGCAGTAATCCCAACAATACTAAAATCAACAAAATATCAATCTTCGGACAGGCGGTTGCAAGCTATAAATCTGAGTTCAAAGACGTTGAGAAGGAAAGATTTCCGCATTTGCTACCCGTATAAAGCTGTACTGAAAGTAATATCGTGTGTGGCGTTTGTGGCATATGCTAGAATTGTTATGCAAAATATTGATAAAAACACTGCGAAGGCACAAATACGCGTTCCGTGCCAAGTGCCTGGTGTTTGGCGACACACTGCACTGCTCATACCACACGCTGCGTTTTAACTGCGTTTCCGGTTCTCTATACTCGCTGACATTTATAATTTAAAGGCAGAAACAATAAAAGCTCTAACAAAAACACAATACCTACTTTAATAAAATTGGGACACTTAAAATTTGCTTTTATGAATTATTTCATAAATATACTACGTATCTACTTGAGTTGTCCATATAGACCAGGGTCGATAATTTTTAAAACCAAAAAAAAAAATAGTAGGATGAAACCCATTAGAAAAGGAGGGGAATATTATAAAAATGAAAGGAAAAATAATTTACGGGCGATCTGAGGTCGGGAAGGGGATGGGGGTGAGTTTTTAAGGGTAAAAAATGGTTTTTCTCGATTTTCGGCAAAACTAAAAGTCCTATCGAAAAAAGTCAAATGGCAAAGTTGTAGGTTATAAAAAGATCTAAAACTTTTGTATTAACACTTTTTTCACATAACCTCAAAATATATGTGAAAAATTCAAAAAACCAAGTTTTTGGTTTTTTATTTTTATCTTTTACAAAAAAAAATCTTTTTTTACGAAATTTGGTGACAACTTACCTTTTTATGTCCCAAATACGCTGTAATTTATTTGATTAAAAATATTTATTTTTTCACCTTATTTTGAATGTTTGCGTGCATAATAAAGAACTTTATTTATTACAGCTTCTTACATAATTATGTACATACTTATACCATAAACAAAAGTAAACTATACAAAATTATACTTAAACTAACTACTTATACTATATACAAAAGAAAGGTACACTTAGGCGTCGAAGTACTCCTCCACATCGCTGTCATCCGGGAACGTGCCCAGAAGACTGGCAGCATTGCCACGTTGAATGGCAATGCTGATTCTCTGCGCAAAGAAAGATCCAGCCCTCCGGTCACGCACAGCGTCGATCAGTCGGCGAGAGATCTCTTTAAAAAGCAGACGTGCACTCGGGCCCCATGTCCCAAGCGTTTCGACCCCAAACGGCTCAAAACTGTAATTACCAATTAGGTTACAGTATTTGCGCCGCTTGAGGGCCTCAGCAGCCGCAGCAGCAGCGCCAGCACAGCCCGCCGAACTAGGAACATGAGATGGCGCAAGGGTGTCGACACAGGTTGCGTCCCACACCAGAGGCCTACCCACCTTCCACGGCACCAACGTCATGCCATCTGGTCTCTTCCCATCGTCACGTACCAAACCGTTAGGTTCTAATACAGCTGGTACGCTGGCGGTGATAAGGGCTCGACGAATAATGTCATTGATGCTGGCGTGTCGTGCTATGAGTCCTGCGCTCTTGCAACAAGACAGGCCATGGTGCCCAAGGCTGCCGACAGCTTCACCACATTGGCACCGATGTGGAGCAACACAAGGTGCGCCTAAGCGTAGACAGGTTTGAATTAATATCGAAAAAACACCCTAATTTTCAATCGAAAATTCACCCGTCAAAATGTCAGCTTTTGTTTAAAAGTTGGTATGTTTTCTGTTCGTTGAAATCTCTACTTTCCGATGGTGAAAAAAAAAAATGTTACCATAGTAAATCTTCTCAGAAAATGCAAAAAACCGAAAAAACTCGAATTCGATTTTTTTTTTTAATTATTATAAATAATTTTGAGCTATTTATTAAAATTAACACTTTAATTACTCGAAAAACGTTAGAGTACATATTATATTGATAAAAAAAAATTGCAAATAATAATATACTACTATAATTAACAAACAAATAAGTTAATAAAATTAATATTTAATAAGACATCTACAATATTTGGAGAAAGTTGTCGAATCTTCTTTAAATTATATGCGTAGATGCCTATTTATAACTATTTTAAGATAAATTATATACCTGAGTGACCTACGAAAAATTGTAGCCCATCAAAAGGTATTTCATGGAGAAGTGGGGAAGGGGCTAGGCGGGTCTTACTACATACATACCTACTATTTCGTAGCAGCTGTTACTACTTGTTAAGGTTAAAAGGTTATGTGAAAAAAGTGTAAATACAAAAGTTTTAGATCTTTTTATTACCTACAAGTTTGCCATTTGACTTTTTTCGATAGGACTTTTATTTATTTATTTATTTAACCATTTATGCATACACACATAATATACAGACAAGAAGAAGAAATAGAACAAAAGGTACATAGGTAATGCTTATTTCTATAGAAATCTCTTCCAGCATACCTGCGAAAGGAAAGATGAAAAAAAGAGATATAGACATAGTGTGTAGAGTTGAAAAATAATAAACATAAAACGATTCATAATTAAGTAATAACTAATAAACAATACCGATAACAAATAAATATACCTACTATCATAACAATTTAAACAAACATATTTGTAAAATAAATATTAAAACAATAAATACTAATACCTATCTATATATATATATATATATATATATATAAAATAATAATACATAAATAAATATGCAACTATGACGGAATGGAAAGATAGTGGTCTTTCACTCTTCTTTTAAAAACTGCAAGAGTTTTGCAGTCCCTAATGTCAGGCGGTAGAGAGTTCCACAATCGCACGGCGTGCACAGTAAAAGAGTAGGAGTAGAAATCGGTAGTGTGGGAAGGGATATTAAGGATATTTTTAAGATGCGACCTGCAAAGTGCATCGGAAGGACGGGAGTAAGAAAAGCGTTCACGGAGGTAGGAAGGCGTTTTAGGATTATGAAGGATGTTAAATAATAGACACAATATGCGAGAGTTCCTGCGAAGTCGAATAGGGAGCCACTTGAGTAACTTGCGAAAATCTGAAACGTGATCGTACTTTTAAGGTTGAAAACAAAACGAATACATACATTTTGCAAACGCTCAAGTTTATTTAAAAGCTCCTCGGTGGCATCCAAATAACAGGCGTCGGCGTAGTCGATGATTGGCTGAATGAGTGTTTGGGCAAGGGAAATTTTGGTTTTCAAGGGCAAAAAGCTCTGGAGGCATTTCAGCGAGTGGAACGAGTAATGCACTTTGCGACTGACCTCAGCGACATGGGCAGTCCACGACAGATAGGAGTCCATGATTACCCCCAAGTTTTTAGCCGTCTTAGTGTACCCAATCTGTACTCCATTCAACCATAGCGGAGACAGCGACGCAACATCAAGCCTGTTCCGCATATGCCTGCCGCCGATAACCATGGCCTGAGACTTCCTAGGGTTGATTTGCAGCCCAAAGGACTGCGACCACTCCCCAATCAACTTCAGGTCACTGTTTACGGCAGACACAGCAGCTTCCGCATCAGAACTAAGAAAATGATGGTAAAGCTGAAGGTCGTCAGCGTAGAGATGGAAGTTACAGGAGATGATTCTAGTAACAGTGTTAATAAAAATGGAAAAGAGAAGAGGAGAGAGAACGCCAACCTGGGGTACACCCGCAGTAAGAGAGCACCAATCCGAAGAACACTCATCAAGGCGTACCCGCTGCGAGCGACCTCCGAGATAGGAGTCGAACCAATCAATAGTGGAAGAGGAGAAATTGAAAGATTTAAGGATCCCAAGAAGGATATCGAAGTCAACAGAGTTAAAAGCACTGCTGAAATCAAGAAGCACAAGTAACGTCAGAGATTTGTGATCCATAGCCCAGCGGATGTCATCAGTCACCTTTAAAAGAGCTGTGACAGTACTGTGACCAGGTCGGAAACCAGATTGAAAAGGACTAAGAAGATCATTACTAGATATAAACAGAGACAGTTGCTGATGAACAATGTGCTCAAGAACTTTGGAAAGATAAGGAAGGATGGAAATGGGTCTGAAATCGGACAAAGTGACCGGGTTAGGTATTTTGGGTAACGGAATAATATGGGCTAGTTTCCAAGCATCGGGAACAGTGCAAGAAAACAAGGAATAGTTAAAAATGTTTTAGTTTTGCCGGAAATCGAAAAAACCGTTTTTTATCCTTAAAAGCTCACCCCCATCCCCTTCCCGACCTCAGATCGCCCGTAAATTATTTTTCCTTTCATTTTTATAATATGCCCCTCCTTTTCTAATGGGTTTCATCCTACTATTATTTTTTTTCACTTTTTATTATTTTTAAAGGCTTCTACCCTGGTCTAATATTATATTATTCAAATCGCAATTTATACTCTACGCGGCTACGTAAAGTATAGACGAACCTGATAGACAAGACTTTTCACTGACCTAAAAATTATTTCAGCAGCCTGCTAGAGATCATGTCAACAGAATATGTTGAAAGGCGCCGACGGTTTTTAACCCCCGACGGAAAAAGAGGGGTGATATAAGTTTGACGTGTGTTGCTGTGTTTCTGTATGACTGTCTGTGGCATCTTAGCTCCCAAACGGATGAACCGATTTTGATTTAGTTTTTTTTGTTTGATAGGTGATTTTTAACCCCCGACGGAAGAAGAGGGGTGTTAAATCAAAATCGGTTTACCCGTTTGGACGCTATGATGTCACAGACAGACACAAAAATACACAGATACACAGCAACACACATCAAACTTATAACACCCCAGTTTTTCCGTCAGGGGTTAAAAACTACATTTTCACCAATTCATCTAAGTAAACTGAATGAATAATATCTATGCACATAACATTAATCTGTATATCTATGTACCTGTGTACATCTCAGAATTCATGGAAATGATCCTTCATAATACATTCTGTAATAACAAAGTGGATATCAAAGCAAGCACTGTTATTGCTTGAGTGACGAGCTCATAGCTCGACGAGGCCCCACAAATTACCCGGCCAGGTTCTGGGAAGCTATCGCCGAGATCGAGCTTCAGACGCGGGGCAATGTTCCTTTATTCATGCGTTACTCGACACTCAATGATGATAAGGCTGCTTGTACACGCTAAGAAAACTCAGCCTGTCTGCTGCAGACGGAACCAGTTCATCCTGTACACGAGGAGAAACTTTGTGGGACCTAGGCACGAAAACTTGTCGTTTAAGCAGACTAGACAAATATGAACGTGTAAACGATAAGCTTGTGCATGCAGTCGTGCGTAGTGTATCGCAGAGTGCACGAGTTAAGTCTGTTATTAGTTTTAGATTTATTGTGAAGAAAAGATCCATGTTAACTACAAAGCAACACAGACCGTGTCTAGCGCAGACAAGGCAATTTTTTGTTCAGCACCGTGCACACTATCTGTATACGCTGTGTACACAGTTAGTGTGTAGAAACGACACAAATTTTTGCGTAGGCCCGGTGAATTTTCAGTGTGTAAAAGCGTCCTAACGATGCCATGTGTGCGTATCTCGTAATCAATGCATGCCAATGATTCGGTCTGGCTCTGGATTGAACAACGTACTGTCTCAATCATGCACTTGATGTCGTCGTCACAAACCTCGATACTCATGAAGTGGGTGACAGGATTTGAAGCAAGGATTCATATGACGTTATGTTATTGGTTAGTTTTAGTGTTTTCAAATACGGCTTTCTTTAATTTATTACTAGCTTACTTGAACAACGTTATCAAAGTACATTCAAAAATTCAATTGAAATATACTATACACTCCCCTCAATACTTCAAAAAGGATATTCTAAAAAATACTACTGACTTCCAAATAAAAAACTACAAAGTCTTTCGTAGGTACCAATTTTTTGCGATATGGACACCGACTTTTTTTTTCTGATTGGCGTCTCACAGTTCAGTCAGAGTGACCGGTAACTACTTAACCGGGCTTCCCTATGGAGTGTTCTGGTGTTATGGTGTTCCCTAAGCTATATAGCCTCCAGCCAGACAAAAAAAAACAAAACCTAAGCGACAGCGCTCAGGGTTACTCCAGTTGTCCTGAGGGAGCTTTGCGTGCTTGGCGCGTAGCGTGAAGTTTGGCCATTTTAGGTGCAATTTTGGGGTCTTTTGGACAACCCTTGTAATTCGCCGTGTGACCGACTTGGTCACATAGCACGCAGCTGGGAGGCTCCGTGCATTCGGCGGGGTTTTTGGGACGGGTGCACTCCTGAGTGCCATGATCCCCTCGGCACTTAACGCACCTGAGGCGGGCAAAACAGTGTTTTTGACAGTGTCCGTACTGTTGGTAGTTGTGGCACTGACCAACAACAAAGGGACGGTAGGGCTTCTCGATAGAGATCCCTGAAAGGGAGCAAACGGATTTAATATTGAAGATTGGGTTATAGGAGTCGGTAGGGTCGCACTCGGCCGTTACCATGTCATATTCTTGTCCACCTCTTGCTTTACGGATGGATGCTGGCAGCATTGACTGGTCTGATGTCATTGCCGCTGAGTCGATTGATGGTAAAATCAGTTTACTCAATACCAAGCTTCTTCAGCTATACGACGTCCATGCACCTGTGCGGCCCGTAAAAATGAAGCACCTGCCGGCCCCGTGGCTGACAGACGATTTAAAAGACTTATTGAAGAGGAAAGCAGCAGCAAAGTCTAGATTTAAAAGCAGACCAAATTCTCCAACTCGTAAGAAATATGTTGCGATCCGCAATCGTAGCAATTTGGTGTGTAGGGATGCCCAACGCCGCCACATTCATAAGTCCGTTGATAACGGTGACCCAGCTTAAGTCTGGAAATTTCTTAGATCAATGGGAGTGGGAAAATCGCGCCAAGATTCTATTCCTAAAGATATAGATCTTGAATTGCTTAATCAACATTTTTCCACATTTTCTAACTTCAATGGTACCATCAAAGCAAAAACGTTAAATGATCTTTCATCTATTCCCTCTCCCGATTATTCACCTTTTGTCTTTAATCAGTTCTCCGATTGTGATGTTAAGAAGAGCATAGAATCTATCTCGTCTAATGCTGTTGGTATTGACTGTATTAGTCGCAAGATGATACTCCCTATCCTTGACGAAATCCTTCCTGTCATCTCACATATCCTCAATCATTCCGTATCTAGCGGTGTTTTTCCCTCCTCATGGAAAGAAGCCCAAATTACCCCTCTTCCTAAGAAGCGCAATCCTGTCTCCTACTCTGAATTCCGTCCTATATCCATATTACCATTTCTATCCAAAGTCCTTGAACGCCTTATCCATAACCAACTCAGTACATTCCTATGCAAAAATCACCTCCTTAATTTTTTCCAATCCGGGTTTCGTCCAGGACATAGTTCTACAACAGCTCTTGTTAGCATTACTGACGATATTAGACTTGGTATGGAAAATGGAAACCTGACGGTCCTTTCCTTATTAGACTTCAGCAATGCATTTAACACCGTTGATTTTGACATCTTACTTGGCATACTCAGCTCTCTTAACATATCTCCAACGGCAATTGATTGGTTTCGTAGTTACCTGTGTGGCCGCCGACAACGTATTTGCATTGAAGGTTCTTCCTCGTCATGGTGCAATACCTCTGCAGGCGTACCACAGGGGGGCGTTCTATCTCCTCTTCTCTTCGCTATTTTTATTTATTCTATTTCCAATGAACTTCTCTCGTCCTACCACCTTTACGCTGACGATCTGCAAATATTTTCTCAAGCTCCAGTAGATGAATTGTCTAAGGCCGTTAACATAGTCAATCAAGATTTAGCTCGTATTTCTGAGTGGAGTTCGGCTCATGGTCTGCAGGTTAATCCAACGAAGACTCAAGTCATTGTTGTCGGCAGTCCTAGGTTGCGCTCAAGAATTAACTGGTCGCAGCTCCCCCGGATTGTTTTTGATGGCTTAGCTATTCCATACAGCGACTCGGTGAAAGACCTGGGTATTTTAGTTGACAAAGACTTTTCGTGGGGTCCTCAGCTGCAAGAAGTTAGTCGCAAGCTGTTTGCGTCTGCGGGGTCTTTACGCAGACTGCGCAATTTCCTTCCTACTGTAGTCTATGTGTTATTTTGATGTATAACCTATATTACTGTTAAGTTTCATCCAAATCCGTTGAGTAGTTTTTGCGAGAAAGAGTAACAAACATACATACATCCTCACAAACTTTCGCATTTATAATCTATATATATATATATGTATACTAATATACTAATACTAATATTATAAAGAGGAATGAGTTGTTTGTTTGTTTGTTTGTACCGAATAGGCTCCGAAACTACTGGACCTATTTGAAAAATTCTTTTTTTTTTTTGTATATTTTTACATGGTTCATAAGCATATATTTACTATCTGTTAAACACAGCTAACAACGTTATTTAAGTAATTTTTCTCAAACATGCTTGGAAATTTGAGCATTATTTTGACAACCTTCTTCGAGATAAATCGAAATTGCTGTACTGGCCAAATACATGCGAGCAGCGGCCGGCAAAAGTTATATGAAAATCCATATCTGTCGTGTCTAGCGGCCGAATAAATTACATAGTAAACTCATATCTGTCGTGTTATTTAAAAATGGAACGATCTTTTACTCCGAAACATGGCACCCAAGGAGGTAACTTATCAAAGGTTTTATTTAAATTTCGAACTGGCTTGCAAATAGAACGCTGTTTATTGAACAAAAAAACAAAAGAACACTTTAACGCGGGAACAATTATTGTTGTTCGTCATTGATTTTGACAAAATGAGTTCTAGGTGCTACTTAGTTTTAATCATTCAGTTAGTTTTTCATTTCCGCGCATTATTTGAGAAAAGCACTATACAAGCCTTGGCCACAACTAGGCATTGATGGACTTACGTATGTGTGCCTCGGCTTCGCCTCGGCCCACATTTACACGTTCGTCCATCAATGCCTCTTTTGCTGGCCGCTGCAGTAATGTACTATTTCAATGGCATGTATGTATAAGTTGGTCGACTATTACTCGTAAACTTGTAAAGCCTTGTTATCCGTTATAATTTTCCTTTTAATTTCGTTATATTTACTACTGCCGTGAATTTTTTCACATAGCCAAGAGCAACCATTTCGCCGGCAGGGAGGGGGGGGGGATACTTGACTCAAACATAAATTTGCAACTTAAAGCTAAATTTTACGCAAACGAATGTCTGAATCGAAAAATGGTTTAAACAATTCCAAAATATTTTTGAATGGTCTATCCAACGATACCCCACACCATGGGATAGATGAGAAAAAAAAATACATCCCCACTTTACGTCTATAGGAGGTACCCGAAAAAAAAAACTTTTTATGATTTAATGTTACCACGTTGGAATTATTAATATGTATATACATGCCAAATTATAGCTTTCTAGTACTTAGAATCTCTGAACTAAGCTGCGTACGGACAGACGGACAGAGCGAAACTATAAGGGTTCCTTGTTGACTTCGGAACCCTAAAAAGAGGACTGTCGCGGTAAAGCTATTGCATAGCATTTTTTATCAACTTAGGCAATTATAATTATTTATTTAATTTTATTTTATGATTCTGCTCGTCGCAGTCGTTGAGTGTGGACGTGTGTTGATTCGATCTCCTTAGTAGTGCCTGATTGGTGGTCAAGTGTAATTTCAAATCTCTGTCTTTCCTTAAGTGTTTATATGGCCTGTTAACGCCTTCTGGGCGTGTCTAGAAAGAGACATATTGAACATTGTTTATCCGTCTTCAAATTTCACTCGACCGTTTTTGGTGATTGGCGGGATTCGAACTGCCGGACGTTGGCGCTCGGCGCGTTGGAATGTCGGACCTGTAGCCACTGAGCCATATCAACATTGAACGCTTGCGCCTAATTAACGGACCACAGTATCCGCTACGACGCGCGTCGACATCACAGTGCTACGCGCGCGAGACGTCATCCACTCTGCTACGCGCTACGGCTACGGTCACAAATACGCCCCGCCCCATTGTGCATCAGTGCTACGAGCCGGTTGTCTGCTACGAAGATTATCTATTCGTGCTACACCTACAGGATTTTGTTTACACAATTGCTAACATTATTTAATGCCGTTCGTGCGACTTTCTCAACCTAAAACTACGAAAAGTCCAAATCCTACGATGACGTCGGAGCAATCGCAATCCGTCCCGAACATAATTCAAGCGGTAAATGACCCAGAATTCACCAACATAACTTCACGCCATAAACGCCCGAGGCTAGACGAGTCTTCAAGTGACCAGCTAGAGGAATTTAAGCTTGTGATCATGGAAATGCTGACGTCATGGAAGCGTGATCATGATAACGCTACAGCGAAAGTAATGGCAGAGCAGACAGCCCTAGTCACAAAACTGGTTTCTGATTTTGCAGAACTGAAACTGCAAAATCTCCAAATTCAGAAAGCCAATGCGGAAATTGAAAAATCTGTCACCTCCATCAGCGAATTTTACGATGATATGAATAGCCAAATGAAAGCACTACAGAATGAGTGTACAGAGTACAAAAAATACACGGAGTACCTAGAAAGAACAGTTAGAGACCTTCAATATAAGTCGCGATCTTCAACAGTCGAGGTTCGAAATATACCTGTTCAGCCCAATGAGTCGACTCTAGATCTCGAAAAAATTATGACGAAAATCGGAAACACCGTCGATCTGCCAATATCATCAACAAATATCCGAGACATATACCGTGTCCCAGGCAACTCGGCAAGCAAGGCGATCGTTGCGGAGTTTACGAGTGTGCAGGTCAAGGCAGAATTGATCACCCGTATTCGAAGATTCAATAATAAACATCCAAACAAAGAAAATAAACTGAATACACAACTAATAGGACTACCTGGACAGAAACAACCCGTATATTTGGACGAGCATTTGTGTCATTCTGCAAAGAAATTATTTTATCTGGCAAGGCAATTCGCCAAGAAGCATGAGTATAAGTTTTGCTGGTGTACTAATGGCAACATCTTCCTGCGCAAGCAGCTAGGACATAAGCAAATTCTTATTACATCCGAAACTACCCTGCAGGAGCTCCAAAGTATGATTTTATTTATTTTTATTTTATTAGTTTAAACTCGCACTGGAACGCCTTGCAGCAATTACACCAATGGAGCACAATCTTATAATAAACTCACTTATAACTTCAGGTTTCCTCACGATGTTTTCCTTCACCGTTATCAGCAATGTCCAAGATAAACTTAGAAAGTACATATGATTTGAAAAAGTCACATTGGTACTTGCCCGGATTCGAACCCACGACCTCAAGCACGAGAGGCGAGGTCTTAGCCACTGGGCCACCACGACATGATATGACTATTGCTCGAGTTGGTAACATTATTTTTCTCATGTTGTTTTAAACCAATATCTTGTAACATTCTTTTTATTTTGGTACTGCTTGATATAACTTTCTATATTGTATTAATTGGGAATTTGTTAGGGACTTACATTACAAAGCTACACTCACAAACATATTATGTTCTACCCCCCCATACACACACACTTTTATATTGTACCAGCAACATAACACTCACATCCACCATCACACTTACATGTATCAATCCTTTTAATCATAACAAACATAATCATAGTAAAAAGCTACCTTACTCGTTGGGATATAGGTATGGTATTTTTATCGTATTTCACACTACTGGCTATTATTTATTTTACAAATGGCTAATCTAGTTGAAAATATTATCACTGACTTGGACAATATTGAAGTCGCGAAGGCTTACACATGTACTCCGAATGAGTGCAATAACTATTTTAATGGTTTAAGTGCTTCTACTACCATTCTCCATATCAATATACGTAGCATTAAAAGAAATTTTGATGAATTGTTAACCTTACTGTCTCTAATTAAAGCTGATTGCGATGTTCTTATACTGACTGAATGTTGGCTGAGCAAAGTAAGAGACTTGCCTGTGTTGGATGGCTACAACACTTTTTACACAAAACAAACTAAAAACCAGAATGACGGCGTAGTTATATACATTAAAAGTGAAATTAAATACACGATTAATGAACCTGATTTCATAAATGGTAACTGTCTCACCTGCCAAATTAACAACGAACTAGCAATAATTGCGATCTATCGATCTCCCTCATACAATACAAAACTAGAATTCGAGCAATTCCTACATAGTCTGGATAACGTGTTAACCGCCATGGACAAAACCAAAAATATTTGTCTTATTGGTGACACCAATATAGACATCATGCCATCAAATATAGCTGAACGTGCAGCTAACTACTTAACCCTCAACGCTACCCATGGAATGATACCTGCACATTCTATTCCAACTAGAATAAACTCATGTATTGATCATGTTATCGTAAAAACTAAAAAACCTACTACTGTACTTATACTGGATTGTCACATCACCGACCACCTTCCGTTGCTTGTAAAAATCGATGACAAAAACCCAGTAAAGTCAACAGTACCTGCATACAGAATGCCTAAGATAGACTACCCCAGTGTCAAAGCAGATATAGAACGACAAGATTTTTCCCAAGTTATGAATACAGACGACCCTAACTTAGCCTCCACTGCTCTAATAACCACCATCCAAAATATTATTAATGTGAACACAAAAATAATTCAAGTCACTAAGAAAAACAGAAACTTAAAGCCGTGGATCACCCCTGGTCTACTAAGATGTATCCGCCACCGCGACAGATTACATAATAAGGCAAGGAAGACACCTGATAATCCAATCCTACAAATTACGTATAAACGGTATCGAAACCATTGTAACAGCCTTCTTAGAAAACTAAAAACACTACATGATAAATACGAATTAGAAAAAGCTAAACATAATCCCAAAACACTATGGAATAAAATAAAAGACATCACCAATACAAAAAAGAAATGTCCATCACCTACTGAACTGCTGAACACCAAACCTGATCCAAAGGCAGCAATTAATAGTGTATGTAACTTCATTGCCACAATTGGCGCCGAACTAGCTACAAAAATACCTGGAACTTCACAACTGCCCGCTAAACGAAACACCTCCGTAAATTCCTTTGTATTTCTTGAGGTGGCTGAATCTGAGGTGGAGTCCACCATCATGGGTCTGAGACACGATAGTGCTACAGGCTGGGACGGAATACCGACAATCCTTCTGAGAGTTTGTCAGAATACTCTTGTGCCTCTAATAACCCACATTATTAACATCTCCATAGGAAAAGGAGTATTCCCACAACCATTCAAGAGGGCCCTGGTTCACCCGATTCACAAGTGCGGGACCAGAGATTGTGTCAACAATTATAGACCTATTTCGGTACTCTCGGCTCTCTCTAAAGTAACGGAGAAGTTGATAAACAGTCGCCTAGTAAACTACCTGAACAAATACAACATTGTAGCATCCAACCAATATGGGTTCAAAAGAGGAGTCTCCACTGAAGACGCAGTTATCGATCTTACCCAATTTGTATCACAAAAACTAGATGAAAAGCAAAAATGCGCTAGTATTTTCCTAGATTTGAAAAAGGCTTTTGACACAGTCTCTGTTCCCACCCTTCTCTACAAATTGGAGTGTATAGGTATTCGTTATAAGCCTCTCGAACTCTTCAGGGATTATCTACAAAACAGGAAGATGGCTGTTAAAATCGACTCATGCCTAAGTGATGAAGAAACAGTCACATACGGCGTCCCACAGGGTAGCGTGATAGGACCCACACTTTTTCAAATCTACATAAATGATCTATGCACGCTGTCCTTACATAAATCACAGATCTATACGTACGCTGATGATACAGCGATTGTCGTTTATGGTAATACGTGGAGCGAGGTCAAGCGTGCTGCGGAACAATCTTTAAAGAAAGTTGGAAAGTGGTTGCGAGAAAACCTTCTCACGCTTAACGTGGCTAAAACCAACTTCATTCCGTTTTCTATTAATTATAGGAACAAAGCACCACCGGAATTTGAAATTATTGCACACACATGTTCTGTTCACAGCCACTGCTCATGCGCGGCGCTTACTCGCGTCAACCAAACGAAGTACTTGGGTGTAGTGATTGATGATGGACTGAAATGGTACAACCAAATAGACAATATCACTTCAAAAGTTAGAAGACTCATCTACATTTTGAAATCTCTGAGATTCTGCGCAGACAAACATGTACTGAAAATGGTTTACCTAGCACTTTGTCAGTCCGTTATCACTTACTGCATCCCGGTTTGGGGAGGGGCTGCTAAAACCAAGTTCATCGAAGTGGAGAGGGCACAGAGAGCTGTGCTCAAGGTTATGCTTGGTAAACCATATAGATTTCCCACTATTGATTTGTATGCGGACTGTAAGTTGCTTACGGTGAGACAGCTTTTTGTCCTCCGAGCCACGCTTAGGAAGCATAAACAAATTCCACCACCAGATAAAACTAAGCGCAAAGCAAAAATGATGTTTCCATTAATAAGCCACAAGACCACATTCGCCAGGCGCCAGTTCTACGTTGTGAGCTCTTTCATTTACAGAAACATTGCTAAAATTATTCAACTAACTGGGCTAAATCACCATGAAGTCAGGGCTAAGGTACAAAGCTGGCTTCAGGATCAGGACTACGTTCGTACAGAAGAACTACTCCACCTCCAACAGTAGCCGTACAAAACTTATTCTACCAATTTTTATCAATCACATTCTCAATAATTTCAGCATGATACACTATAATACATATACATGCGAATATATACAAACACACCCTTACGTACACTTACAATCCCTCATACACACACTCACTCATATACACACCTCCACGACACACACACAATTACACGTGTGTATTTTGCACACTCACATCACAACTCCGTTCAATAGATTCCCTTACTCCTACTAAAATTTTTCTTGATATAATTTCCATTGTACTTTCAAACCTATTCTTTGCCATGATTTTGTATACCGACATAACACACTATTTGTAAAAGGTTTTGGTATCCTAGTGACAGCAGAACACTGACTCCTAAGTCACAGGATCTCCTAGTTTAGGTGTCAGGGTTTACTCTATCTGTATGACCTTTTTCACTGAAATTCATGCGACCTAGTATGGCATTGTTGAAGGTTTTTGTATAAATAAAGATTTTTATTATTATTATATTATTATTATTTATTAATTCTCAATTAAAAAATGTTCATCCATCAGTTGTAAAAACTTTTTTAGCAAGAATAAAAAACTTCTTTGTCAAGCGGAACCGAACCTCCGAACTGGAAAACGCGGCACCAAATTCTAAGTGACCCTTATTACCTTTGGCATAAGGCCACTTTTAATTGCCACGCAAAAGTGACCCGTATTCTTAGCGGCATAAGGTCGTTTTCTTTGAATACCAATATTATTAAACGCCAGACTTACAAAATCCTCTATCACAGGACGACCCGAGCCGACACCGGCGACCAAATCATAAAAACTAAAATGTCCCATATCTTGGAAACGGCTGGAGCTAGCACAATTCTAAGAAAAATTTTGCCCCCCTGCCCAGCGTCACTTCAGGCCGGAGAACAAGATAGCATAACCTTGATAGCATAACTTTGACCTTGTATCTTATGATGTCTTGTGGGAGAAGTTACGGGAGAGAGGAGTGCCGGCGGAGCTGTTGCGTATCTTCCAGTACTGGTATCACAACCAGACTAACAGTGTGAGATGGGCCGATAGGCTGTCTGTGTCGTATGGGCTAGACTGTGGGGTTAGACAAAGAGGGATAACATCACCAAAGTTGTTTAACCTCTATATAAACGATCTAATCGTTGAGCTCAGCAGCAAGAAAATCGGTTGTCGCATTGATGACGTAAGTGTCAATAACATGGATACATAACATGGATGGTAGGAACAAGGACTTGACTCAGCGCATCGACTCATTGGAAAGTTCACTACAGTTTACCTCCAATCAATGCGACGATGTCATGAAGAAGATCTCCACACTGGAAGGCTGCTTCACCTCTTCGGAACGTACCGATAGTCTAGTCGCTGAGCTCGAGGCTAAAATCGACACGTTAGAACAGCAAGCCAGAGCCTGTAATGTTGAAATATGTAATGTCCCGGAGAGGCGGGGGGAGAATCTGATCACACTTATTGCATCAATTGATAAAAAAATTAAATTTCCGATTACCCAAAACGATATTATTTCCATACATCGCGTGCCTCAGAAAACTTTGAATAAAGATAGACCCAAAAATATTGTGGTTAGGTTCTCCTCGGTGCCTTTTCGTGACAATGTGTTGAGTGCCTACCGCTTGGCTAAGGGATTGAAATCCGACCAGATTGGCATAGCAGGTACTCCACATACAATATACGTGAATGAGCACCTTACTTTGAAGAAAAAGCTGTTCTTTCGCCAATGTCGCCTTGAGGCTAATAAACACAAGTTTAAGCATTGTTGGGTTAAGCACTCTACGATTCTTGTACGCAGGACTGACACATCAACAATATTTGCTATTCGAAACAACAATGATTTTCACAAATTTAAAGTCACCAATGATACAACCACAAAACAAAATGTTTAGCATATTATACAGTCTTATTACTGCAACTAATTATATCATACATCTAATTATAATAAGAGTCGACTACTTAAACTTTCCTTTTTTATACAATCTAATTTTTTGTGCGAGTTTAAAACGTTCTACCTTCAATATTGTTTTTATTTTCGATATCTGTTATTTGTAACACCGGGCTTAGTGGCAGCATCTCTAAATATATTTGCAAGTTCTACATCATTTAGCAATCGTGTCATAACTTGTCTCCAGCTTAATGCCTGATACACTTACTATCTATTATCAGAATTGTAGGGGCATACGTGGCAAACTTCAGACAATTTATATGAATATCTTAAGTAACTCATACGACATTATTGTATTAACGGAAACATGGCTTATGTCGGAAATAGCAGATTGTGAGGTTATAGATGAGCGCTATAACGTCTTTCGTTGCGACCGAGATCGCGCAGCCACTGGTAAACGCGAGGGTGGAGGTGTTCTTGTTGCTATCTTGCGAAAACTTCAACCCATATATTTCACCAATATAATAGGTAACTCTTTGCATACCCACATATAATTTCTACTTATACAATTACCTAGCCGTGATCGTGCGAAGCGACACATTATCAGCGCGGTGTATATTCCACCGAACACACCAGACGACATCTATTCTACATATTTGGACATGCTTTCGACAATTTTAAGTAATCCCATGACACATTGTTTTTACATAATCGGTGATTTTAATTTACCGACCTTGGACTGGTCTTCCTGTGACAGTGTTGCGTGCAACCAGCCCCGTGAGGCCCGGTCTTTCAGTTGCAGATGTCTAGAAAATTTCATCGCCGAATCTAACGCTACGCAATATCATAATTTTACGAATGCTAACAACCGAACATTGGATTTACTGATCTCCAACGAACACTGCCATGTTTACCAACCGAGTGATTATTTAGTACCCGTGGACCTACATCACCCTCCTTACTGTGCTGTGACTTCCCCTTACTTGAAATATGCACCTATGAAACGCTGCCCAATTATCAAATATAACTATACTAAGGGCAATTATGATCTAATAAAGGCAGACTTATCTGAAATTGACTGAGACAGCTTGCTTAAAAATTTACCAGCAGAGGAGTCGGTAAACGCATTTTATGATGGCTTGTTTAGTATAATTAGAAAACACGTCCCGCAAAAATCGTACAGAACTTCTAAATTCCCCATTTGGTTCACTCGACTCCTTATAAAGTTATTCAAAAATAAAAGCAACGCGACTATGAGCAATTTTCCCTATATCGCCGCAGGTTCAGCAAAGAATGTTACTTATGTTACTCAAACTATATAAAAACTGTAGAACAAAGTATTAATAAAAATCTCAAACACTTCCTAGAAAAAGGAATTGGCAACACTGCCCGAGTGACATGTCAAATTTGTGCTCCGTATTTTAAAATTATATTTAATTAGTATTTAAGTGTAATTAGGGTTTAATTATAAGTAAAAACTCAACGAAACGCTATAAATGCTCAGGATTTTTGTTTTGCTGAAAAAATATCGAGTTATACAAGTTTGTGGCACGGAACCGGTAACCTATCAAACAGCTGACGACTGAAGTGCTGATCTACGGATATTCTAAGGGCAGTATTGTTTATTTATAGCACACGAAGTGTAAATTTAACCTTGTTACACGTTCTTGTTGTTTTGACGTATAAATTCTATTGATTTACTACTGTGCAGTGAATCTAAATAGTTTTGTTGACATCTTGGAAAACGAAACAAATCCAAGATCCCAAGTACATAATTCTACCAGGGTGGCGCAATAGAACGTGCATATTGCATCATTTTTTTTGCGGGGTAGAAGGGGCGTGGGCGAGGGGAGACCGATATCGTTGGGTAGCGCGGTTCATGAAGTTTTAGTCACTATGAATCACTTCGACGGGAAGCGTCGCGCATTTTGCGTGCGCGCATTTTACGAAAACTCTCGTTCGTACGTAGTTGTCAGGCGACTATTTTGTTCTGAGTATGGTGTACGGCAATTTAGGGAGGCTCCGAGTGCTAATTTAATTAAAATCTGGATAAAGCGGTTTGAAGAGACTGGATCGACGTTTAAACCACACGCAAAAGGTCGTCCACGCACATCTAGGACCGAAGACAATATTGAGAGTGTTAAGCAGTCGGTACGAGAAGATCCACAAATGTCTACTCGCAAGAGATCGTCTGTCCTAAACATATCGCGACGAAGTTTGCAACGAATTTTAAACTTGGATCTTAAATTGCATCCATACAAGCTGCAATTAACTCAAGAATTGAAAGACTCTGACTTCATAGCACGGCTCACATTTGCTAATGAAATGCTCAATCGGTTTTCAAATTTTGAAAACATCCTTTTCTCTGATGAGGCACATTTTCATATGAATGGGTTCGTAAACCGCCAAAATTGTCGTTATTGGAATAGTGAGAATCCCAGACTCAAACATCAAAAACCGTTACATAGCCCTAAAGTGACAGTTTGGGCCGCAATCTCTGCCAAAGGAATAATTGGTCCTTATTTTTTTGAAAACGCACGGGGGCAAAACATCACTGTTAATACCGAACGCTATGTTGCGATGTTGGAAGGTTTTTTGGCCCCAGAACTTGAAAATTCAAGAATAAAGAACTCTAGGACTTGGTTCCAACAAGACGGAGCTACCAGTCACACATCAAATGACTCCATGGCGGTTGTGAAGCAGATGTTCCCTGGCAAACTGATTTCGAAAAGAGGTGATATCCCATGGCCTCCGCGCAGTCCAGACTTGACGCCTCCTGACTTTTTTTTGTGGGGATACCTCAAACACAAAGTCTACACCAATAATCCGAGAAACATCAGTCAGCTCAAGGAGAATATTCGTGGTGAAATGGCAGCAATCACACCAGCACTACTTAAGAAAGTTTTCGGTAATTTCCGTTTGCGGTTAGAGGAGTGCCAACGTAGAGAGGGTCATCATTTAGATGATATTATTTTTAAAAAATAAACTTCAGTTATCACTTAATAATTGCTTAGTTTTATTTTAACTATACCTTTTGTATTTATTTTTTAATAATTATTTTAAAAATGCACGTTCTATTGCGCCACCCTGTATATTAAGATAATTTAATAATAAACATTTACATAACGCTTTGATCGTTATTTTGCATAATTTAATTAGAAAACTACAATAAAACATTCATTCAAATTCTGGGCAACCTACCCCACATAAAAAAAAGTAAAATCTCAATCTAATAATAAGCAACTAAAGTCAGTAATAAATAACTTTTTAGCTAATTCAACAGCCTACCTCATTTCTTTACTGAACTACACTAACTATTCGCTCCATTTCCAGCTTTGCTTTATTTTATTTTTCCTCTATTCCTTGGTTCTCACCGTCCCTTTTTTTTTCTATTTTCCAGTAACCTATACTGAAACCATGCCTGTGATGACCCGTAAGGCTACAGCTCAGGACTTAGAAATTAAATTGAGAACAGCACTCCAGGAACTCAAAGACTCACAAAGTCAATGTCGGGAGATGTTGCAAGAGAGAGAGGATTGTGAAGTAGAAGTTGAGAACATTGTTTATAAAAACACAATCCTTAAACGGGAGCTAGTTGAACTTAGTCAGCAATACCAGAATGTTGTGGATGAACGCGACCAACTGAAGGTAGTCACGGATGGTTTCAATAACTGCAGTTATCTATATGAGGAGGCTTTAAGTAAAGTTAGGGATCTAGAAGAAGAATTGATTTACGCAAATACTCATATTATTAAATTGCAAAAAGAACAGAAATCAACTCAGGTTAATGAAACTTGCCATTTGTATGATGAACTTATTAAATCAAATTGTAAACCTGATTCAATGCCGAAGATTATTAATGCCGACCTAACCGAAGATTCTTTAATAAATCAGAGAAACTGTTTCAAAGTTAGTCATAACAAACTAAAAAAATATGTAAAATTAAATAAAATAATTAGAAATTGCAACAAGTTTAGGAAGCAACACAAGTTATTTATAAAAAATATTCCACTCAGGAAAGAACGTGTTGACCTAGTAAATAAATTAAATAATTACCAAATAAAATTAGAAGACAGCAAAAATATCTATGAGATTGACACACACCGCTTGCAGACAGAAATCCAGGTTCTTGAGAACAGACTTAGTTCTCTTTACAATAAATATGTAAATTCAAAATTACAAATTAAAGAACACATTTTGGCTGCAAATGAGTTAGTGATGTGTCAGTGTAACTGCCAGACAGTATCAAATCTAATTGCAGTCCAGCCTGATGCTACGGAGGACCCGGTCCAAGCTGAGAGGGTGTCTCAAGACACTGTCTTCGTAAAAGACAGATCTAATGTAGCACAGGATTTGCCTCAAGTAAACCGGCCTGAAAGTGCTGGCTTTGCATTTAGTCATAGTAATGAAAGTTTTCATTCGGTTATGTTTTCAGATGGTATTGGAAAGGGTTTAGGTAAATTAATAAATGGCAATCAGAGTCATTCCACTTTTAATTATTGCATGCCCGGGTCATCGTACAAGCAAATAATGGAATCTGTGACAAAGAGTATATATAAACCAGATACCAATATAACTGTATTTGTAGGTAATAGTATAAAAGTAAAAAAAGATGACATCACTGAGTGTGTAACAGAGATGTTAAAGTTAAATTGCAATAAAATTATTTTGTGTGCATTCCCTTACTTGGATAAATTGTCAAATAGACAAAATAATCACATTCACATGCTTAATAAGCATCTGCACTTTCTTGTGAGTCACTATAGTGATAAACTAGTTTTTTTTGACATCAACATTTTTGTTGATAAATTAAAGTCGACAGGCGATACTTTGTATCTGCCTCTTAGGGTAAGACAGAAAATAGCTCGGCTATTATCATATACAATAAACTCAGACATAAGTAGTATGTCGAAGTATCCAGTTATTATTGATATTAGTAATAGTACTAATTTAAAGGGGGTGTATACCTTGAGTAACGTTAGCAAAAATGCTAATAATATTTATTCTTTAAACTAGTTGATAGGACAAGGGAGGGTACCAATAACGGAATAGATAAGAGTATATCCACCATCAAAAAGGTACCTTCTTGCTCACAAAAATATAATTAAAAATAAATGTCTGAGCAGAATTCTCTGAAATTATTCCACCAGAATATTCAGGGTTTTTCTTCGAAGGAATTGGAAATCGAACTGTTTTTAGAAAAATCAATGTTCGAAATTATTTGTTTTACGGAGCATTGGCTGAAAGATTATGCAATGCTAATCAATTATGAAAATTATACTGTGGGCAGTTGTTTTAACAGAAAGATTATGTTGCGTGGGGGTTCACTTATATTAATTAAAAAGGGTATTAAATCAAAACCTCGTAAAGATATAGTAGACCTATCAGTTGAACAAAGTGTTGAACTGTCCTGTGTTGAGCTGGATAAGCATGTCATAGTGTGCGTCTACAGACCCCCTAATTATAAGAACTACTCTATATTCGAGTCAGTGATGGAAGATGTTTTGGCAAAACTTGCAATGGGTAATAAACTAGTAATTGTCTGTGGTGACTTTAATATTAATATTTTAGAAGATAATTCAGATAGCAGTAGGTTATTAAATCTCTTTAAATCATTTAATTTGTCACATGTGTTTATGGAACCAACCCGAACTACACTGACTTCTGCTACATGTATTGATAATGTTTTTTGTTGCTGCAACTACTTGGACAAGGCCGTTATAAATTATCTGCCTTCGGATCATAGTGGCCAACTGGTGACATTTGAGTACATTATGCGAATAAAACAAGTGCAGATTCAATCCAGACCAATAACAGCCGGTAAATTAAATAAGTTTAACAGTACTTTAATCTGTAAGTTAAGCGATCAGGACCTCACAGTGAATAATGGTAATATTTTGTATGATAAAGTTTTCTCAGTGGTTCAAAAAGAGTTCAATAACACTTTTAAGAAGAAAACTAAAACTATATGCCCTAAGTTTTTATTCAGTGACTGGGCGACTACAGGACTTAGGAAAAGTAGGGAAAGACTTTACGAGCTATATGGCCTTAAGCCTTGTATTAACACTGAAACTTTTAATAAGTATGTTGCTACTTACTCAAGAATTTTTAAAAATACATGCAAGGCAGCTAAGGCTTTGTACATTAGCAATAAGGTTAAATTAGCAGAAAATAAAATCAAGACGGTTTGGAAAATTATAAATAATGAAACGAATAGGAATAAAAGAAATAATACTGATTACACGCTTGAGACCACACACGGACTTATTAGAGATAACAAAAAAGTTGCGCAAGAATTTGTAAATTTCTTTACCAACATCCCAATTAAAACGACTGAAACCTTAAATTCTTCGCCCTCGATTGCTTTTGGATTATTAAACGCGAACGTTTCAGCCTGCCCGAATGTATTTAACTTTTCACATATAAATCCCGTAACAGTAATAAAAACTTTTAAGCAAATCAAGGTTAAACCGACTGAAGATCTGTGGGGAATGTCCATCAAAGCTTGTACCTCCATTATTCAGACTATAGCGCCATACTTGGCTTTGATTTTCAATTTGTGTGTGGATCAAGGAGTTTTTCCGGATCTAATGAAATATAGTAAAGTTATACCACTTTTTAAATCTGGGGACAGTAAAGACACAAATAATTATAGACCAGTATCCGTGTTGCCGGTTTTCAGCAAGGTATTTGAGAAGATAGTGCTAAATCAAATGCTCATTCATTTTAATACGAATAACATCTTGCATGATAAACAGTATGGTTTCACCAGAGGACGTTGTACAACTGACGCTGGTGTCACCCTATTGAAACACATCTTTAATGCGTGGGAAGAGTCGCAGGATGCCATAGGTATCTTCTGCGACCTGTCGAAGGCGTTTGATTGCGTTAATCATGAAACATTACTTCTGAAACTTGAGCATTACGGGCTAGGTCAAGCAGCGTTAAGTTTGGTTAAATCTTATTTGAATGATAGACAGCAATTAGTTCAGATAAACGGTGTGAATTCGTCGGGGTTAAACGTAAAAATGGGGGTACCCCAGGGCTCAATTTTAGGTCCTTTCTTATTTTTAATATACATAAACGATTTACCCCGTTTATTGGAAAACAAACTAAACATGGTGTTATTTGCTGATGACACATCTTTAATATTTGAAATAAATAGACGTACTTGTCGGGTTGACGACGTAAATAACGCGCTTCGGCAGGTTCAGGATTGGTTCACTGCCAATAATTTAGTTTTAAATGGTAATAAAACCAAGTGCGTAAAATTTTCCTTGCCGAATGTCAAAAGTACTGATTGTGACATTATATTAAACAAGGAGAAGCTAGAATTCGTCGATAAAACGGTTTTCCTGGGGATCACGCTGGACTCGGGGTTGCAATGGGGTCCTCATTTGGTATCCCTTGCAGGGCGGCTGAGTTCGGCAGCGTATGCTGTTGCAAAGATTCGTAGGTTAACCGATGTGGATACCGCGAGACTAGTCTATTTTAGTTATTTTCATAGTATAATGTCTTACGGTATCCTACTATGGGGAAGGGCTGCAGACATTGAGTCAATTTTTATTCTGCAAAAACGAGCCGTCAGAGCAATATATTAATCTTCGCCGGCGCGATTCTCTAAGGGAACTGTTTAAGGACATTAACATTATGACGGTTCCTTGTCAATATATTTATGAAAACATCATGTACGTGAGAAAAAATTTACATCTTTTTAGTAAAAACGGCGACAGACATAATTACGTTACTAGAAATAGGGACCAATTAGTTCAACCAGGTTTCAGACTGGCTAAAGTAGCCTCATATTTCATGGGGTACTGTACAAAATGTTACAATAAAATTCCTCCCCACATTCTTGAACTGAATGAGACGAAGTTTAAAACCTGTATAAAACGCACACTATGTAGGCTGGCATATTATAAGTTGGGGGATTACATCACTGATAAAAATGCTTGGCTCAATGCTAGTCCTGCTCCACAATCCACAACCACTAGGGCGCAATAACAAGTGATATGCAGAACATTATTGTTTTGAGGTATTGTTGGACCTGCTGAAGACTGTATGAATTATTAATATTTGCATTGTATAGACTCAATTTCTTTAGTATTGTATAACTGCACAGCACGTGTGTGAGTACTATGTACCCAACTGTAAATCTACCATTTACTGTACCTATGCGTCGTTCGTTGACTTGTGTGTGCCCTGGCCGTTGAGTGTGTCATGCTCTCTCAAATGTCTCTCTGATGGTGGCGCGTGTGTTGGATCATCCGGTTCCCTTCATGATGGTTGAGCTGGGTGGTGCCAATTCATGCGTCATGTTCGTGAACGGACGCCGTCAGTTGGGATTGGTCATAACTTGACTGCTTCGGATGTTAATTTTTTTCTAGTATCTATTATATAACTGCGCAGTACATGTGTGAGTACTTCTAATACTTTGTCTGTAGGTGGTATAGTGGGTAGTGCTATTCTGGGTGCATTGTCCTCACATGTATGAATTTAATAATGTATGTTCCTAAATATTGTAAAAAAGCAATTTTTTTTAAAAGAGTATCTTGTGCATTCTTCTCCATAACAAGCTACTTTCCGAATGCACGGTAGAATCATTTTAATGTAACGTTCAAAAGTGCCGCTTGGTGGCCTAGTTGAAATAAAATATCTTTGTCTTTGTCTTTGTCTTCTGGGGCTATGTGGCTAGTAAAAGGAATAACTCAGGAATTCCATCTAATATTAAATATAAGAGTAATTCCAGTAGTGATCCACGTGATATTTGTAAACTTTTCTCTAACTATTTTCAATCAGTGTATGAGCCATTGTCTCTTGATGTCCATAAATGGCAACCGCCTTCTATTTTTCATGATAATAGTGATATTATCAACAATATTTATATCGAGCCTTCTAAAGTTTATAAGGAGCTAAAGTCGTTAGACCCTTCAAAAGGACCTGGACCAGATGGCATTCCTCCCTCTTTTTTCATACGTGTTGCCAATCACTTATGTGAACCCCTTCATCTGCTGTTCAATAAATGTATCAGCGAGGGTGTTTTTCCCGATGTATGGAAAATAGCTCACTTAACCCCTGTCTTTAAAAAGGGATCAAAGGATGACGTAGAGAACTACCGTCCGATCTCGATTCTGTCTACCTTGTCGAAGTTTTTTGAGAGACTGGTTTATAACGAAATTTATCCTACTTTACACAAGGCTATAATTAAAGAACAGCACGGATTCGTCCAACAAAGATCTACTTATACAAATCTACTTATTTTTGTAGGCTATGTTTTTGAAAATATGGATAATCGTTTGCAAACTGATGCAGTATATACAGACTTTCAAAAAGCGTTCGACAAGGTGGATCACGAATTACTTTTGCGTAAAATTGCCTTCAATGGTATTCGCGGCAATTTATTGAGATGGTTCACCTCTTACATAACAAACCGTACTCAAAAGGTTGTTATTAACGGATTTCAATCGGAGCTGATTTCCGTCACATCCGGTGTTCCTCAGGGCTCAATTTTGGGCCCTTTGTTGTTTACGTTGTTTATAAATGATATCCACGCTTGTTTTAAGCATTCGAACTTTTTTCTATACGCGGATGACTTGAAAGTGTACAAAACTATAAAAAGTATTGATGACTGTTTGGAGCTTCAAAGTGACTTAGATCGACTGTCTAGCTATTGCACCTTGAATAAACTCTCTTTGAGCTTATCCAAATGTAATTCGATTACATTCACCAAAAACATAAAGCAGCACACTTATAACTATCACTTGCTTAATACACAATTAAAAAGAGTGTATTCATTGCGTGACCTCGGTGTAGTGCTCGACTCTAAACTTCATATCCATGTAGACAATGTAATCAGCAAGGCCCTTAAAATGTACGGGTTTGTTATGCGCAACAGCAAGGATTTCAAGCGTCCATCAACCTATAGATACTTATATATATCGCTTGTTAGACCTTGTCTGGAGTTTGCTACTATGATATGGAATCCCTACTATTCAAAGTATATTGACTCGATTGAGACGGTTCAACGTAAATTCCTAAGAGCTCTGCATTACAGATGCTATCACAGCCACGGTTCGCATGATATGTTACTTAAGAATTACAAACTGTTAACCCTAGAATCCAGAAGACTGCTTCTCGGAGCAATTTTTCTACATGGTATTGTGCATAACAAATATGATTGTACAGACTTAGTAAATAAAATTTGTTACATCGTTCCGAGGACAGTAGTGCGTAGACAAGCGCGTTGATACCGCCTACTTTCTATTAATATGAGGCAAATCTGTAATTCAAATGCTGGCTTCCGCGCTCCTCTGCGCCAACTTGTGGATTCCTACAACACTAGATTTGAAAACACTGATATTTTTAATCTAACAGCACAACAATTTAGGAAATCTCTAGTCGATTCTCTTCTCTATTTATAAATTATTAAGTGGTGTATTTTTCTTTTCTTCTCTATTTGTGTTCATCATATCAAATTAGTAATAAGTGGATAATGTTGCTAGTAGTATAATAAGTATTTTGTTTAATTAGATAGTATGTATCACATTTAATTGTACTCCTGTTTTTTATCCCAAAATAAAATAAATAAATAAATAAATAAACATCAGTTACGCTGCCGATATGGTGCTGCTGAGCCCAACGGTTAGGGCGCTTAGAGAACTTCTGACATGTTGTGAGGTCTATGCTCAGAAGCATGGCCTTATCTACAATGTCAGAAAGAGCCAGTACTTGGTCTTTAAGGCTGTCGGTGGTAAATGTCCGGAATACGTGCCCCCGGTCAAACTCAATGGGAATGAGTTGAAGCGAGTGTACCAGTTCAAGTACTTGGGGCACTATGTCACCGACAGTCTTGATGACCAGGTAGATATCGAGAGGGAACGTAGGGCGCTGGCAGTTCGTTGTAACATGTTGGCTCGCAGGTTTGCGCGGTGTAGCAAGGCAGTAAAAATAACACTTTTTAAAGCTTATTGCCAAGTATTTTACACGTGCAGCCTGTGGACCAACCACACTCAGCGGGCTATCAGCGCCTTACGGGTCCAATATAATAACGGGTTTAGGATGTTGATGGGGCTGCCCCGTTTCTGCAGTGCATCAGGTATGTTCGCGGAATCTCGCGTCGATGATTTCCATGCCATCGTCAGGGAGACAGGCCTCTTTGCTCTGCAGAGTGCGGGCTAGTTTCAACTCCATCCTAAAAACCATAGCCGGGAGGTACGATACTCCGTTATTAGGGGATGTTGTTCTGAAATGCATTCGGAGCAACAACCTCGTTACTAAATAATATTTTTAAGAAATTAAGAGTGTACTAACATAGGTATAAGTTTTCTCGTTTACTAACCCATATGGATGTTACTTGTCCGAAATAAAGATTATTTTATTTTATAACCCCGTAGCAAAAATTGTTTGCTACAGTCTAAAAATATCCAAATGAAACTTCTTTAAAATCGCGCAACAAATCCCTCCTGCCCCTCCTCCCTCCCCCCTCACCCCTCACCCGCTCACACACTCGGAATCCATCGTCCGATTTCGGAGCAGCTCGGGGTATCAGGTTTACCAAATTATGAGTGACCCTTATTACCACTGGCATAAGGCCACTTTTAATTGCCACGCAAAAGTGTCGTGTATTCTTAGGGGTATAAGGTTGATTTTGGAGCAGCTCGGGGTGTCAGGATTATTTTACGGAATTTCTTGATTCAGTCGCCGCGCTCTTTCAGTCGCCGCGCTCAAAGCTCGCGCTAAAAGCTATGCAATAGCATACTATCCCACTGCAGGGTAACTTCTCATACAGAGAAGGCACGAGCAATAGTATTAATCAACCACTTTGCTCCAGCTTGATATTTGAAAATAGCGAACTTGTTTCGAGAAAGACTAAATAAAAAAATCCGGCCAAGTGCGAGTCGGACTCGTGCACGAAGGATTCCGTACTTGGTAAATTGCGGTTTACGATTTATGACGTATTAAAAAAAACCTACTCACTAGATCTCGTTCAAACCAATTTTCGGTGGAAGTTTACATGGTAATGTACATCATATTTTTTTTTTAGTTTTAGCATTCTCTTATTTTAGAAGTTACAGAAGAGGAGGGGGGGACACATTTTACCACTTTGGAAGTGTCTCTCGCGCAAACTATTCAGTTTAGCAAAAAAATATATTAGTATTCTCAATATCATTTTTGAAGACCTATCCATAAATACGCGTATGGGTTTGATGAAAAAAAAAAGTGAGTTTCAGTTCTAAGTATGGGAAATCCCCAAAATTTATGTTTTTTTTTCTATTTTCGTGTGAAAATCTTAATGCGGTTCACAAAATACATCTACTTACCAAGTTTCAACAGCATAGTTCTTATAGTTTCGGAAAAGTGGCTGTGACATACGGACGGACAGACAGACAGACAGACAGACATGACGAATCCATAAGGGTCCGTTTTTTGTCATTTGGCTACAGAACCCTAAAATGCCCTAAATAAGCAAAGTTCAGCCAAATAGGTCCTATAGTAGGATATTTAATATTCCGACGTGCCGATCTTCAACAAAGGCCAGCTATGATAGCCACATAACTGTCAAAAAGAATCAAACACTGAAGAAGATTAATGTTCCTCCTAACATTACTTATTCAATACATTGTTGTCCTGTAGCTCGGCTAACACGCTGACGTCAGCGCGGTCAGACGTTAGAAATCACGTTAGTCTCGCGACCCACAGATATTAGCATTACCATGACATGTTGTGGGTTTAATACACTCGCCTCCTTGGTCTACTTAGGAATAGCAAACGCTACTGCTGATTGGATGCCCTGGTCGGGCAAAGTTTTATTGAGTTTTTCCAGCTGGCATTTCTCAGGAGCCGCCCGGGTCTGGACTTGTGCCCCGTTGCCGCGTTGATTGCAATCGCCCTCTGTTAGATTGGACTTAAAAAAATGTATAACTGGCGTAGGTACTACAGGACACAGGTGCATCTCTGCCTAGCCCTTCGGGGAGTACAGGTGTGATGTTATATTTTATTTAACCCCCGACGGAAAAAGAGGGGTATTATAACTTTGACGTGTGTTGCTCTGTGGCATCATAGCGCCTAAACGGATGTACCGATTTTGATTTCGTTTTTTTTGTTTGGAAGGTTATTTTGTCGAGAGTGTTCTTAGTTATCCACTAGCTCGACAAAACCATCTTCCAAACAAAAACACTAAATCAAAATCAGTTCACCTGTTTGGACGCTACGATGCCACAGACAGACACACATATACAAAGATACACAGATATTCGCCTACACATGTCAAACTTATAACTCTCCTCTTTTTCCGTCGGGGGTTAAAAACAATATTTAAGCACATGTCGCGCGCCGGGTAAAACTACAAAACTGTAAATAAATTGTTATATGCTTGTAACTTAGGTATAGAAATGCAATCGGCAAAGATAATTTCTGGAGGTACTGATCCGAATTTGGAAATGATTTCGTTGATAGACAGGAAGCTATAGTATCACCGAGTGTCTGTGCATAAGTTTTGTTTTATGGCGGTAAAAATGTGAAGTCCCTATGGGAGAAACCACGGGACTGAAGCCGCGTGGAAAACCTAGAAATCACATCACACTAATATTATTATTATTATTATTTTTTAGTAAATTGTCTTTGGCCTCTCACCCACAGATAACTGTTTATTGCTCTCATCAAGCAATAGACAAAACTGACAAACTTTTATAATTTTTTGTTTTAAATACGAGGCTTTTGGCTAATTTGTACCTTTAGTGAATGCCACTCTTTATTTTGTATTGTGCGTTTAGTTTGTGCAGAATAAACAATTTTTCTTTCTTTTCTTTTTCTTTCTATTATTTTTTTCTGTTTTTATTTAGGGGTTTTTATCTCAGATATGACAACCCCATCATACCCTTTTACAATATTTCTACATACATCTAATTTATCTTAACCTCTTTTAATTATAATATTTATTATACCTACTAAAAGCAAATAAAGTGAATCACTCAACAAGAAGTTTCATTAATTTACAAAACTTTTTAATGGCCTCTGAACATGGTAAAGATAATATTGACTGTATTAAGCCTACATCTAATCTGTTTAGTTTTAGCTCGATCATGAGTGATTCACGTTCATCTTTATTTCGGACACAATCCATCAGCAAATGTTGTACATCCTCGATTTTATTGCACACTGTGCAATTCGCAGAATCACTCTTTTTCATTAGGAATGCAAACTTTGCCGATGGGTAGTGTCCAGAGCGGAGTCTTAAAATTAATTTTACATATTTACTACTAAAACTAGTACTATCAAACCAGGGCACTCGAGATGGTTGACCTTGAATACTTCTATACCAAATACCTTTATTTTGTGAAATTTTGTTGAAATGTTGTTTCCAAGAATCAAAACATACTGTTTTAAATTGTGTTATGTATTCCCAATAATCGGGCATATAGTTAATAAGATAACCATCTACTGCGGCTGATTTAGATATAAGGTCAGCCTCCTCGTTACCTCGTAGTCCAATATGTGCTGGGACCCATTGCAATTTAAATTCTATATTATTTTTTACTAGAGTATTTAACCTTTTTAAAATATCATACGCTATCGATGCACCTCTGCTATAACCAGAGGCACATTGAGCTATATGTTGCAGTGCACTTTTACTGTCTGATAATATTACTACTTTATGTAGTTTTTGATTCATAACATATTCTACTGCTTGAAAAATTGCAATAAGTTCCAGTGACATGATTGATATATTACAACTTACTCTAAAACCTAATCTTCTACCCAGATTCTGATCGTATAAACTCGCTCCTGAGCCCTGACTGCTTTTTTATTATAAAGGTGAAAGTTTGTGAGTGTCTTTGTATGTTTGTTACTTCATCATGCCAGAACGGCTGAACAGATGTGGATGAAATTTGGCACAGAGATAGGTAGCACAATAAAAGTGTGACACATAAAATTTTCTCCCCAAATTTTCCAATTTAAACTTATACAATATTAATGACTAAACACACTAAAACAACGACAAAAAAAGATAATGCAAAACTATAATAGTTACAACATAAACCAAAAAAAATCAACATGAAAAATGATTTGACAAGCTGAAACAATAAAAATATGTTCACACGAAGCCAGGCCCCTGACAAGAACACACGCCCAATATCTTCGGGTTCGTCGCTCAGCTCCGCCTCGCAGCCGCCGGGACTATCTACAATCGTGAGTCAAGCGATCCTGGACGCTGCAGTTGCGTCGAGCTCGAGTGACGAATACTTCTCTCCGCCGACGACACCACCACCTGCGCGTCGACGGGGAGGACGCCGGCCGCCGGACAGCCTGGGACCTCGAGGCCCATCGGCCTCTGACAGGGTCCCCGCTCTCGGTGGAAGTGTGCAGCGCATACGATGGACGCAATCGATCAAGGAAAACGTCATGCGCGCATACTTTGGGGCTACAGAGGGGGGAAGTAACCTGACTGCGTACCGTGGCCGGATGCTCTCTCTGTTTCAGGTGCTTGAGCCAGCTGTCAACGTTTCGGCCCAACGTCATATCAGGTGCGGGTCATCCAACGTAACCGTATGTTGGATGATGCCGTACTTGATAGACTGCGCATTGAATCACGGAATAGCCGTGTTTTGCTTGCCTTGCCACCGGCCGCGGTGCAACTGCAACCCAGTGTTTCACCGGGTAGGGTGTAGGGTGACGACGACGGGGCTATATCTGTTAATACCCAATGCAATGCACGTTTAAGGAGTGCTTTGGAATGTGCATTCAGCGAGTATCGCTCCGCACCGCCTGAGTGTAGACCTCGACTACCTCGTCTGCCCATACATAAGAAAAATAGGGCGCTAGTGTGTGCTCTAGATTCGCAGCTATCAAATGTTTTTGATAGCAGCAAAGACCTTGCCGATACCCACTCAATACTGTACAGTGCGGTTGCTGCGGCATGTCGTGTAACTAACGTCAAATTCCCAAAAAGTGACAGAACTACACGACCAGCTGTACCAGCTTGGCAGTCCAGGATTGAGCGTCGTATCGGTGAGGCTAGAGCACTCATAGGCAAGCTTATCTGCTTCAGGGATGGCAACACTCGCCCTAGAGTGATGCACTTTGTGAGGCGGGCTTTCTCGGGGACTGATATCAATTCTCGAGATTATCTGTTCCGCGTCACAGAGCGTATCGACTTCCTGAAGCAGAAGATCTATGCATGGGCAAACCGTATTCGTCGGTACAAGCGGTGAGTGGAGCGATACACGCAGAATCGTACATTCCAGAACAACAAAAGGTGGGTTTATAGGGCTTGGGAGCAACCCAACCAAGGTGTGACTGATACACATCTACCAGATGATGACGCCATGTATTCGTTCTGGCGCAATATCTGGTCGGTGCCTGTCAGTCACACCGAGGGTAATTGGACTCGGGAGGTCGAACAAGCGTGCGATCCGATACCACAAATGGGGGCAACTACCATCAGCCCCCAAGATGTAGCTCGTGCAGTCCGTCCGTTGCCTAACTGGAAATCACCAGGGCCGGATGGACTGCACAACTTTTGGATAAAATGGTTCAAAAGGTCGCACGCTCGTTTGGCAACTTAGTTCCAATCTGCCTTAGAGTCAGGATCGCTGACCCAGTTCCTAAATACAGGAATAACCCACCTGCTCCACAAATCAGGTAGTACTGCGGAACCTAAAAATTATAGACCGATAACATGTTTACCGACGGTCATAAAGTTTTTACATCCATTCTGAGAGCTAAAATTAATCAACATATTGATACGAATTCAATCATGTCTGCTTCTCAGAATGGATGTAGGAACGGGTCCCGCGGTACTAAGGAGCTGCTCCTTATAGGCATTGCCATTAGCCAGCAGGTTCGCCGTTCCCGTAGGGATCTAGTGACATGTTGGATAGACTACAAGATGGCCTATGACTCAGTGCCACATACATGGCTCATGAGGGTGCTGGAGTTGTATATAATTGATGCAACTCTGCGCACCTTCCTAATGTCGTGTATGGGGCAGTGCAGGACAGTCCTTCGCTATCCAGGATGTCGACAGATTCAAGAGGACAGCGAACCTATAAGGATCGAGCGTGGAATATTTCAGGGCGATAGTTTGAGTCCACTGTGGTTTTGTTTAGCCCTGAACCCTCTTAGTACCCTGCTGGATGGTTCGGGTCTGGGCTATCGGTTGAGAAGAGGAGGTCAGGTCATATCGCACCTCCTTTATATGGATGATCTGAAGCTCTTTGCCCCCAACAACCTGCAACTGATGAAGCTACTGAAGGTTACAGAAACCTTTAGTGACGCCATCAGGATGGATTTTGGTGTGGACAAATGTGCAGTCATGCATATAAAGCGAGGGGAGATTAGGGAATCCGTGGCAATACAACTCTCGGATTCTATACACCTTCGATCCCTTTCCTCAACCGAAACTTAGAAGTATTTGGGTATGTCAGAAGCACTAGGCATCAATGTTACTGATGTGAAACAGTCGTTGAAGGAGCGCTTCTTTGGCCGCCTGAAAAAAGTTCTAAATAGTCTTTTATCGGGCGGGAACAAGGTGCGCGCCTTCAACGGCTGGGTCATGCCAGTCTTGATATATTCTTTCGGCATACTCAAATGGACTCAGACAGAACTTGACGCCCTGGATAGGAGAGTCCGCACATTGCTTACCGCAAATCGTATGCATCACCCACAGTCATCGGTTATGAGAATGTATATCCCTCGGAAGTGCGGGGGTCGTGGCTTTTTAAATGCTAAGACCCTGCATACCCGCGAGGTATGCAGTCTTAGAGAATATTTCCAGGCAGCTGCCGTGGGTATGCATCGAGATGTGGTAGCGGTGGACAAGGGCCTTACCCCGCTCTCCTTGGCTAACGAGAACTGGCGCAAACCTATAGTATTAGATACTAATGACCGCAGGGAGGTATGGCAGAGCAAGGAGCTTCACGGACGCTTCTACCGGGTCCTACATGGGCCTGATGTAGATCTTTTAGCGTCCGTGGCCTGGCTACGATTTGGTGACCTTTTCGGGGAAACCGAAGGTTTTGTCTTTGCCATTATGGACGAAGTTATGATGATGAAAACTACCAGTAATATATTCTGAAAGACGGCACGGTTGACATCTGTCGGGCATGTCACCGGCCGGGGGAATCCATCCGTCACATTATCTCATGTTTTTTTTTTCTATTATGTGTGTCATTAAGGAACTTGAAACGTTCTTTTAGATAAGAGGGGGTTGTAGGATTGTATAAAATACTGTAAAGTTGAAATAAAATATGAGAATCCCGGCGAAGACGAATGGGAATCCACTTGAGCTTTGTCCGAAATTCAGAAATGTGATCATATTTGCGTAGGCCATATATAAATCTTATGCAAAGGTTTTGAAGACGCTCAAGTTTATATAGTTGTGCCTGGGTGAGATCGAGATAACTGACATCAGCATAGTCAAGGATAGGAAGCATAAGTGACTGTGCAAGCGCAATTTTAGTGGCAGTGGGAAGAAAGTTTCGCAATCGTCTAAGGGACCTGGCAGATGCAAAAATTTTGCGGCTTACGTCCTGAAGCTGCGGGCCCCAAGACAGATATCTGTCTATCCAAACCCCAAGGTTCTTAACCTTCTCACATATGGGAACAGTAGTTCCGTTAAATTCTACCATAGGAAGTTGTGTCCAATGTACTTTTGGAATCATCCTAGAGCTGCCAACAACTATGACCTGAGTCTTCGACGGATTTACCTGAAGCCCATTTGCCTCACTCCATTCACAAATTGTAGCCAGATCTTTATTCACTGCATTAATTGCATCAGCTAACTCTGCAAGGGGAGCTTGTTTGTATATTTGTAAATCGTCTGCATAAAGGTGGTAGGAGGAGATAAGTATTTTGGAGATAGCGTTTATAAATATTGCGAAGAGTAAAGGAGATAAAACGCCACTCTGAGGTACACCGGCAGTTGTATAACACCAAGAAGAGTTAGATTCTTCTATGCATATACGTTGCCGGCGGCCATACAGGTAACTACGAAACCAGTCAATCGCCGTTGGAGATATGTTAAGCGAGCGAAGTATGCCAAGCAGGATATCGAAATCGACAGTAATAAATGCATTACTAAAATCTAGCAAGCAAAGAACTGTCAGATGTCACCGTTCCATGCCTAGCCGTATGTCATCCGTAACGTTCACTAAGGCAGTAGTTGTGCTGTGACCAGGACGAAATCCGGATTGAAAAGGATTCAGCAGACTATTCTTACAAAGAAAAGCACTAAGCTGATTGTGGACAAGGCGTTCAAGGACTTTGGAGAGGAAAGGCAAGATGGAGATAGGACGGTATTCGGAAAAGGAAGTAGGATTCGCCTTTTTGGGTAAAGGAGTGATTTTGGCCTCTTTCCAAGCTGATGGAAAGACCCCATGGGATATTGAGTAGTTAAGGATATAGCAAAGGACAGGAAGGATTTCGTCGAGGACAGGCAGTATCATATTTCGACTGACACAATCACTGCCAACCGCGTTAGAGGTAATTGACACTATGCTCTTCTTAACATCACAATCAGAGAATTGACTAAAAATAAATCGGGAATGATCCGGAGTTGGAAGGTTTGAAAGATACATCAAAGTAGATGCTTTCAAGGTCCCATTACATGAGGAAGAAGACGAGAAGTGCTGATTTAGTTGATCAAGATCAAGGTCTTTAGGAATCGATTCTTGGCGAGATTTCCCAACTCCTATGGATTTAAGAAATTTCCAGACTTTAGCCGGGTCTCCATTTTCAACCGAGGTGTGGATATGGCGTCGTTGGGCGTCTCTGCACACCTTATTGCAGCGATTTCGTGCGTCCAAAAATTTCTTCCGGTTTGGCGACGAGGGACGACATTTAAATTTGGTTTTGTTAACAGCTTTTTTGTGAATTAACTCTTTAATGTCGCCTGTTAGCCATGGCGCCGGAAGATATTTAATTTTTATTGCACGTATGGGAGCGTGAACATCATACAGTTGCAAAAGGTTGTCCGTCAGCACGTTCACTTTGTCATCAATTGACTCAAGGCTGACCAGGGGTTCCCAGTCAATGTTGCTGGTATCCCTTCGGAGATCATCTGTATTCATTCCACTAAAATTGCGCTGCAGGAGAATTTTAGGTTTTGGCTCAGGAGGTCGAACTTTATATGAGAGGAAAATGAGGTCATGATAGGAAAACATGTCAGCAGGGCACTGGCCGTGCTTGCCGACATGTTGTAAAGAGGAAACAATAACAAGGTCTAAGAGGTTACAATTTGGAAAATGGTGTGTGGCACTTAAGGGAAGTAAGGATAGGTTCAAAGATTGAAGGGCTGATTGAAGAGAAGAGGAGCGGCAATCATTCTTCAATAAGCAAGTATTGAAGTCCCCATAATGATTGTATGACTGTAAGAAGGCAATAGGTTTTCTAGGATGGTTTCAAACGAAGAGAAGAAATTTATTCGAGATGAAGGGCTATAATTAACGCCTAGAAGGATTTTTGTGAGGTTCAGGGTGACTTCTAAAAAGAGATGCTCGCCCGCGTTTGACGGGGGAGGTTGTGCTGACATATCAATAATTGAAAAAGGAATGTGTGGTCGAAGGTAAATAGCAACACCACCTCCACCGCCCCGCGCACGGTCATTTCTTATCAGTTGAAACCCTGGCAAGGAATAGGAAGTGGATGGGAGACATGGTTTTAGCCAAGACTCGGAGATAAGGATGGCGTGGATGTTCTTACAGTCAAGGGAGGCTAGCATGTCAGAGTGGTGCGCCGGAATACTTTGGGCATTTATATGGACTACATTAAAATTCTTCGGAACATCGGAAAATTGGGATTCAAGTGTGTCAGCAAGGGTCGGAATGCTAACAAAACTGTCATCACTACTTGCAGTAACAAAGCTTTCGGCGTCACTGCTGTCATTATTGCTTGACATCGAAAACGTATAAATAAATAAAATATAAATATGATAAAATAGCAAAAATAAGTAAAAAAAATAAATAAAGGAGGGCAATTTATATCCACCCGCCAGTTGTGTGCTAAAAGAAATAAAAAAAAAGCTTTACAACACAAATAAGCAACAACCACAATAATCTCATCGCCCGGGTAAGCAGCAACATACTATACTCCATTTATTATAACATTAGACAAAAGAGGCTCGCAGAAGCAGGAGTACGAAACTTTTTATTTTCAAGTCAAGTTTTAAATTTTTATAATGAATAATGTATGTGATTTTTTTGTAAGTAACAATGTATGGCATACAATAAAGCGTATTCTATCTATCTACTCTTCACGATGCTTGGATAGGTACATGAAATGAAAAAAAAAAAAATAGTAACAATCAGTTTATTAAAAACAACTTTATCACAATATGTCCGTATTATGTTTTCAATAAACCAAATAAATATGATACAAAACACCACTTAACAATTTAGTCACTGCTACCATCAGTCATCACAAATTTTAATAATTAATTGACATGGGTGGTAACAAAAGTCATAATTTTCACTATAATAATAAAGTGGCCCTAAGATCTTTTTCCTCAAAAGTAATATTTTTGTTTTTTAGCCACGCCTGAATATCTGCTGTAGTTGGCAGCTTCTCCAATTTCCTCGAATGATATGGCGCATTATCCATAACAATAACTGCACCACTCTCGACTTTTGATTGTGTGCATCCATTTGAGAATGGTAGTCTCCATCACCCTTTTTGGCTTCAAATATTAATTCACCATCCATCAAAAAACCATACGTTGATCCTGTGAAATGAAATAAAAGCGAATCAATAATTGTGTACCGTTGGCGTAGATTACTTGATCGCTGGAAATAGATTTTAACCTTTAAGTAGCAACTGAAAGTATAAATTAACTGCATCAATACTGTCATTGAACAGGTTAATCTGCAACCATAAACATCTTTCTCCGAGGGGAGGCATTAAGACTTAACCAGTTTTCAGTGACGGAGAACGGAGTGATCATTTTATTAATGATTTGGTAATGTCACATTACCAAATCATTAATAAAATGATCACTTGTTGATCAATTCTTGATTTACTTTATACATTTAAATCAAGTTTTACCAATATAGCCAATTATAAGCCGTCTTCCAATTTGTTCTTGATTAATTTGTATAAGTTGCTTCTTCTCTGCAGTTTTGTTAATTAATTGCGTCCTATAAGCAGGAGTACCTTCGGGCCTGGACCCCTTAACCTCTTATATATAAATATTTATGACTGTTTTTTTTACTGCAGCACGAAGCGGTGTTTGCTTTGTTCTCTTTTTCTTGGGAGACAATATTTTAACGTCGTGATCAACGTTGGGGCCACGTATTTTTCGCTGTTGACACTGATCAGCGTTACCAGCAGTTACAGAGCGTACATGCTGCGCTTGCACACCACTCGGGCCTGCACCGGGATCGTCCCTGTCCATAGTTCAACAAAACGTACCGTTTTGTACGAACAACACACAACTAACACTTATAACGAAAACAAAACAATAACAACAGAAAAACAGTAAAAAATAACAACTAAACCACGAAAATTCAGCAATAACAACGAGAAAAGGCGTAGCATTCACAAGTATCCACTATCCACAAGCGAATGACAGTATGACATTTGACAACTGCAGATTATTTACGCAATTTGACGGATATATGACATCATAAACCGACAAAATAAAAAAACACGTGCAGCCACAACGTATGAACAGAACAGGTAACATTTTAGATTTGGTTGAGTTATAGTGACATGAAAAACGTTTCCGGTACTGTCCGCCCCTGCTTCTTTTAGATTTTAAACATTGACACGACATTATTTTATGTAAAAACTAAATAATATTAAATGAAGGCCTTGTAATTTCAGAAGGTAGATAGGTTAAATAGATGCAATTAAGTGTGACAGCTGTTATTTAAATTGATTATATTTAACTCCACATAAATCTTGACTGTAATAGTGTTTGTTGTATTTTTATTACAAAGTGTGCACCTAAAAGAGCCTTTTTTAACTTCTGTCTAATGCTATAGTAAATGGAGTGTATAAAAACATAAAAGAAATAAAGCGAAGGTAAAAGAAAAATAATAAACAACCAAAACTACTATACAAAACTAATATACTGGGCGCACTGTCAACCTGTTTCTAAACGTAAATGATTCTGACAATGACAAGAAAAATAAATGTCAAGTTGACAGCTGCCACTGCATTATCATAAGTAAACAAACAATTGAGAAATTGAGGCAAAAAAAAGCGAATTAGATTGCGGGTTAGCTACATTTAGATAAAGAAAATGGTGAAAGGTAGAAGAAACCAAGATGCAATAAAATTGGAGAGTGGTACTCACAACAAGTGAAATGACTGCTACCCGGTATAATTCATGAAGAGTTGGAGCAAAACCACGAATCACTTCTTCGCAGCACGCCGGGCCTTCTTCAGTGCCGGAGTTGGTGATGGTGACGACAACGGATTCAGCGATGCGACGGGAGATACGGGTTTTTTTCTGACTGGCTCGATTCCATTTAGGTCAACAATGGAATTTATTCTATGCCGGTTGCCATCTGAACTGAGTACATAGATGAGGCCCTGCTTGGTCCAGCAATTGGTCTCACCGAGCTTTTCCCTCGCCGACATGAAGAGATGATGCCGAGATCTTGTCAGGAACTCTGATAGCGTAATACCAGTGCCTTTCAATTTAGTCTTCGCAAACCAGATACTATCCCGGTTTTTGATGTCCCGCAGCTTGCAAAGAATAGGCCTGGGCTTGCTGGTACCTGTCGCTCTACCCATCCGATGGCAGCGTCTGGTTTCAGCAACTGTAAAATCTGGCAGTTTAAGGTGGCAACGCACAACTTCAGCAACTACCTGCGCAATATCCTCTTTGGCCTGTTCTGTTACACCATGCAGTAGAATCATTTTCCGCCGACTCCGCATCTCAAGGTTGTCCTGCCCCCGTTCTAGTGCCTCCAACTGACGCTGAAGACAGCTCAACGCATCCAGGATGAACTTCTTGAACAAAGTGTAGTCTGCAACCAGCCCGTTCATGTCGCCAGATGATGTGCTTGCAGGGTTTCCCTTTAGCTCAGCCTCAAAATTGGACATCCAGTTTTGGAACAGTGTCATCATATCGGACAATGAGACTTTCAGTGCTTCCATGATCTTGGTGCTTCTAAGTGTGTTTTTTGTGTTTAGGATTAATAAATATTGGAGATAACACTAAACTGGTGGGTACTATATATTAGCATGTGAATGCATACATTTAATAACTTAATTAAACTGTACTTATATTTTAATTAAAATTTGAATTAGGAGCGATTTTATTTTGCACCTTAAGCTATAACTCATATATAGAAGCCGCCTGAAGACAGGCTCAGGCTCTTGATTGTTCGTTTTGACCTTGAGGGAACAAAACGCGCACTCGTTTCACACCCGTGCGACCCAAAATTTTGTACTTTCCATATTATTCTTCGACTTTAAAAAAATGTCTCAAATCAAAATGTAGATTATTAAATTGTCTTTGAGATGGTGTCGATTTCATTAAAATACGCCTATCAGTTTTGGTGCGACTGTCGTGTTTTTGTCCGTTTTAGACATAACTTTACAAATTAATTACACTATGTTATACGAAAGAAACTCAAATTTTTCTCAGATCAAATTATTAACAATAAAAAACCGGCCAAGTGCATGTCGGCCCACGCGCAGTAATAGGATTCCGAAGTTGCGCCGTCCATAATGATGCGGACTAAGAAGAGGGCTTTTTGTTGTTACATGAACATTAAAACGATTTCAGCGGCTCACAACGTCTAAAAACGGGCCCACATAGAATAAGGTTTTAGTAATTTATATGCCCGCGTTTGGCCACTATCTCGCCTGATGGTAAGCGATGATGTGGTCTACGGTGAAGCACGCTTACCTAGATGTAACCTATTCACTCTTGACTTGAACTAAATAAGGACTAACTGGTAACTGAAGAAGGAGTTATAATATCCAACTTCGCAACTGAAGTTAGAAAAATATTATCTATGTGAGTACCACCGCGGGTGCGAATTACGAAAGGAGCCGGTACGAGCGCGCGTTAGAACCACGGGGAAAGGTATGGTTCGTTCCTGGATCCTTGCGCGCACGCTCCTTGTTTAATTCGCTTTCGGAATCTAATCTCCTCTCCTCTAATCTGCGGTATTCACTATTTCGTTCTGGAAAGTTTTACGCTACTCAGTTAGTGTTGGTTGTAGTCGGGTTGAATATTGACTTTATAGATGGATATCATGGACAAAAGAAAATAAGTAATTTTTAGGGTTCCGTAACCCTTATAGGGTCAGTTTGTTGTCCGTCCGTCCGTCTGTCTGTCAAGACCCTTTTTCTCAGGAACGCGTGGAGGTATCAAGCTGTTTATATATGCTTAGAAGTTATTCTAAGCCAACGCAATCAAAAGATACAGCCGTTTATGAAGCAAATTTCCGCAAATTTTTGACACTCGCAACAGAATCAAAACCTACAGAGTACTTCCCGTGAACTCAGAATCTTGAAATTTGGTACGAAGAAACGTCTAAATAAAAAATTGCACAGATAAAGGAAAAATTGCGAAAACCGTAAATTTTTAGTTACATCATATAATAAAAATATTTTTAATAATTTCAAACTTACTACCCCTTTCCTAATGAACGCAAAGAGGTATTAAATTGAAATTCATATCACGCATACGCAATCAAAAGAAACAGCAATTTAAGCCGCATATTTTCAAACTCGCAACTACTCGCGAGGGAATCAAAATCTAAAGGGTACTTCCAGTCGACCTAGAATCATGAAATTTGGCATGAAGCAATTTTTTATAGCATATATAAAGGAAACATTCCGAAAACCTTAATTTTTTAGTTAAAGCACATATTTTTAGGGTTCCGTACCTCGAAAGGAAAAAACGGAACCTACAGGTTTGTACGGAACCCTCGGTGCGCGAGTCGGACTCGCACTTGGCCGGTTTTATTTATTGTTACTATTTACGTCCACAACGAATGCAAACGTTCGCGAAGTCGCGAACGCTCACGTGGTCTCACGTGCTAGTTAAAATTCCAATTATAGCTGCAAACTAATGAAAGTGATTGAGGCGCACTATTCCGTTTAATTAGTACGCTAACGAATCATTTAATCGCTGTGGTATTTTCCCAACTACGTAATGTTCATTTTCGAAAACTCACGTTGTGGACGTAATTGATGACATGGCTGGCGCAGTGGTTGTGCGATCAGCTGCTGCACTGCGTTTAGCGGGTTCGATTCCCGCACGGAACAAATATTTTTATGGCCTACAGATAATTTTTCGAGGCTTACTCTTTGTGTATATGAGTTATGTTTGTAAATGCCCCCATGATACAGGAGAAATAACTAGTGTACAGTAAAGTAAAACCAGTAAAATTTGAAAATCCCCCGACTCATTTTTATTTCATGCTACATAATTTATATAGTACATAGTAGATACGCTTCGATCGGCAATTTATTGAACACGTAATTATGACACGATATCTTGCGAAAACAACCCGATTCAAACAGTGAAACGCACATAACTTTTGAACGGCTGAATCGATTTTATACAAACGTATCTAAGAACACTCTCGACAAAATCACCTTTCAAACAAAAAAAATTAAATCAAAATCGGTTCACCCGTTTGGACGCTATGATGACACAGACAGACGTGTGTCTGTACACAGATACACAGCAACACACGTCAAACTTATAACACCCCTCTTTTTCCGTCGGGGGTTAAAAAACAATTATTGTCAATTTTAAATTAAAGATATTTTTTTATAAAACAACAAAATATTTTAAATATTCTGTCAAAAAATTCTGTTTCACAGAGCAGCTAACATACGCAACATATCGGTACAAACTGCCAGTGGCACCAACCATCTGAGATGATATCCATTACTCTGCGGTAAGCGGTAAGCGCTGGCCCGACTAATTACCGACGTATTAACTTGTGAGAACACACGGCTTTTATTATTAATGTTTGGCTGACTTACGTGAACATAGTTACGATGGCTACATCTCTGCAGAAAGGTAAAGAGAACAATATTAATTGCTTTAACTAGGTTATTTATAGGCAGGCTTGCTTCATCGTCGACCACAGCATCGCTTACCATCAGGTGAGATAGTGGCCAAGCGCGAGCCTCATTATCATCAGCCTTTTAAAGTTCCCACTGATGGGGCACAGGCCCGAACCTTAGACAGGTTCCCTCAAAAATAAAATAAAATAACTAAACTTTTAAAAGAGTGTTCAAAGGGGTATTGTGTTACTCGGTAAGCAATATTGCTATTTGAGATATCTCCATGATGAATACTGATATTCAGCCGGATCTAGTTGGACTGGAAGACCACCCAAACATGACGTGGTTGGGCAATCTTCAGGCAGCAGTTGATCTATCTATGAGGGCCAGAAACCTCATATTACTTGGATAGGGTGCACCTTTGAAGAAGATTAAGTAGAGCAGGTACTCTCCCATTCGGAACGCAAAGTGATTTGGTTTTGTACATTTTACAAAATATTTGGGCGCACGGTTGGCGTAGTGGTTGAGCGATTGACTGCTGCGCTGCGTGTCGCGGGATCGATTCCCGTACGGAACAAATATTTGTATGACCTACAGTTAGTTGTTCCGGCTCTGGATGTTTGTGTATGTGAGTTTATATGTTTGTAAACGCACCCACGATACAGGAGAAATTCCTAGTGTGGGGCAACGTTTCTTTTCTTTTTTTATACAAGTTTGTAGTTTTATTAAAAATTTACATGAATTATTTTGGTAATTTAAAATATCATTACCTACATACCGATATGAACCAAGTGATTATTTTATAAATAACTCTCGTCCGTGTGTCACTGCGGGGTTCCAGCTCAAAATCAGCGCTGGATGTCTGACGCCCAACAAATCCTGAGTTGGTAACCCTTTCGGTATGGACACGCTCATCGCAATATTATGGTATCATTCTTTACCGTTGGTCCCAGCTGTCATTTTTGAATGTTTGACAGTCGTTACGGATATTCAGAAGCAGAAATTTTGTCACCGGTCTTACCAAAAGGGTGTTGTATTACTCAGTTCCTGGGTTGTGGAGGTCAGGCAATACTGGCATTCAGCTGCATCCGATGAGACTGGCAGCCACCCCAACATAGTTGGGCAACGGCTGCAGATTGATTGATTGCCCAACGGAGTTCAAGTTTCAACATACAAATCCCCAGGCTATTTTAAAAGCTTTTAAAGATCTTAAAATTAAATCAACAGAAGATTTTTGGGGACTATCTGTAAAAGTGTGTAAACCAATCATTGAAACTGTTGCACCCTATTTAGCTTTCATATTTAATACTAGTGTCGATCAAGTTTTTCCGGACCTCATGAAACACAGTAAAGTAATTCCATTGTTTAAATCCGGGGATAGCAAAGAAGCCAATATAAATAGGCCAGTGTCAATACTGCCGGTTCTCAGTAAGGTCTTCGAGAAGTTAATGCTCAACCAATTGTTGCGTCATTTTAACAAACATTCTATCTTTTATGATCAACAGTACGGTTTTACCAAAAGGCACAACTGACGCCGGTGTCACCCTAATAGTCCAGTAGCCAGAAGAATATGCCCTTTGATAATTCAAAAGCTTTTTATTTTCGCTGCGTGGATACCTTATGTGAATTCAACGCTATGTACAAACATGCTAACAGTTTAGAGTTATGCAATAGGCATAAAGTAGGTATTTCCTATTATTTCGTGTTATAACAATAATATAAAATTTAAATTTAAATAATTTACTGTTTCTTTATTAGTACTATCTAAACTTTATATTAATGAAAATGCTAACAGACACGTAATGTGGAACAAAAGAAAACTGAAAATGGCTCGTAACTCTTTTAATAAAAGATTTAAGTTTTCAAATCATTTCCTATATGCATAGAGGGATTAGTTATACGTTACAACAAAAGTTCTAACAACTAAGTATAATGCTGCAAAGGTTATTGTATTTTTACATTGTGATTTGCGAAATATTGAATTTATGTTTATAAATTTGCGCCTACATATTCGAGATAATAAACTCTACCACCATACAAAACTTTTAACACTTATGTGCTATGCTAGTTTAATAAATTAAATACAATTTGGGTATTGCGGGGCGCGGTGTAGGTATGTACGATCAGTATAAATTCTTCGAACCATACAGACCACAGAGGCCCACATCATAAACGGACTCTTCTGATGATTTTTAGAAAAACATTACCGCGCTAATTCTTATTTCAAACTGGCGTCTAGTATCTGACAGATCGTTCACTGTTATTTTGCCTATGAATGCAACCTTATTGCTACGATAATAAAGATCACTAAAATTGGTAATCTGGCATGTGTTATACAAGCCTTCCCCGTGCGAATCGAATATATATTAAAACTAGCTGACCCGGCAAACTTTGTTTTGCCATAAAAACATCAAACATTCATCTACCCTACCTACCCTACCCTAACAACCCTACACTACCTACCCTACCTACCCTACCCTAACTACCTACCCTACCCTACCCTACCTACCCTACCCTACCCTACCCTACCTACCCTACCTACCCTACCTACCCTACCTACCCTACCTACCCTACCCTACCCTACCCTACCTACCCTACCTACCCTACCCTAACTACCTACCCTACCCTACCCTACCTACCCTACCCTACCCTACCTACCCTACCTACCCTACCTACCCTACCTACCCTACCTACCCTACCTACCCTACCCTACCTACTCTACCCTACCCTACCTACCCTACCCTACCTAACCTACCTACCCTACCTACCCTACCCTACCCTACCCTATCCTACCCACTCAGGGGTATGAAAAATAGATGTTAGCCGATTCTCAGACCTACTCAATATGCTCACAAAATTTCATGAGAATCGGTCAAGCCGTTTCGGAGGAGTATGGCAACGAAAACTGTGACACGAGAATTTTATATATTAGATGAAAAATAGATGTTAGCCGATTCTCAGACCTACTCAATATGCTCACAAAATTTCATGAGAATCGGTCAAGCCGTTTCGGAGGCGTATGGCAACGAAAACTGTGACACGAGAATTTTATATATTAGATTATGTCTGGTACTGTACGACTGCCCTATATAAGAACGCAGTAGGTGACATATTTTTATAATGGTTTTATACCCTGATAATCTTATTTATATTATTTTAATGAGTTTTAATTTGCTGCGATGGACTGTGTAATTTTAACTAGGAAATTTATAATTTGAATTGAGATTTGGTGCTTTAATTAATAAATTTTATCATTATTTACAATAGGAAAGTCCCTTCAAGTTGTAAAAACACCTTAAATTAGCAAATGTCCGGTACTTAATAGGTATTGAATTATCTTGTTTAGAGATATGTAAAATATTTAATAGATTTAGGACACCATTAATATCATTTATGTTATTACGTACAGTTCACCCGTAAGCCTTGTTTAGTACTCGCTTATTTTTTTTTTCATTTAGTTACCTAACACAAGATGACAATCCATAGCCTAAATCAAATAATATTTTTGCGCTATCCTGGAATATAATATTTTATGGCATTTACTAGGTTTTGATGTACAGCAATCGTGTGGTTACTAGGTTTTTCGGACTTCCGGTTGTCAAACGTGAAACAGTGTTATAAACGAGCTCCCGAAACTAAATCGAAAAAAAGAAGTAAATATCAACAAAAATCATCCAAAATTGCTGGAGATCAATACTGGAAAACACACAGAACTTGGATTGGATTGGATTTCACAGAAATAAACATATTTACAGCAAACACAACAGTAATAAGGTTAGAAAAATTTCTGCAATTCATCTAAAACTAGACTTCACTTGACACATCTGCAGTACTACCAACTTAACGGACATAAGTGTGAAGTTTGCCCTGTATGCCAGGTCGCAGACTACAGAGTACATATCGCTAGGCATTTGACACATCTGCAGTACTACCAACTTCACGGAAATAACTATCAAGCGTTCGACTTCACACATCTTGGAGGAAACGTTTAGTTATTACAACTAACATGGACACATCAGGAATGTCAGAAGATATGTTAAAATTATTTCACATGATGAAAATGGAATTGGAGAAACAAACAACAATAATAACTCAGAATGTAACTGACACATTAATGCGCTCTTTGGATGACAAAATACAACCAATAATAGAAGAGAATAAAAATTTAAGAGTGGAAGTGGAAACATTAAATAGGAAAATCAAGCACATAGAAGACACGAACAGGAAAAATAATCTATTAATACACGGTGTCAAGGAAACAGAAAAATCCTATGAAGAATTGTTTACCACAATTAAAAGTATTTTGGTGGAAATAAATGTCAACATCGAAAAATTCGAAATAAACAAATATCACAGACTTGGCCAAAAGCAAGAGGGTAAAACTAGACCTATATTGATTACCTTCACGTCACAACAAAAGAGAGCAGAAATTTTGAAACACAAAAAACAAATGCCACAACAAACGTACATAACTGAAGATTTTTCAAAGGAAACACTAGAAGCACGTAAAAACTTACAACTCCAGTTAAAGCAAGAAAGCGAACGTGGAAATATAGCCTTCATAAGAAACAATAAGCTTATAATAAAGGAAAAATCAGAAGCTGAAAAAAGGAAAAGAGAATCTTCTATGTCACCCAACAATATACATACCCCACAACGCAATACAGGAAAAAAGGTTATTATAGCTCCTTCCAAGATGCATAAAACTGACGCTTTTGCATATATGAGGGCCCGATCTTTTTCACTATCGGAAAAACATACACAACAAAATAAGGCATAGGAATTAATGGACACCGGATACGCGAAGAACATATATAACACAAAAAACACACAAACAAGAAAAAACCAGATCCCCAATACGGTTGGTCACCGCGGGGTGATAGACCATACCCCCCAAAAGCTTGAGAAAAGTAACGCTAAGAAAACAACATTAACAAACCAGAAGTCTAAGATAAATATAGCTACGCTTAACACAAGATCACTAAAGTCTAAAGAATCTCTATTAGAACTGGAACACGCTTTAGAAACAATAAACTGGGATATTTTAGGATTAAGCGAGACACGAAGAGCAGATGAGAAAATTGAAGAACACGAAAATTACATATTATACTATAAAAATGAAACAGCTGGGCTATATGGAGTTGGGTTTATGGTGAAGAAATACCTTAAAAATAATATAATTGAATTCCAAGGAGTGTCAGATAGAATCGCTATATTGAATATTAGGCTCCCTGGTCATAAACAAGTAACATCAATTGTCCAGGTATATGCTCCAACCGAGGTTGCCAAAGAAGTGTTAAAAGACGAATTCTACATCCAGCTTAACAATATTATCACAAATCTGAATACTACTGTAATCATAATGGGAGACTTTAATGGCCAAATCGGAAAAAGAAAAATAAATGAAGACAAAATAATTGGACCTTATACTACAGGAAAAAGGAATGATAACGGACAAAAACTGATAAACTTTGTTTTGGAAAATAACTTCTACATTATGAACACTTACTTTAGAAGAAAGACTAAAAGAAGGTGGACATGGTTATCGCCTGACGGAAAGACAAGGAATGAAATCGATTATATTATTACAAACAAACCAAAATTAGTCGCAAATGTAGATGTTGTCAATCAACTCAACTATAATACCGACCATAGAATGCTCAGAGGCCAATTATACACATTAGAACCAAAAAAGTCAAGAAAAAACATTCATAAACCTAAAAAACCATTATCTTTACCAATTCATGAAAATATTTTAGATTCTCTGGAAAACAACCTGACAAAATTACTAAACATAGAAGATATTCAAGGAAAATACGATGCCCTAGAAAATGAATTAAAACAAATAGAAAATACCATTATAGAAAATAAACCGACAAAAGACAAAGTAGGACCAAAAGCCAGGAATTTGATCGAACGGAGAAAGATATTGTTTAAAGATAAGGAGACCAACAGAAAGGAGATAGCAAGACTAAGCAAAGAAATAAATTTACAAATACGCAAACATCGACAGAGCACAAGAACAGAAACAATCAACTTCTACATAGAAAAAACAGGTGGCGCTAGAAAGGCTTGGCAGCAACTGAGAGAGAGCTCAGATTGGATTGAAAATATTACACATCGAAGAACTAAAAGAAACAACACAAATAGAATCGAAATACTAAAAATCGCAACAGATTATTACCGAGAGCTGTACAGTGAAGAGGAAGTACTTTCTGAACCATGGCAATCCACTATCTATGAGGACAAAAAGAAGGAAGTAGTCCCAAATATAATGCGAGAAGAAGTCAGCAAGGCAATGGAATCACAAAAGAGAGGAAAAGCACCAGGTGAAGATGCCATATCTAACGAACTCATAATAGGGACATCTTCCAAAACACTAAACATCATCACAGACTTGTTCAATCAAATTCTATATACAGGATATATTCCTCATCAATGGACATCATCAACAATAATACTTATACATAAAAAAGGGAAGAAAAACGATATAGCAAATTATAGACCTATTAGCCTGATGTCGAATATATATAAAATATTCGCTAAGATCTTACTGGACCGAGTAACAAAGATTTTGGACGAAAACCAGCCAAAGGAACAAGCAGGTTTTCGAAGCGACTTTTCAACACTTGACCATATCCACACCATAAAACAGGTTATCCAGAAATGTAACGAATATGGTATTAATTACTACCTAGCATTCGTAGACTACAATAAAGCGTTCGACTCACTTAAACACGTAAAAATATGGGAAGCGTTAGAAACTCAGGGAGTAGACACACAATATATTCAACTCATTAGCAATATTTACAACAACATGAGAGCTAAAGTTCGAACAGAAAGATTGGGTGAGGATTTCCCTATAAAAAGAGGAGTTCGACAAGGGGACCCGCTGTCACCCAAACTTTTCTCGGCAGTTCTTGAATACGTATTCAGACGTATCGAATGGAACAACTACGGACTAAATATTAACGGATCACAACTAAACCACCTAAGATTTGCGGACGATTTGATACTCATTTCGGGCGACGCGAGAAGTCTACAGGAAATGCTTGAAAAACTGGTATTTGAAAGTGGGCATGTTGGGTTGTCAATGAACACCTCAAAAACGAAACTTATGACAAACGTGGACAAAGTGCCTATTGCAGTCGATGGTTCACAAATAGAATACGTAGAGGAATACACGTATCTTGGTCAAATAATATCTCCGAAAGACCTCACAACTAAAGAGATTAACAACAGAATTAATCTGTCTTGGAAAAGGTACTGGTCCCTAAAAGAAATAATGAAGAACCCCGATATACCACTTAAATCTAAGAAAACAATATTTGACTCGTGTATCTTGCCCGTGATGTCATATGGTTGCCAGACATGGAGTTTAACGGAGCACAATCTACGAAAATTAGAGACCTGTCAACATGGTATGGAAAGGAGCATGCTCAATGTTAAACTAAGAAACAAAATAAAACTTAAAACAATTCGGAAACAAACTGGAGTTACGGATGTAACGTATTGTATTAAAAAACTAAAGTGGAGGTGGACAGGCCACATGATGAGAAACAAAAGGAATAAATGGGCCAAAGAAGTAACCGAGTGGTGCCCAAGACAGTTCAGAAGGAAAAGAGGTAGACAGTGTCGTAGGTGGGAGGACGACATAAAAAGATTAGCGGGCATCACATGGAGAAGGATGACACATGATCGTGTTCTGTGGAAGGCTTTAGGGGAGGCCTATGCTGGGAAGCAAGACAGTCTTCGCGAAACGGGTGTCAAATAAGGAAATTTATGTAATAAGGAAAACATGTACTTTGTAAGATTGTTAAATAAAGGCTATTATTATTATTATTATTATTAATCGTGTGGTAAGGTCACGTGGTGCCGATTTTTCGTTATAATAGAGTTTAAAAACTAATAGATAGGGCGCAATAGACACGATTATATAAAATTTATCTACCTTTAAAATAAAAAATGTTCTAAATCTTGGTAAGCGTATCACAAAATTGACACCTAAACTTGCCGGACTCACTAGGGTTGCTACTATATTGATTCTGAATAAAAAAAAATGAGAAGGTAATATTTTACAAACATAAATACATTGATTTGTTTAAGCATACATCATATCATGCTTACAGTGTCATCTACTAAGGCTTAGTGGGTAACACTGCCTTTATTGTATTAGGTCTTAGGACCAGCGATGTAGTCAATTTAGTTATGTGACAGTTGCACCGGTTATAAGATGTTTGATATTTCTACAGTCACATCTGTTTGGAAAAGGCATTTGCTTGGACTTTTCCCTAATATGTTGGGGTTGACTTCCACTGTTTTCAGTCGAACCAGACGCATCTGAATACCAGTGTTTTATATGAAGTGACTGCCTACCCTGCCAACCCAGATTATACGGTAATCCTACTGGATAATACGGTACCCTTTTGTTTGGGTGGCCGCAGACTTTCGGGTTTCTGACGACCCGTAACGACTGTCAAAGATTTACGATACTGAGAATTTTATTATTCTGTCATCTCGATATACTGTCAGCACGGCAGGTACGACTATTCCATGTTCTGTGAATATTTCTTTCTTATTCTTTTTATAGGAACAAAGAAGGTTGAAATCGTATTCGGTTTCGCGCCTCATTCAATACATTCGGAGTGTGGTGTCACCGCGCCCCGCAATACCCAATTGTACTTTATTTATTAAAAACCGGCCAAGTGCGAGTCGGACTCGCACACGAAGGGTTCCGTACCATTATCGCAAAACACTGCATAAAAATCACGTTTGTTGTATGGGAGCCCCCTTAATTTATTTATTTTAATTTATTAATTATTATTTTTTGAAGTAAATATACAACTAAACATTCTGTGAATATTTCAAGCGTCTACCTGTTGCCGTTATTAAAATCGAGCAAAAACGGCAAAAATATCACGTTTGTTGTATGGGAGCCCCCCTTTAATATTTATTTTATACTGTTTTTAGTATTTGTTGTTATAGCGGCAACAGAAATACATCATCTGTGAAAATTTCAACTGTCTAGCTATCACGGTTCATGAGATACAGCCTGGTGACAGACGGACAGACAGACAGACAGACAGACAGACAGACGGATCGCGAAGTCTTAGTAATAGGTCCGTTTTTACCCTTTGGGTACGGAACCCTAAAAAACTAGCATAGCACATAAGTGTTTAAACTTTTGTATGGTGGCAGAGTTTATTATTTCGAATATGTAGGCGCAAATTTATAAACATAAATTTAATATTACACAAATCACAATGTAAAAAAAGTTTATTCAAAAAATCAAAAAACCCAACTGCTTAAAAAGCGAACTAAAAAGACGTAAACAAGAAGAAAATCATGCTGTGCAGTCGAAGGATACATATTCGCGAGCTGGCTGACCAAAACCACATATATCCTCCGACTGCACAGCATGATTTTCTTCTTGTTTAAGTCTTTTTAGTTCGCTTTTTAAGCAGTCGGGTTTTTTGATTTTTCGAATAAACTTTTTTATTTATAACTTTTTAGTTAAGATTTTTTTCGAATTAAGTACGTTTAAAATATAAGTGTTATATATTTTTGAAATCACCTCTTAAAACCCTTTATTTTGATACCCCACACGATGGGTTTGGAAGAAAAAAGAAAATTTCCCCCCCACAATATGGCACCCAGAAGCCGCCATTTTTCTATTTTCCAATTTTAATGTAGCCTATGACACTCGCAAGGTTAAGACGCGTCGATTGACGTATGAATCATCAAAATCGGCCAACGCGTTAGGTCTCTGGAACGCCACATAGGAACAAACATACATACATACATACATACATACATACATACATACATACATAGACTGATAAACACATTACCCTCCTTCGGCAGTCGGGTAAAAATACAATAACCTGTGCAGCATTATACTTAGTTGTTAGAACTTTTGTTGTAACGTATAACTAATCCCTCTATGCATATAGGAAATGATTTGAAAACTTAAATCTTTTATTGAAAGAGTTACGAGCCATTTTCAGTTTTCCATTGTTCCACAGTACCTATCTGTTAGCATTTTCACTAATATAAAGTTTAGATAGTACTAATAAAGAAACAGTAAATTATTTAAATTTAAATTTTATATTATTTTTATAACACGAAATAATAGGAAATACCTACTTTATGCCTATTGCATAACTCTAAACTGTTAGCATTTTTGTACATAGCGTTGAATTCACATAAGGTATCCACCCAGCGAAAATAAAAAACTTTTGAATTATCAAAGGTTATGTGGAAAATAATTGTATCCCTACTGGACTATAATAAAAAAACATCTTTAACGCCTGGGAGGAAGCACAAGACGCCATTGGAATCTTTTGCGACATCTCGAAGGCGTTCGATTGCGTTATCCATGAGACACTATTGTTGAAGGTCGAGCACTATGGAATTAGACATTGTAGCGTTACGTATAGCTCAGAAGAGCTATATGTAAGCCACGTTAATAAAAGTAAAAGTAATTAAAAATTAAAATTAAGAAAAAGGATATATATAACAAATTAAGGTCCGGCTTCGCACGACGTGGGCAGTTAGGGAGGTCCGGCTTCTCAGGTCGTGGGCAGTTATCCAGGCAGTAGATCGGGCAGGAAGTCGTGGAATGCCCGAAGTAGACAGATGAGCCCACAGATGAATCGCTTAGGTAGGCAGTAGGGTAGCCAGCAGGACGAATGGGCTGGCACACAGTTAGATGGTTAAGGCTTGAACCAATTGTCAGGCTAACAGGCAGTAGCACAGGTGCAAGAACAGGCACCAAGGAATGCGGTGGCCGGGCTGTGGCTTCGTACGCCGATCAAAAGAGCCCTTTAAACATGAAGTGGTGTCCGACAAGGTCAATGAAATTTAGGTTCCACACTCAATATATTTATATTTATTGCACTACAATCGTTTGTTAACTTTCACAGGCCGTATATCATCTTATAGATTTAAAGAGTTTTTAGATTCAATCGTATACTTTGTAGTATTCAGTAGGAAACGGACTTTCAGCGTCCCGTCCAGATTCAAGACTAAAAAAGTGACGCCCGTTTTTTTTCGTTCCGACATGTCTTCTAAATTTTAAATTCGAATATCAATTAAGAAATCATGAACGAATAAAAACGGTTTAGAGGGGCAGTCTGCCGCTGCCCTTATTATGAAAATTATAATGTACAACAAGCTTAAAGAGTATTGTCCATGGTATCTTATGTCTATGGTTTAAGAAAATAAAACAGACAAATGTCATGTCAGATAAAAAATGTCAGAGTGTAAAATAATAAAATAATTTTGGATGTTAAAACAAATCGTATGATTTTCAGGTGTAAACAAAGAATACATAAAAATGGGAAAAGTGAGTTAATACAATTTCAAAGTTATAAAGATGAAATTTGTAAAATATATTATAAAACGTAAGTAAACTAAGACATGTGGAATGAACACCACAACATACAGCCCTTGGGTTACTTAGATCATATTTAAAAGCCAGACAAGTTAAAGTTCAGGTAAACGACGTAAACTCACTAGGGTCTGAAATGACAATGGGTGTTCCTCAAGGCTCGATATTGGGCCTATTCTTCTTTTTAGTTTATATTAACGTTTTACCTCAATTACCACAAAATCAACCGAAAATGGTGTTGTTTGCTGATGACACATCTTTGATATTTAAAATAGATCGGCGGTTACAAAATCTTGTTGATGTGAATAACTCGATTCATCATCAGGTCCAAAATTGGTTCACGGCAAACAATTTGGTACTAAATGAAAAAAAAACCAAATGTATTAGATTCACATTGCCGAATGTTAGAAGTAGCGAATGCGACATCATATTGAATGGCGAAAAGCTGGACTTTGAATTTTTAATCAAATTTAAATCAAACAGTTTTCCTGGGAATCACTCTAGACGACAAATTGCAATGGAGTTCTCACATAACATCTCTTGCGGGTCGGCTGAGCTCGGCCGCTTACGCTGTTGGAAAGATAAGACTTTTGGGCGCACGGTTGGTGCAGTGGTTGAGCAATTGACTGCTGCGCTGCGTGTCGCGGGTTCGATTCCCGCACGGAACAAAAATTTGTATGACCTACAGATAATTGTTCCGGCTCTGGGTGTTTGTGTATGTGAGTTTATATGTTTGTAAACGCACCCACGATACAGGAAGAAATTCCTAGTGTGGGGAAAAGTTTAAAAAAAAAAAAAAAAAAAAAGACAGTTGACGGATGTGGAGACCGCGCGTTTGGTCTATTTTAGTTACTTTCACAGCATTATGTCGGTATACGGTATTTTATTGTGGGGCCGAGCGGCTGACATTGAATCCTTATTTATATTGCAAAAGAGAGCTATCAGAGCCATATATAATTTAAGTCACCGAGAATCTCTTAGGGAGCTATTTAAAAATATTAATATTATGACAGTTTCTTGCCAATTCATTTATGAAAATATTATGTATGTTAGGAAAAATATACATCTCTTTAGTAAGGTCAGTGATAGACACAATTGTAATACGAGAAATAAAGATAAGTTAGATAAACCATCTTATAGACTAGCAAAAGCTCGACTAGACTAGCGGAAGCTCGAAGGCAGCTCTTGGATTTGAGATTCGCATATAAACTGCTCAATAACACCATTGACTGCCCACAATTGGTATGTAGGTTCAATTTCAGAGTACCCCGTAGACCACCTCACAAACCCATAACTCCCTTAGCTCCACCTCCTCGCCATACAGTGTTTGGTGCTAATTCACCTATACCCCGCATGTGCAAACTCATTAACGAACGCAGCGACCTGGTTGACGTCCACGCAGACTCAATATCGAAGTTTGTTAGACGTAATTAGTATTATAATTAGTATTTAATATAATATAATTATCTAGAATTTTAGTACATTAAGTTTTTTCAATTACAAAGAGCAATATGCATGTGGTGTTTGCCTGTAATTGGTTGTGCAGTTAGATTTAAGACACAATTACTTATATGTTCCTATCTGTGTAAAATCTGTAACAACTGTTGGTGAACCTTAATTAAATAAATAAAAAATAAAAAGTACACTCACCTTTCATGCCTAATAAAGCCTTTATTCAAGAAGGGAGATACATGCGACATCAATAATTACCGACCAATAACCTTAATACCTATCTTATCAAAAATTTATGAAAAATGTATGTACAAAAGACTTATTAATTTTTGCAATAAATTTCAAATTATAAGTGACAATCAGTTTGGATTCCAAAAGAACAAATCCACTGCGTTGGCTATTTATTCACTTATGCAATATATTCTTTCAAATATTTATAATAATTATATGACCACTGGCCTTTTTTTTGATCTATCAAAAGCCTTCGATCTGGTGTCACACGATATATTGCTACAAAAGTTAGAGGCTATTGGGATTAGAGGTCCGGTACTCCAGTGGCTATCGTCCTATTTAAGTGATAGAAAACAACGTGTCATCATCAATAAAATAAATGAAAATAATGAAATAATATCCTATTCATCGGAATATAGTCATAATAAATATGGCGTTCCACAAGGAAGTGTTTTGGGCCCTATATTGTTCCTCATTTACATAAATAACATAATAAAAATAACAAATCATAAATGCATATTATTTGCCGACGACATATCTATTATAGTGACATCAAACAAAAAACATAATACCATTTTAGATCATGAGCTTGACATCAATAATACAATTGACAAATTACTGCACTGGCTTGACATTAACCGTTTAAAGATAAATTTAGATAAATCCGTTTACATCCAATTTAATCGATCTAATAATTATAAAAATGACATTAAACTTAATATTAAAAAAATAAAAGAAGTAACTCATGTTAGATTTCTTGGTGTTATAATAGATAAAGATATCAATTGGAAGGAACACATAGACAATGTTAGCACTAAAATTAATAAATTTGTATATGCACTTAAACAGGTTAAAAATGTAACTAATATAAAAACTGCTGTGATATCATACCACGCTTATGTCGAATCGGTACTACGTTATGGGCTTGTAATGTGGGGTAACAGCACCGACTTCTGTAGAGCATTCATCGCACAAAAAAAGTGCATGAGATAAATTTGTGGACTTAAACCTGACGACTCATGTCGGCCAATATTTAGGAAACTTGGTTTGTTACCGTTACCGTCACTTTACATTTATGAAGTATGTATGTTTGTCATAAAAAATAAACAATTATTTAAGACTGCAAATGATGTGAATCCTCGGAGCAGACGAGATCCCTATAGATTAGTGTTGAATGATTTGCCTAGGCTAGCTAAATACAATAATAACTGCCTAGCAATGTGTGTGCGCATTTATAATAAAATACCGGGGCATTTTAAAACATTAAATACAGAATTGTTTAAAACTAAATTTTATAAATGGTTGCTTGAACATAGTTTTTATTGTTTAAAAGAATTTATAGATAAAAAAATTTGATGTTTTAAATAATTAATTGTTGATGCCTCCTTACCTGTTTGCCTGACTTTGAAATTTTGCATGCTTTGTTCTATCCTAGCTAAACATGTTTGTGCCATATAAACTTTTATTTAACACCATTGTATACCATGTTTTACGCAAATAAATATTTTATTATTATTATCTTCTTTATTTATTTATCTTTCTTATTATCTACATTATTAAATATTTTTATAAAATAAATTAAAAAACAAAAACATTTAAAAATATAAAAAATAGAGGCCCACCGGTATCGGGAACAGGGTCCAACCTACCGGCGGTCAGGGCTCCAGAGAGAGGAACCTTCTAACAATGCGAGCCGTGTCCAGCAGTACTGCTTTCTGGATCAGGCCCTTGACCCAGCCGCCTAACGAGAGCCTCCTAAGGTGTTGGTCGAGGCTCGTGGCTATTAAGCCATTGGCCGACACGACTATCGGTACAATGATCGCTGTGTCCACATCCCACATGTCGACAACCTCACGAGCCAAGTCAAGATACTTGATTTGCTTATCTTTCTCGGCTTTCACGAGGTTCCCGTCATGCGGGACGGTAATGTCAACAATCATTGTACGCCTCTCGATTTGGTCCACCACCACAATATCAGGCTTATTGGCTACAATAGTCCTGTCAGTGATGATGGACCGATCCCAGTACAATGTGATATTGCCATTTTCGAGAACTGGGTCGGGCACATACCTGTAGTACGGTACCTCAGATGCCACAAGAGTGTATTTCAGAGCGAGTTGCTGATGGATAATCCTGGCTACAAGGTTGTGCCTATGCAAGTACTCTTCGTTAGCTAGCCGAGAACAACCAGAGATAATGTGGCGGATCGATTCACCCGGGCGGTGACATGCCCGACAGATTTCAACCGTGCCATCCTTCACAATAAATCCCCGGTAGTTATTCGTCATGATAACTTCGTCCATTATTGCACAGACAAAACCTTCGGTTTCCCCAAAGAGGTCACCGAAACGCAGCCAGGCTACGGACGCTGACTGATCTACATCGGACCCATGTAGGGCCCGGAAAAAGCGTCCGTGGAGCTCCTTACTCTGCCATACCACCCTGCGGTCGTTATTATTATTATTATTATGGGGTACTGTGTTAAATTCTATAACAAAATACCTTGTGATATATTAAAACTAAATGAAAGTAAATTTAAAACTTTAGTTAAAAGCACACTTTGTAAACAAGCATATATTATTACAAATTAGATGATTATATTCAAGATAAGAATGCTTGGCAACATGTTGGTCCCGCTCCGTAGGGCAATCTTTGGTGTGGACAAAATCAAATTTGTTAATTTATATTCCTATTCATAGTTATTGTATTCTTATGTTATTTTTTATATTTTTCCGTTGTTGTTGAATTAGGTAGGGATTTTACCTATGTTTGCAATATTTGTAAGTATGTGAGAACCATGTTCCTATTTATCAAATTAATGAATTTATCTACACTCACAACGTAATGTTCCAAATACGAATTCGAAAAATATTGTATAAACACGTACTTTATATTCGTAAATAGGTAAAATTAAAAAAAAACCATTATAGTTCAACATTTTCCTTCGATTTTCAAACAACTGCATCATAAAATAACTTTTTAATTTTTATAGCACACTTTTACTTTTTAATTTTCTGGCGCATATGGGCTCATGCTATTGTCAGTTGTCTGTGGATGCGCGCGCTGCGCAATGAGAATCTACATTGCCCGCCATACCATACCACATATTTTTTCCTTTTCCACTTTTGTTTTATTTCAACTGTATGATTGAAGATAAAGTAGTGTATGCAATAGCATATAATTAGGTATTAAAACACTCGCGTAATATTATTATCAAATTCGGCTTCGCCTGATTTGATAAACCTACGCTCGTGTTTTAATTACCCCTATTATATGACCATTGCATAAACTACTATTACCTGTTAGTGCTTTTATTACTTTATACCTGTAAGTAGTATAGTGTGTAGTGCTATTTTTGGGTGGATCGTCCTCACATATATGAATTTATTAATGTATGTACATAAGTAAACATTGTAAAACATTTTTTTTTTTAAAAGAGTTAGTATGGAGTTTCTTGTGCGTTCTTCTCTATAACAAGCAACTTTCCGAATGCACGGTAGAGTCAATTTTTATTACTTGTACATTTTTAATTTAGATTTAATAATGTTTGACGTTTAAAGTGCCGCTTATTGGCCTTGTTGAAATAAATATATTTGACTTTGACTTTGATTCTTTACTATTCTTCTCTTTTATCTGTTGCTGTTGTGTATGTGTCAAACAAATAATTTATGTTATGTTCTTCATTATTTTACTATTAAACACTTGGTTGTCCTAAATGACTCTCTCCTACCGTTTATAATCCGCTCACGATTTGACAGTCTGACGCGCCCGGTGCATGGTGTTGCAATCAGCGCGACACTCCCGACACCGCCGACACCGGCGACAGCGCGACACTCGTGTCACGCGCGCTCTATTGGCGTCGAAGGCGAGTGTCCGCCGTCGGACAGTGCGAGTGACGTCTTCCGCAGCCAGTCGTGGTCGCCTGGTGGCGTTTTGCAGCCATTTTGATGCCTTCGCTTTGCAATCGGAATCGAGTGTTGGATTGGGATTTTGTAAATAAATCTGATTTGAAAGGAGGAGAACCTGAGAAAAACATTTTGCGATTTTAGGTTGCAGGAAATTCTTAATTCTCTAGTTTCTTGAATATGTTATTCTTGAATATGCTCTGTTCTCCAATTTCTTGATATTGTTTTTTTATAATCTACAGGCTCGCACTTGACCACTGTCTCACCTGATGGTAAGCGATGATATGGTCGACGATGAAGCACGCTTGCCTATAAAAAATCTATTCAGTCTAGACTTAAAGACTCCTGAGCCAACTGAGCCTTTGCCTCAATGTATGAAACAAAATTGAGATTCGATGTTAAAGTAACGCCAAAAAGGTCAAGATGGTCCGTTTTTGGCACAGTCACATCGCGGAAAGTTGGAACCGGGTGGAATTCGCTCTTTTTAGTGGAAAACAGACCTGCCTGGGTCTTAGCAGCATTAAACCTGACCAGATTGGCATCGCCCCATTCGGAGGCTGCCAGCAAGGACAGGTTCAAACGCAAGTTCATTCTGCGGCCCGGTAGCCCGTGCGTTGGACAATTAAGTCTCAGCAACAGTGCTGTCGTCTGCATACCCAGATCGTTAATGTGCAGCAATAATAATGTTGCTGAGAGTTAGGGACCCCGGCATTAATATCTAATTGGTCCAACGAGCAGCCATCGATAACCACTCAAATGGACCGATCTCTCAGGAAGTCTGCAATCCAATCACACATACCACCGGGCATCCCGAATGAAGGAAGCGTACTAAAATCTTGTGTGGGTATTTCAGCGGGGATGGCGATGTAAATTAAAATGCTTAAAAGGGTTTACTCACCCAGTGTATTCTTATATCAAATACACAGTTACACAGAACACAGTATGGAAAATAGTTTATAAAACATTGGAGAAGCACCATGGCTTCTTTAAAATTAAAATAGAAATTTACATAATATTCATATTTATATCAGATGGTGTTTATTGATTTACATCTATAAATACGTATCCAACAAGAAAACTCGTCCTGTGCAACGCTCACTGCCAATGGATTCGTCCAAGAGTTGTAACCATCGAGCTCAGAGATGGCGTTAGCAGTCGCGCGTTGATAGATTTAACTGCGATGTGATTGGTCGCGTATGCAGCATATTCGCGCTGTTTTGGTGTCAGCAAAATCGGAGACGAGTCAAGTCTAGTTGATTTGAATGGACGTGAACTTGGTGTGAAAAATCCTATCTACAAGAGACATTATAAACTGTTCTGTTGCTCATATTGATAGCGCGGCCGTGCCTTGTGTGTTTAATTTAGTGGACATTGCTGGTGGTTGTGAACTTTCTCTGCTACTCGTCATTTGGACTGTTCGCCAGCGATTTCACGCAACTCCTGAGTCCTGCTCATCCTCGTGGTCTTCACTCGAGGAGTATTGGAAGCGACACTGGTTCGATGACAAGGTGAGTGAGCGCATTTAATACTGCACTATGGAAATACTAATGTTTCTTGTTGGATCCTACCTATAGGTTCACATAGGGGGGTAGCCATTTTTATAGGCATTTCCAAAAATTAACTTAGTACGCAAGTACAGAAAAAGGTGATGGCTATTTACACGCCAAACCAAACATAGTTTATAGGATACAGTTTATAAATCACTTACCCTAATATTTATTAATGACGCTTCGATCAAAAATAGACTGCCTTTGATGGCATGAGCCACACTACTTATAAACTCGGAATGGGCGGGAAATGAGAAGTGCAGCTTGCAGCAAGTGCAGCTTATCGTTTACCAACCTCACAAAAAGCAGTCCATCTTTGTTGCAAGCGTAAAAATATCAACAAATTATTGTCAACATAGAAAAATCACTTAGTGTGCTCAATTAAATACAAAGATCGCTAACAGTCGGCCATCCGTTTATTAAGTACGCCTCGTACTTGACGAACATAACATAAAAGGAACAACTTAATATAAGCATAATTGTAATAACATGTAAACAACATTATTATAATCTACATGCATAGAACATATTTTACAAAGCTTTCAGATAATACTTGAGAGGCCCGGGAGAATAACCTTACTCTAGAGCTTATGGTCACATAAGCTCTAGAGTAAGGTTATTTTGAGATCGCGTAAGTGACAGATGTATACAAGTCATATACATCTGTCCCTTACACACACTCAAAATAACCTTACTCTAAGAGCTTATGGTCACCCCCCTGATACCTCTAAAATGGCCTGAATATTAATTTCATTTATTTATTTCCAAACAATTTTTACATTGTATTGAAATTTTATAAACCATAACGTCGAAAATTTTATATATTACAAAACAATCAACTTAAATTAATCAACTACATTACTATCTCTACTATTTATCATTTTTATAATATTCAATTATCTCAATCAAAAATGTGAAGAAAGAGAAATAAAAAATCAAATCAATTCAATTTGGTTTCCACCAACAAAAATGTCAAGAGTAAAAATATGATGTCAAACAAATTTCAATAGTAAAAAAAGCAAACTAAAAAGATGTAAACAAGAAGAAAATCATGCTGTGCAGTCGGAGGATACATCTGGTTTTGGTCCGCCAGTTCGCGAATATGTATCCTCCGACTGCACAGCATGATTTTCTTCTTGTTTACATCTTTTTAGTTTGCTTTTTAAGCAGTCGGGTATTTTGATTTTTTTAATTAACTTTTTTATTTTATTTCAACTCAAATTCTACCAATGAAATGAAGCGAACAAAAATGTGAAGAAAGAGAAATACAAAATGAAATCAATTCAATTTGGAGTCCACCAACACAAATGTTAAGAGTAAAAATATAAAGTCAAACAAATGTCAATAGTAAAAATATAATGTCAATTCAATTCAGATTCTACCAATACAAATTCAATTTAGATTTCAACATAGAAAAATAACTTAGTGTGCTCAATTAAATACAAAGATCGCTAACAAATATAAGAATATACTTAAGCTAAACCCTTAAAATAGTATTAATTAGTAGTACTTAAATTAAGTTAGAAAAGACGAGAAATAAATCAAACAATAATAACATATACTACCCACATTGACCAGTGGTATTGGCCGCGACTTACAAGTTGTAGGTCGTGGGATCGAGCCCAGGCAGGCACTTTACTTTGTGTAAATTATTTCATCACCACTTCTCTCAAAACGGTGAAGGAAAACATCGTGAGGAAACCGGCCTATTCTAGAACCAAACATTCGAAGACATCCACCAACCCGCACTGGGCCCGCGTGGTGGATTACGGCCCATTCCCTCTCACAGAGAGGAGGCCTGTATCCCAGCAGTGGGAACATTAATAGGCTGATGATGTGTGTGATGTGATGTGAATACCCACATTTTACTTATAGCATGTCGTGGCAATAAGGCTTTCGTGCCAGACCCTATCAAAAGCCTTCGGGATGTCGAGGGAGACGGCAAGCGCTTCCCTGTGTCTCTCGATGGCCTCACTCCATATGCGTATGGAGTGAGGATACTCTAGAAGATCCCCAGTAGACCGATTTCGGTGGAAGCCGTATTGGCGATCACTGAAGATATCGTTAGTTTCTAGGTATGCCAAGAACTTCATGCTAATAACACACTCCACGTTACAGTGATGGGTCTGTAGTTGGCCGGGTTAGCTCGACTGTCCTTCTTGGGCACGGGTTTTACGTTAGCTTGCTGCCAAGTATTCGGCACTTTTACAGTCTCATACGAAAGGCGGAACAGGTGTGTCAAGATCGGAGACAGTTCAGGCGCACAGGTTGTCAGAACTATTACTGGTATTCCGTCAGGGCCGCTTACCTTGTTCACGTCGAGGTTGCGCAGCACCCTACGGACGTCCTTTTGATGGGTGCGAATGTCCGACATTCTCGCCTCGCATCCGGAGATGGAGTGAGCCGCGCGTCACCAGGATTCAGACGTGAAGATACCGCAAAAAGAGAATCAGATAAATTTGCCTACTCCTCAGTGGAATGGGCCAGTGACCCGTCGGGTCATTCGCGCTTATATTTAAGGATGGATGGGTGGATCAATTCCCGTTTATGTGGTCAAGCATTATCATCTCTATTAAGTTTTCAAAATCAAAATCATTTTATTTTTATTTTACATAGGCCTACATGGGCACTTATAAAACATCGACAAAAGGCGCACGGTTCGGGTTGGTCATTTCCTATGGAGAAGAACCGGCAAGAAACTCCATGGTTACTCTTTTAAAAATATGGTTTGTTTTTACAATATTTCCATGTTACAGCATTACTTATATATGGGAGGACAACGTAGGCCCGACAATAAAACGTTAGAAACTAAAAATAAAAAGTGAAACGAGATAAAAAGTTATCAAATATTATCAAGCATCTAGAAATCTAGAAGGCCTATAATGTTCACACATTCACAAAACAATCGGTAAAAGCATCTATACAAAGATAAAAATAAATAAAAAGAAATGTATAACAAGACTAAATTTAACATTTAACATGTGGCACAAATGTAGTTATCAGTGTTGTAACTATTCTTAGCAAAGGGTTATTAGGTTAAGATGATTGAAAACCATTGTAAAAAGTCCAATTAAAAGAAGAGAAAAAAAAAAGTGAGATTGAGAATAGTTAATTAGTTAGAGACATCCACATATTTGTACCGTTTATGAGTTACCAGGGAAGCCGCATGCGCAGAAGGAGCTAAAAATTTTATCTTAAACGTAGTCCTTGATTTTATAATATGCTTTTTTAATAAGGACACGTTTGATGAAGTTTTTGAACTTTCCATCGGTCAGTTCTATAACTGACTTTGGCAACTTGTTATAGAAGCGTATACTGTTTATAAGAAAAGACTTGCTAGTTTTTCTAAAGAGGGGAGAGAGAGCGAAGAAAAGAATAAACCAAAGAATATATCGATTTAAACCAACATACAAATCGAGAAGTAAGCTTTCCGCATCAGGCTTTTGACCCGCCCTCCTAACAACAGCCCCAGGTGTGTCCCGCGGCTCCCGGCCATTAAATCGTCACAATCACAAGCACATACCTCACGTGTACACCCACGTGAAGTCGCGGTAAAACATGAAGTAAATGAAACCTGTTAGCGAAAGTGCAGTAAAAACAGTACGAGTGCGAGTGCGGATCGGAGCGTTCCGCGAAGTTAATAAGTTGCAACATGTGAGGAAGCTCTGTAAGTCTCTCTGTATGGTAATTAACTAGAACGTAGGAACGGAAGCACACAGCGAGGTGCAGTAGGACCACTTTTTTTGAAGGGACCTCGTTATTAAAACCTCGGCGTCTTGATTTGTGCCCGGTGGATGGCAATAGGCGCGCCCCCTATTACATGGGACTTAAACATAACCAGTGAAATGTTGGTGTGATATAAGTACACCTCTGCCTTCCCTGCGGTGGTCACGGCGTGCTATGTGTTCTGGTGCGCCGGTGATCTCGGACTCCAGAGCCTCCTCTGGTACCGTCATCACCGACCGTCGAACGGTCGGTGACGAACAGCCGCGGTTGGATCACGGACGAGTGCTAACGCGTGCCCATGTTCCCGCCATAAACGGCACAGGAGGACATCATGGCGTTTTAGTGGGTTAGAATCCCACATAACTTCGCTATCTGCCAGTATTAGCGCAGTATGCAGGAGCATTTCTCAAAGACAAATAAAAAATAAATTTAAAGACATCCTCTGCACAACCCTTCGGCGAATACAGGCGTGATGTTTTGTGCGTGCTAACAATAAGGGTGTCTTATAAATTATCTTTTTCCCGTAAAACGGTAAAATACGCCTGTTTCTCCCAAAGTGGTAAGTACAGCTGTACCATTATGCTCGTTATGTTTTAAGTTCAATGTGAAAACCACACAATCAAATCTGGAGTTCAGACTGAGAATATTATGTTCATGGGAAAAATTATTGGGCCCGCAACCCCGAAATCCCTTCAGTTTAGCCAAGTGGTTATGGCTCTATGGACCTTCTGAATCTATCTGTTCCATGTAATATGCTGGGACTCTCTCAGAAGCTCTTGTTCCTAGTTTATTCACAACTCACAAATGCCGAGTACATCGACACAGGCCATCTCATTGTCAGCGCACTCTGTATCATAGTGAACGTACAGAGTGACACCTCTTATATAGTTCATGTAATAAATTGTGAGAAGTATGTCAACCGAACACTATGTATATTACTCGAGCGTAATTGTGACGCAAACAAGCTTTAGAATGAGACTGGAATATAGTTATGAGTGACACAGGTGACAGTTACTATAATAACTTCCTCTTCTCCACACGAATCTAAAAGAACTCTTAATGTCAGTAAATAACAAGCTATAAATAATTTCCCCCATTCGACGCAAACAAATTAACATTTTTATATGTAGCTTGTTATTAATTAAATACATCAAGGGTTTATTATGATTTATGTGGAGAAGAGCAAATTATCTTCAAAAGGAGTTAGAATAACGGTCACATTTCTTACCTTCAATCAATCGTCCTAGATTTTACCTATCATTGTTGGGCACTCCTTACACTTCAGTCCTTACAGTCTAACCGAATACAGCAGAGTACCAGTATTTGCATGGAGCTACTGCCTATACGACCTCCACAACCCAGTAACTGGGTTAAACGGTAAGTTTCTTAACTCCAAGAAATAATAAAATAACACAAAATCGTATTATAACAAAGAATAAAGCAACTTCAGTCATCATAGTAATGTTTAAAACAAACGCTTTTGTCTGAATCTGAAGTGCACACTTTTGCCTTTGCTCATTATAACAGCGGAGGTCGACAAACAGACGTTATTACCTGCCTCCCCTCCCTGCTGTAGCACCCGCTCTGCTTACCCTCCCCCCCCCCACGTGCACGGAACGTATTAAAATATAAACGACGGAGAAAAACTCCGACAAACACAATTTAACTGAATCAACAACCAAGTTAATAGCTATTTCTTAAGACGCGCAGATATTCGATAATTTAAGGCGATCATCCACCAGACAACTAAAACCTTTGTACTCCAAATAACAAAAAGAGACAACAGCTCAACTTATATTAGATGCTCAACTAGACTATTTAGACCTTTGATTGGAAAGCCCATCTATAGCTCTTACAGGGCAAATTATACTGGCCTTTAAGTTACCAGTATACATTGATCCCTGAAAGCAATCTTTTTCAGACATACTCTAGTTTACCTAACGCTGGTGTCGTGCCGTTACCGGATTGTTTAGGGGCCGGCTCGTGATCCGACGTTATGGAACCGTTTACGGCTACTTACCGGATAGCGCCGTGTGTGATGAGTCGATTTACTGCCTCTATCCAGCTTTAAGCGGGAAATTACGTATAAATCTCAAATATTGGGCGTTTTACTGCTTGTGATTTAAGATAGATAAAGGAAGTTTAAAGTTATTTTACGGGAATTTAATAGACATAAAAAAAGAAGAACGGTACTTTAATAAATAAGTTAATAAACCATCACTAGAGTTCCTAATACCCCAGGCACATCTGCCATCTGGATATGAACTACAGTGGCCAATATGAAAAGTTGGTGAAGGATACGAGATGAGCCCGGTCGATGTGGAGCCACTTGGGCGATGCCATTGTTCAGCAGTGGATGTGTTTGGGCTGAAATGATGATGATGATATGGAATGCACTCAAAATGCGTTTTGTTCCACACCCAGGTAGACCTCTGTAAACACAACTTGGTTGGAGTTTTATAGATCCGTCTGATACCCAGTTGAGTTCGGTGCTCCAGTCCAAAGCATGACCCATATGATGGGGTGCCCCAAGTTCCTGTACGCCAACTCTTTTTAGGACCTAATGAATGCCAATGAGTCTGCTATGAACTATGAACGTCCATCCGCCATCTACTAGACACAAATTATCTAGAAAGTTAACTATCGACTCGGAAAGAAGAATATTTGACAGGACGTTTCTGTGAGAGTCAGTTCAGCGGTCCGAACGATTAAATATCGATACGTTTTTCTCTTTCAGGACGAGTTATAATTCCTTATGCCTTCCAAATTCCCATTGGTCATTACAATTTCAGATAATGAATGATAACTCGATCAGATCAGCGAAAACCTAACATAAACATCTAATTAACGACAGAATTCCCGAAAAAATTACGCAATGCTGATTGAGTGTAACTCGATAAACTAATCAGTAATCAGCTAACGAGGCAACTTGTGCGGGCCGGTGTACGCTGCTCGAACAATTCACGCCGCGACGCGTACAGTCGCCCGCGCAGATATGTTTACCCGTTTGATTGCCGTACGTCGAACGCGTGCCTTTATCGTAATGAGCTGTTTATATGGACACCAGACCACATTGCTGGGAAACAACTCGAATGAGACAATAAAACACTGTACATTACCGGTTTTTTTCGGAACACAGAACAGCGAATGCCGATTCAACGCGTAATGGATGTCAAAAAATACGATAATGTTGTGACGCATAGGTGAATGTTGAGCTCCGTATTACAAGTCCCCGAATGAAAGTTACTTATGTTCGGTCACGTTTGACGCATAAAAAATTCAGCGCTGTTTGCAGTGAAGCCCACAGCCACAGGATACGATCTATGCGAATAATGTATTATAAACAAATAAAAAGCGAGTGTTTTTCTGTTTATCCCCAATTTTATGGGCAACTGTGGCACGATCTATCGGCGCTCAGATGACTGGCGTACGTTTTGTAAACGTTCGTGACGAGAGAGGGAGATAACGAATGTTGTTATTGCTTGTACTGCTCTAAGGGTTGTACTCAATTGTTTTGTAGTGAGAAAATGGTCAGGATTCTATTCGACACGCACTCTATCTTTTACTAATCCACAATTTATTTTATTAAGCTATTGCATAGCTTTTATCGCGGGCTTTGATCTTTTATCATGAGCTTTGAGCGCGCCGACCGATTGAGCGCGGCGACCGAATCAAGAAAAACCAAATTTTTTCGTAACGAAAAAATGCCGTAACGAAAATAATCCTGACACTTCCAGTTCGGAGGTTCGGTTCCGGTTGGTACACTTCGCACTCCTGCAACTGTTCCACAAAGTTAAAAGTGTATACGTTTGCGTTCTTGGAGCGTGCAATGAGTTTTAACTATTGCACTACTTTTCTAAATAGTATAAAACAAAGTCGCTGCCTGCCTTTGTCTTACTTGTTCTAAAACACGCAACGTATTTATTTATTTATTTATCGATAGGCTCGCGTTTGACCACTATCTCGCCTGATTTTGATAGTTATTATTTTATCTTATTCTCCTAAATCCTTCCCCATTGATTGCTGTTTCTAGAAATCAATGGGGAAAGTTTGGGCATATAATTTGTTCCGTACAACGTGTAAGACCGAGGTGGATTACTAGTTAAAAATAATTGACAAGTTTTAGGACTGTAAGGTAAGCTAACAAGCTGTGTGTCGATTGCAGTTGCAGTTGTTTCGGAATAGTGCGTAGAGATTTTCCCAATGTTATAAAACGGCTTCCCGTCATTTACTTAATCAATTAACGGCAATAAGTTTAGCGAAAGAATGAAAAATCTGTGGCTTCTCAGACACCCCCCTTTAGCTGACAATATTAAACCTGCAGAAAAGCTCCCTGCGGGCCAAATTACTGCCTTGCACTGCCCACCTGGAAACCTCTAAACCGACTACGAAGCCAGGTGGATCGCTGCAGGCACAACCTAGTTAGATAGGGGGTATTCCAATGACCCACAGTAGGATTGCGGAGCCACGTCCCAAACAATGCCTCACCTTTTGTCGTGCTCTCTGTGCTAGAATACCTGCACCTTGGAAGAACTTTGTGAGGCAAATGACAACGTTGTTGACGTGGCTGAATTCTGGTCAAAATATATTTAAATTTGGAATACGACGAAAAGACCAATAAATGATTTGAAGAAGAAGAAAAATCATAACATCACGCCAGTATTCCCCGAAGGGTTGGACAGACAGAGGTGCATCTGTACTACACCTACATTTCGCCAGAAAAGTTATGTTTAAGACCCATTTACTTGGTACATGGGGTAATAGAGGGCGGGCCTATTTCCATCAAATCAATACAACTATTGATAAATTCCTAAATGAAAAAGCCAAATTCACACATTATTATAACCACTTTATCACAACACAAAACACAACATTTATGATGTGCTCAGAGCACCACAAAAGACTTTACACACTCATATCGAGATCTATTTAGCATAATAACACTTGTACAACGCACCGCAGTCGCTGCTGCGATGTCCAAACATTTTTTATACGCCAAAAAGTTCAGCTCGAAATGTCCTAGCTGTAGCACAAAATGTCCTACCCATAGCACAGCGCACTGGTGAAAACCACACTATTTCCGCGCTGTAGAGCCTGTCCTCTGTGAACAAAACTAAATAAAGGACAAAGAGAAAACAACTTTAAATCCATTCAAGTTCCACGCAGTTTTTTTCCACGTTTTATGTGAAGTGTCCTGAACTGTTTGGTCGTGAGAACGATGGCTTTGTTCAACTTTGAGCCCACACGCGGATCCCTAGGAGACAGTCCGCCAACTTCACTCGGTAAGCAGAACACCTGCCTGGCTCAGTTGCCGAGTCATTCAAAAGTTTATGGAAACACCATGTCTTGTTGGTCAAATGAATATAAGGAATGTAGGTCGAGGTATAAGATGATGTACCTTATACGTAAATATTCTAAGTTCAAAATAAAATTAAATATTTTTTTTCTATAAAAACATTTTTTTTTAAAACAAACTTTTTTCGTATTCTTCTCAGCAAATCCTTTAATTTGATACCCATAACATGGCACAAAAAATAACTAGTCCACCATCTTGGGCCGTCCGCCATATTGGATTTAGAATGACGTCACTTATCTAAACATGTATTGTCATCCAAACTAAACGTGTATGCAATGTTTCATCTTAATCGGTGGAGGATAACTGTTTTAAAATTCAGTTGCAAGATTTGACCCGAACACATTTACATACATACATACAAACATGCATACATACATTGCAAGTTAATTAAAAGCTTGTAAATTGGTGAACAGTCACTAACACACCTAGTCACGAAGCATGCACACATTGCACTAAACTATAAACCTTGAAAATCTCAACAGAAACTAATTTACCATGATTACAGACTAGCTACATCCACCATCCTCCTCTAACACAATAAAAATAACCAATTAGGACCCTCTCTCTCTTTTGGGGGCGGTTAAAGTTGTAAGCCGTTGAAAAAGAATGCAAACTCCGTGGCAGTACTTTGTGGCATGAATCGCGCATCGCGGGTGATGGGATGAATTTCAATGTGGTGTGGCTCTTGTTCAGCCTGTACTCCTAGTACTTGTGTACTGGAAGTTTTTACACAAGTTTGTGGAGCGCCGCTCATTGGTTGGCTGACAGTTTTATAATTTAATCATGTTGAAAGTTGTGCAGTGGAGAAGACATCGCTTTGTTCTCTACGCAGATAATTTAAATAATGAATGTGCAGTTGTGTACAACTAACATTTAGCAACTTACATTTAAGCACTATGAATAGTCCATCAAGCAGAGCCATACCGTATTCCAATTTGTGGAGTATGTTTGTATGGGGTTCACGGTGAGGTTTCGGGTTATATATTTTTTGGTCAGCATTATCCTTTGGTCCTGATCGTGCTGAAATCCGTAAGATACAAATAAATAAATTTTCAATACAGTTGTTAAACATGGCGTACTTTCGGAGGCTATAATTATGATTCGAAAATTAAATCTTATGCATAGGCATCTTTCTGTTACGCGGTCGTGACTTTTGTTTACGAGCTCGATCATTAGTTTTGCAGTTTAGTTTTAAGTCAATTTAAAAAGTTTAGTAGCAAAGAGTTTACATACATGGAATAAAATGGGATAGATTTTATACGAGGAAAAATGAATGATTCCGTACGTTTTAGCATTTAATTCTCAAAAGTCTTTTAAATGGTTGTTTAATATATTTAATTACCAGTTTCAATTTAATTATTTTCACATTAACATTTGACTAAAATCGATTAGGCTGTATAGACTGTTTTCGTTGTAAAAAATGTCCAGTTGCAAAAACGCGCCTTTAGTTATAAGTCAATTTAAAAAAGTTTAGAAGCAAGGAGTTTTCATACATAGAATAAAATGGAATAAATTTTACACGAGGAAAAATGAATGATTCCGTACGTTTTAGCATTTAATTGTCAAAAGTCTTTTAAATGGTTGTTTAATATATTTAATTACCAGTTTCAATTTAATTATTTTTACATCAACATTTGTCAAAAATCGAATAGGCTGTGTAGGCTGTTTACGTTGTAAAAAAAATATGTCCAGTTGCAAAATCGCGCGAAAATTTTATTTTTTTGTGAATTAACAAATCTAATTCTTTGATTTGTTTTTACTATTTCCTACAACTGTATTGAAAAATATCGTGTGATACAAGGGCGTGTAGGTTATTGCAAACTCGTGTCATTAAATTAATTTTAATGACATGAGTTTGCAATATCCTACTTTCCACCCTTGTATCACAATGTACTATTGCCGCAACATCCTCCTGCTCTTGTCTCATATTACTTGCGGTTGGCGCAACACCTTTTCTTCTTCCATTCCTTGTACTTACATTAACCGATCGTGTATCACCGAATCATTAGAAAAGTCATTGTGTCTCGCGTGGACCCACGTCTTAAACACATGAAAGGTTAATACATTAATTCCATATCGGTGTACCAGGATATCATAGTTTAACATTGACCGACTGAATAGGCTAACAGGCAACCTATATGGCTGGCTGGATACTGACAATGCAATGTCCGCAGTTCAAATTGTAATTAATTTTATCTCGTTATTTTATCCCACCCGTACTACACAAATTATAATGAGTTACTTTGCCGCTACCACTACATGTGACTGCCTCGTAGGTCTAGTGGTCGCAAGCACTACTGCTGAGCATGAGGTCCTGGGTTCGATGCCCGGGTCGGGCAACGTGTTATTGAGTTTTTCTATTTGGGATTTTACAGTAGCAGCTCGGAGTCTGCCTATGTCCCCGTTATGACTTAAACATATCTGGATAAATGTGGGAGCACCTCTGCCCATCCCTCAGGGAATACAGTCGTGCTGTTATGTTAATACGCGTCGTCAAAATGACGGAGAGAATGGACTGACTATAAAATATGTAAATGGCACACCTACAATAATAAAAAACCCTGTAAAAAACTACCAACAATAAATGTTACAATACCCATGACCATCGCTAGCAATACCTACCAAGTAATCAACAATTACCAGAATATTGAAACTAGCAAATCACGGCTCAGATTTTTCTACCTTAATGCTCGAAGTATACGCAAAAAAGGAAAATTTGACGAACTTAAATGCATTCTACAATCGCTACCAAATACGATACATGTTATTTTGTTGACTGAAACATGGATAAGAACTGAAACACAAGCCTTGGAACTACAAATAAACAACTACTCGCACTACTACAACTACAGAACTGATTCAAGAGGAGGTGGAGTTTCAGCATATGTCCACAATGATCTCAAACATAATTTATCAGAATCTAAGTACACAGGAGGAAACAACTATTTATGGATACGACTAGAACGATATGCACTGGAAGTAGGAGTTGTATACAACCCTGGCGACACTAACTACATAGAATTTCTTGAAGTTTATGAGTCCCAACTGCAACAAAGAAAGAGGGCAATAGTTTTCGGAGATTTCAACATTGATCTATTAAACAAAGACAAAAAGACAAAACAATATAATGAACTCTTGAAGGGAACTGGACATACATTGCTAAATAAAATAACTAAGAAATATTGTACAAGGGAATCTAATACTAGAAAATCTATTTTGGACCATGTCAGCTCCAACCTGAAAGACGATCACTTCCACATGGCAATAGCTGACTCTTCAATGTCAGATCACAAACAAATATATGTTGAACTCAAAAAAACGAACTCCCCTAAAAAAAAACGGACCCAATACGAGGCAATTGATTTCACGAAATTACATGAAATTATGCTAGAAACAACAAACCTTGAAGAATTGGATGATGACTACACACTACTAGAAAACAAAATAAAATCAGTAATTGATAAAAGTAAAACAACAAAGACCAAAATTCTGAACCTACCCCAAAACGACTGGATTAATAGAAGCATAATTGATGATATCAACCAAAGAAATGTATTGTGGACAGAACTAAAGAAGAATCCGAATGACACTAACCTTTTTTTTTTTTTTTTTTTTTTTGGGTGGGAAATCATCCAATGACTTCTCCCGCTCTGGGTGAAGCGGAAGGGCGTGTCAGACTTTTACTGACTAAAACCCACCCGTGTTCCTCCAGTTGCTTGTGCCAGGGCCGCGGTAACTCTCTTTCAAATTTATCCGCGACCCAGACAGGCATCGGCCCTACCGGACCCCGTCCCTTTTGCTGACATCTCTTTGAGGCGCGCGTGGAACACTACGCGCCGTAAACTCGGGCTTGGTCCTTATCGGACAGCGAGCTACCCATTACTCGCCGTCCGCAAGCCCGCGCCTACGGTGGCCGGAAATCGGCCTGCGACTCCCGACGCCCGGGGCGTCTCCTGCGGTGGCTAGGGGCGTGAGGGCGTCTCCTTTGCGTCTCCCTCACGCGTTCCGCCTCCTCCTTTGCGAGCATTACTGTTTCGCAGAAGGAGGAGACAGCATCCCATGCCCTCTCGCTCCGTACCATGGCCTGCACCAAGGACGGACGCGAGAGGTCGCCACCGCCGATCGCCTCCATGAGGACACGGCGGTGCTCCGCCCAAGCGGGGCAGATCTCCACCGTATGCTCCACCGTGTCCTCCAGGCGGTCCACACAATGGTGACACCCGGGCGTTTCCTCCCGCCTTATCCGGAACAGGAACCTCCCGAAACAGCCATGTCCGGTGAGGACCTGCGTCAGGCGGAAGGTGAGGACGCCGTGGCGCCTCTCAAGCCACTCCTCAAAGAGGGGCCTTACCGCCGCAATTGTGGCGTGCCCAGCGCTGGGTTGCGACAATCGCCCTCTCCATGTCGCCATGAGATCTTGTCGGAGCTCTGTCCGCCGAGCCGCGATTTGTCGCGGCATCGGGGTTTCGCCCCGGCATTTTGCCTCCTCGCGCCACTCCCATATTTGCGCGAGGACTTTAGAATGACACTAACCTGGAAACAGAATTTATCACAAAAAGAAAACATGTTGCCAAGCACATACAAGATACAAAGAATATTTTCTACTATACAAAATTTAGCAAATGTATTAATAAACCTAACAAAATGTGGCATTTGGTAAACATTCTAGCAAACAATAAAATTAAACAAAATTGTGCTCCTTCAAAACTATTGATCGATTCCGAACAAATTACAGACCCCACCAAAATTTGCCAATTATTCAACGAGTACTTTGCCACTATAGGTCCCCTTTTAGCGAATGAAATACCTAGATCATTTCATGACGATCATACACATGCTTTGCCAAAATCTCTTCCCGAAAGCTCTCCAGTGTTATCAAATCTTGATCCGTGCTCTGCAACTGAAATTACAAAAATCATATCAAACCTTGACCCTAACTGTAGTACTGGATTAGATGGAATAACTACTAAATCAATAAAGTGCATACAAAATATAATAGCGAACAACCTGAGCAAATGCTTCAACAAACTGCTAGCTGAAGGTAATTTTCCCGATACCCTGAAAGTGGCGAAAGTAACACCCATTCACAAATCAGGTTCAAAGATGGACCCAAGTAACTACCGACCTATTTCAGTTCTGCCTGTATTGTCAAAAATATTAGAAAAAATCATACACAAACGATTAGAACAACATTTAACTTCTTTTAACTTTCTTTCAGACAGACAATACGGGTTTAGACCAAAAAGTAGCACACTAACAGCTACAGTCGACCTCGTTACTAAAATTAAGCAAAATGTAGATAGAAAAAACATAGTCCTTGGCATCTTTATTGATCTCAAAAAAGCGTTCGACACCGTTAGTCATGAACTGCTACTTAAAAAGCTAGAAACGATCAATGTTACCGACAGTGCCTTAAAAATGTTTGAATCCTATCTAAAAAACAGGTCGCAGTTAGTTAGAACGGATAATAATTATCAAAGTGGCACATTACCTATAACGTGTGGCGTTCCCCAGGGATCAATATTGGGGCCCCTGCTCTTTTTAATCTACATAAATAATATTCAGGAAATTACACTACATGGCCATCTTACTTTATATGCAGATGACACTTGCTTATTTTATTTCGGATCTTCCATTCATGATTTGGTTTCGCAGGCTCAAGATGATTTAAACACCCTCTTCTCATGGTTTCAATATAATTTATTAACGATTAATATTTCTAAAACATGCTATATCTTGTTCAAAGCAAAAAACAAAATAATACCTCCACATAATCCATTAGTAATCAACAATGTGCCCTTACAGCAAAAAACTTGTGAGAAATACCTTGGATTGAGAATGGATAGTTATCTATCATGGACAGTTCAATTGGATCATATAAAAACAAAGCTTACGTCTCTACTTGGATCCCTCCGAAACATAGTTCGATGTATTCCACATAGACTACGTCACACCATCTATAACGCCTTAGTAAAACCCCACCTACTGTATTTGATTGAAGTTTGGGGCAGTGCGGCCAAGACGAAGCTAGCAAGTCTCCAAGTTGCACAAAATAAATTAATAAAAATGATTTTTAACTACCCATATTTAACATCAACGTGTAAAATCTACGAAGAAACCAAAATAATGAATATTAAACAGTTATATATTTACAATACATGTATTTTTATCCATAAAGCACTCAACAAAAGTATACAGACTAACTTATCGTTTATTAAAGTAAAACAAGTAACCCAACGTAGCAGTCGCCGAGCTAGTTTTCTGATTTTACCGAAGATGAGAACTAAGTTTGGCAAAAAAATGTTAACTTTTGAAGGAGCACAATTATATAACAAAATACCCTCATGTATAAAAAGGTTGCACTCATTCAATGCATTCAAAACTCAATTAGCTGCATATTTAATCACAAATAACACCATTTCTTAAAGCTGAATGCATTGGATGGGTGCATCATAATTGCTGCCGTGACGTCTGTGACGAATTTTATATAATTTACTTTAAGCCTTGTTCTCATGTAAGTGACTTTGTGTCTTTTTTGAGAATAAATATCTTTAAACCTATGTTACGCAGCTAATACAAGTAATGTAATAAATAGTCTAGTGGGAGTTGCTGCCACCTCAAAAGACCTCTCAGACTACAGTCAAGGGCAAAAATATGAAGACACTTAACTAAATTGAAAAGAAAGTTACTTACAAAATAATTCATAAGTGCAAAGATTCTATATGCACAACACGGCGTCATTTCAATGTAAATATTTTGTTTTAAGAAAATATATTTTTTGAAAATCCTTAAAAGTACATAGTTTTGTTATTGACTGTACTAACCCTACCTCAGAACACAACTAGTTTTGATAGCACTTAATTAGTTAAGTGTTGCACCTTATAATAGTTGCAAATGGTCTCACTCCTACTCGAGTCTTACCTTAAGTAACTTCTTTTTAGGGTTCCGTACCCAAAGGGTAAAAACGGGACCCTAAAAAGGAGAAGACCTAAGACTTTGCGATCCGTCTGTCTGTCTGTCAAAGTCAAAGTCAGTCTGTCTGTCTGTCCGTCTGTCACCATGCTGTATCTCATGAACCGTGATAGTTAGACAGTTGAAATTTTCACAGATGATGTATTTCTGTTGCCGCTAGAACAACAAATACTAAAAACAGTATAAAATAAATATTTAAGGGGGGTTCCCATACAACAAACGTGATATTTTTGCCGTTTTTTGCTCGATATTAAAAACGGAAACAGGTAGACGCTTGAAATATTCGTAGAATGTTTAGTTGTATATTCACTTCAAAAAATAATAATTATTAAATTAAAATAAAATAAATTAAGGGGGGCTCCCATATAACAAACGTTATTTTTTTGCAGTATTTTGCGATAATGGTACGGAATCCTTTGTGTGCGAGTCCGACTCGCACTTGGCCGGTATTTTGTAACTTGTACCGTTTCGTCCCACACTCAAATTAACTAACACGGTGGTTGGTTCATAAAAGTGGTAAACAAACTAACTGAGCTTTCTGGTTGAGTGCATCTATACGAGTAAGTAGTTTGGATATCAGGAATTAATCAAAATCTTTATTTCACCTCACAAAACCATGACCTTAGGGAACAATTTAGAAATTAAATTTAGGAATTGAGATGATTACGACATGATATAACATATTCATTAAATTATTTTTTTTTAAAACAAGCTTTAATCGTATCCTTCTCAATAAACCCTTTCATTTGATACCCATATAGTGGCAGTGCACAAAAAATAACTAGTCCGCCAACTTGGGCAGTCAGTCATATTGGATTTTGAATGACGTCACTTAGCTAATCATGCATTGTCATCCAAACTAAACGTGTATGTAAAATTTCATTTTAATCGGTGGAGGATAACTGCTTTAAAATTCAGTTGCAAGATTTGACCCGAACACACTTACATATATACAAACATATTAACATACATTGCAAGTTAATTAAAAGCATGTAATAATTAGTGAACAAGCAACTGAAAATATTCCTCTATGGGTGGCACATTTAAGACAGAGTGGAAGCGTAGCGATGCGTCAGACTAAAAACCGGCCAAGTGCGTGTCGGACTTCGTACATTTAGGGTTACGTACCAGACCGCAAAAAAATGAGGGAAGAAAAATCTGATTTATCAATTTATTATTCATCAAACTTGAAGTTACAAAGGGAAGTTAGAAAAAAAAATCTGCACAAAATTTTGTAAAAAGAACTAGGAGACTTTGGTGGCTTGATTTCCTATTTGATTTGATTTAATATTTAAAGTTTGATTTAAAACAAAAAACTCAGTATCGATCTACTCAACGAGTTCTAAACAACGATACCCCACTCAATGGAGTAGGACATTATTTTTGCGCTCTCTCCTGTTGCTGTATGAGAGCCCCCCAAAAAACTTCTTTTTTTTTTTGGCAATTTGTACGGCTTTGGTTCAACCGTTATAGCGGCAATAGAAATTCATCTGTAAAAATTTCAACTGTCTAGCTATCGCGGTTCATGAGATACAGCCTGATGACAGACAGACAGACGGACCGCGAAGTCTTAGTAGCCTACTACCCGATTTTACCCTTTGGGTACGGAACCCTAAAATATGATTATTAAGAGAGGCGTTTAAAGCCAATATCTATTATATTATTAACATAGACCATGGAATTACATAAAAAATGTTGTATTTGTGCAGACTTTAAACTTAAATGCCTGTATTTATGCACAATTCAAGCTTAAAATCTTCCATAAAATCTGCAAAGCCAAAGGAGTGAAGAGAGATATTCATGAGAGAGAGATGTTCATCAAGATACTTGTACTGTTCAAATTTGAAGACTGTAGCTCCAAACATTTTGATGTAAAACCCGTGTGACAGACGACGGATAGACAGACGGCCACGTGAGTGACAGCAATAGGGCTCCGTTTGCACCCTTTGCGTACGGAACCCTAAAAATTTACGTAGTATATGGACATATATCTCTACCGTCCGTAGATGATCACTCATCCGAGGACCAACATTCGCAAGTATTGTTTTGAAAATCGACCCGTGCGGTTGTTATTATTTAGCCACGACTATCAAGACAGCATAAAGTATTGTTACAGTTTCATCACAGCAAGTAACGTTTTCCTCTATTATATAGTTTAGAAATACCTCCTTTTCATTACTGGTTCACCCGAGGTACATCACGCCTATCTTCCCCGAAGTGTTAATCAGAGGTGTACATTAAGTACATCCACATAACTAAGGTAAGGTACTAGGCTCACATAAGCAGCCGTTGGGAGTAGCGCACTGGTTGCATCCTCGTCAGTAATAACTGCGAGTCGTAATGTGTGCGCTTCCACTGCCTGATGTATGGCCAGAAATACTCTACGAAAAATATTGCTGATTTTACTACAAGCGGGGTAAAGCAATAGTAGGTCCGCTTGCATCCCATAAATTGACTTTTAACAAGCTTTATTATTTTATAAGTTTTAAGCTATTGCATAGCTTTTATCGCGGGCTTTGAGCGCGGCGACCGAATCAAGAAATTCCGTAACGAACATAAAACTGACACCCCGAGCTGCTCCGAAATCGGACGATGGATTCCGAGTGTGTGAGCGGGCGAGGGGTGAGGGGTGAGGGAGGAGGGGGGAGGGGCAGGAGAGGTTTGTTGCGCGATTGTATAGAAGTTTCATTTTGATATTTTTAGACTGAAGCAAAACATTTTATGCTATCTTGTTCTTGGGCCTGAAGGAACGGGTGGCAGGAGCGCAAAGTTTTTCTTAGAATTGAGCTAGCTCCAGCCGTTTCCAAGATATGGGACTTTTTAGTTTTTATGATTTGGTCGCCGGTTCGTTCTTGGTGGCGGCTCGAGGTCGGTTCTAGAAAAGTGTTGGCTCGGGTCGTCCTGTGATGGAGGATTTAGTACGTCTGGCATTTAATAATATTGGTATTCAAAGAAAACGGCCTTATGCCCCTAAGAATACGGTTCACTTTTGCGTGGCAATTAAAAGTGGCCTTATGCCAGTGGTAATAAGGGTCACTCAGAATTTGATGCTGCGTTTTCCAGTTCGGAGGTTCGGTTCCGCTTGACAAAGAAGTTTTTATTCTTGCTGACTGTATGATAATGTATAATTATGCTCGAATTAAAATTAAATGGGGGGGGGGGTCTGGAGGAGGTATCATGGGGCCTCGGCACATACACTAATAAACTAGTGTATGTAGGTCGGCCTCAAAATCGGGCTATCTTGCTCCGTTTCCGAGTTATTTGTGTTTTTACAACTGATGGATGAATAATGACGTGTATGTTAAAATTTTAATTTAGATGGGGGGGTTCCGGAGGTGTCCTGAGGGCTCGGCACATATACTAGTTTACTAGTTAGGTAGTAGTTAGTTTACTAGTATAAGTAGGTCGGCCTCAAAATCGGGCTATCTCGCTCCGTTTACGAGATATTTGTGTTTTTGTAATTTGTAGGTTGAATTTCGCGTGGCAAAAGAAGTTTTTACAACTGATGGATAAACATTTTTTAATTGAGATTTAGCATAAATAAAAAATAAATAAATAATTATAATTGCATAAGTTGATAAAAAATGCTATGCAATAGCTTTACCGCGGCAGTCCCCGAGTGCCACACGTCTTTTTAGGGTTCCGAAGTCAACAAGGAACCCTTATAGATTCGCTCTGTCCGTCTGTCCATCCGCAGCTTAGCTCAGAGAATCTAAGTACTAGAAAGCTATAATTTGGCATGGATATACATATTAATAATTCCAACCAAGTGGTAAAAAATAATCATGAATCATATATTTTTTTTGGGGTACCTCCTATAGACGTAAAGAGGGGTTGTTTTTTTTTCTCCTCTATCCCATGGTGTGTGGTATCGTTAGATAGGCCATTCAAAAATACTATGGGTTTGTTAAAACCATTTTTCGATTCATAGATCCGTTTGCGTAAATTTAAGTTTTAAATAGATTTTTTTGGCTTATGTTTAACTTACCACCAGATATAGTAACATATAACAGACAAAAATAGTAAATGATCACCAAAATTAAACCCGCATCTTATTGTAAAATTATAACCAAAGTTTTAACATCTCGCTATCCTGTTTAGGCAAAATGACTCCAAATAAATCATTGTTAACCCAAAAGTAGTAAATGATCACCAAAAGTAGTAAATGATCACCAAAATTAAACCAATGACCAAAAAGATTATAAAATTTCTGGGAGCAACTTGGAAGTAGCGCTCGCCGGCCGCTGCCGCGGCACCGCTCGCTTTGCTCGCTCGGCTCGCGCGCGGTTGGTCACAGTTCTAACCTAACCTAACCTGTATTTTATACTTCACTAAGAAGGGTCCAATTACGGCGAGGAATAAATAATATAGCACTATATCGGTATAATAGCATATATTATATCCCAAGAACACATTAAGTTCACAATAGGTTCACACAAAAAAAATAAAATTCTAATCTCTTACACTTTTCGCGGTAACGAAACCATAGCGCGATCTAATTCGACGCCAACGCCATCTATCGAGCGCGGTGACAACTCTTGACAAAAATTAATATTAGATCACGCTATGATTTCGTTCCAAACCCCAACATACCGCCCACCAAGGACATATTGACAACATGTCCTTAATTACCGCCCACCGTGACAAACGTCCGGCTTATATCAAGCCTGACCATGACCGGAAACCTTTAAGTAAAGGTTTGCGTCCTTGGTAGTAGGTTTTAACACAATATAGGGTTTATCAGAACCAATATCATACCCTTGGTTTTACATTATAATAAACAAAGAAAAATAATAAATAAAACAAATCTTAAGTACAACAAAATTTAAACTTGACCTTAACTTAACTGATTACTGGCAAATAGGTAACACACACAATTTAGAGGTAGGTCTCTTAAAGACTGAAGCCTGTGTGCGTATGGTTACGACCCGAGTAATTCCGTCAGGACCCGGATGCGTCTGTTCAACCTTACCCAATAACCACTTGCCTGGAGGCAAACCGTCTTCCTTTACTAACACGACCTCCCCAACTGATGGTTCTGGATTTTTATTGGCCCATTTATGGCGTTGCAGGAATTGGTTTAAATAATCCTGCGACCAACGACGCCAAAAATCCTGCATCATCCTCTGATGAAGCTGCCAGCGTTTTAAGGTACTCACATTGGACCTTTCGTAATTCGAATCTGGTGCTAAAACGGGTGGTTCTCCGATCAAGAAATGCCCTGGCGTTAAGATGACACACTTATCTTGATCCTCGACATACGATAAAGGCCTGGAGTTGAGGCAAGCCTCAATTTGAGCCAGCACTGTTGCCATCTCTTCGTACGTCAGTGTAGAATTCCCAATAACCCTTTTAAGGTGGTACTTGGTCGATTTTATTCCTGCCTCCCATAGGCCACCAAAATTAGGTGCGTGGGGCGGGATAAAGTGCCAATCTGTGCCATTATTAGCGAGGTACTCTGCTAGTTCCGGATTGAGGTTGGACTTCTCATCGTTAAATAAGTAGAGTAACTCGCGTGACGCTCCCACAAAGTTTGTCCCATTGTCGCTATGTAAGTCACTGCATCGACCACGTCTTGCCACGAATCTTTTGAAAGCTGTCAGGAAACCTCTAGTACTTAATTCACTGACCGCCTCTAAGTGTACTGCTCTAGTGACCATGCATATAAACAATGCTATATAGCCTTTATAGGACCTATTACCTCGACCTTTCGATACCCGAATGTTAATAGGGCCAGCGTAATCTACTCCACTATATAGAAATGGTTTACTAGGTGTAACACGTGCCGAAGGCAGTTGTCCCATTAACTGCGTTCTAACTTTAGACGAATATCGAATGCATTTAATACATCCTTTAACATGTTTTTTAACCAATTGCTTGACACCAATAATCCAATATTTGGAACGCAAGTATGTCACCATAAGTTGCGGACCACCATGCATCGTCTTTTCGTGAGCATCTGCCACTAATAGAACTGTCAGAAAAGACTGCTTTGATAACAATATAGGATGAACTCTATTATAACTTAATTGAGACATCTCAAGTCGCCCTCCAACTCTTATGATTCCTTTTGAATCCACGAAAGCATTTAAAGACCTTAAATTACCGGACTTTTTTCCTACTTTACCACTCTTTAAATCCTCCATTTCCTCGGTAAATTCTTGTTGACATTTTTTGATACATGTTTCTAGAGCAACTTCAAGTTCCAATTTGGATAAATGTCGTGTATTATGTCTGATTGTTACTGATCTCCTTAGATTTAAAAATCGCCGACAATAAGCAACAACTCGGACTAATCGGGATAATGACGAAAACTCAAACAAACCTTCACGTTCCAAAGAAGTCGTGTAAACTTTCACTTCTTCTAAGTGTGTGATAAGGTGTTTGGGTCTTTTATACTCCACCACCAGCTGTCTTAGATAATCCGGCCCATTCCACCATAAAGCCGTAGATTCAAGATCAGCTGGGGAAACTCCGCGAGATGCACAATCTGCGGGGTTATGTTTCGTTGATACGTGAGACCAATATTTCGTATCTAACAGACTTAAAATCTCAGAAACTCGATTTGCGACGAACGTTTTCCAGCGACTTGGGTGTCCGTTGAGCCAAGCTAGCACCACCACACTATCGGTCCATGCATGCCAATTGTCACGTGGTATGTTCAATACTTCTCCTACTTCCACCATTAATTTAGCAAGGAGAGTAGCACCACAAAGTTCTAATCGTGGAATAGACACTTGTCTAACGGGCGCTACTTTCGTTTTCGACGTGACTAATGAAATGTGAATATCCCCTTTGTGGTCCACTACTCTCAGGTATATGACTGCCGAATACGCTAATTTCGAAGCGTCGGAAAACCCGTGCAATTCAGCCTTCAAATTGGTACTTTCCTGTTGCAACCATCGTGGGATTTTAATATTCACCAAATTGGCCAAACTATGATGGTAAGTAATCCATTCTTGTACTAAGTTTTTTGGAATTTCTTGGTCCCACTCTAATCCCGCTAACCATAATTTCTGAATAAATATTTTGGCTAAAACAATGCTTGGTGCCAACCAACCCAAAGGGTCAAATAGACGTGATATCTCTGAGATAATTTTTCTTTTCGTTACAGGTGCAGTCAACGGTTGGAGTTCTACAGAATACTGAAAGAAGTCTTTGTTCGAGTTCCAGGTAAGTCCTAAAATCTTCGTTACATCATCTATTTTTATCCTTAACTCTTCCTCTGTAGTTTCTTTCCCATCCCTTATTTTATTCAGTAATTGCTGACTATTACTCCTCCATTTTTGTAATGGAAAACCTCTCTTGTCTAACACTTTGCTTAATTCCGTGTAAATATTAAAACAGCCTTTTATATTTTCAGATCCTGTCATCACGTCGTCCATGTAGAAATCGTTTAGAATAATCTTGGCTATTTCGGGCTGATCTGAGCACTCATCGTACGCCACCTGTTGAAGTGACCGTACTGCCAGATATGGTGCCGACGCCGTGCCGAATGTTACCGTTTCTAATTGATACACTTCTGTTTCCTTTTCAGGACTTTCTCTCCAGAGGATCCTTTGTAGTACTGAGTCTTCTTTGTGAACTAACACCTGCCGATACATTTTTATTATGTCAGCTACAAGACATATTCGGTGCGTTCTCCATCGCATAATCGTATGCCGAAGTTCCGCCTGCAATGTAGGACCAACTAACATACAGTCATTAAGTGAAGCTCCCTTTGATCCCTTACAGGAGGCATCAAATACGACGCGAACCCTAGACGTTACTTTATCCTCCCGGACAACAGCATGGTGTGGTAAATAAATAGCTTTCGGATTATTCTTGTCATTTTCTAAAACCTTTTTCATGTGATTTAGCTGTAAGTATTCCTGGATAACCTTCGAATAATCTTCCTTGAATTTACTGTTTTTCTTGAATTTACTTTCTAACGACTTTAATCTTTTTTCAGCAATAACTTTCGATTCACCAACCTTGTCGACCGGGTCCCCGTCGCGCAATGGTAGCCTTACTATATACCGGCCACCTTTGTCGCGTTCTGTTGTATCTGCGTATAATTTTTCGCAGCTATTTTCATCCTCCGTTAGCGTTTTCTTTCTCGATGGTTCTGCCTCTAACTCCCAAAATTTTCGAAGCAACTCATCGGGATCAAGACTTAAATGCATGACGGTAATATGTGCTGGATAATTTGAGTGATCCAACTCAAAGGTACCCGACAATATCCACCCTAACGTGGTATTTTGTGCCAAGTAAGTTCCGCTTACGTTTCGTTTGATTCCTTCTTGGATGACTTGGCTGTAAATTTCAGCACCTAAAAAAAAAACATTAATTTTATTAGGCCTATCGTATTTTGGATCAGCCAAATCATCATCGGCCAAGTCAACCCATTCTACCCTAGTTACTTTCGTAGCTGGGAGAAGGGCAGTGACCGACTTCAAGACGAAAGCATCGACTGTTATCTTGACCGTGGGATCTATTCTAGATCTCATTTTAAGGGTTACAGTGGACTTGGCAGTCGCACTTTTCTCCCCACCTACCCCAATCACTGTTTGTCGCGATGGAGTTTTATTTAAACCCAAATATTGTACCACGGATTCTGTAACGAAAGAACCCTGTGATCCTTGGTCCAGCAAAGCCCTAACTATTCGATACGAGCCGTCTTTAGATTTCGCCTCGATCAAAGCAGTAGTTAATAAGACGGTTTTCCGACCGCCTCCTGTGGATAAACAGGAAACCAGTGGCTTGCTCGACCCCTCCGCTTGCGCGGCCCTTTCAACGTTACTAGTTTTATTATCCTCCTTCATCAACGATGAGGTTTCCTCGTGAGCCCTATTACTACCTTCGCCCATATCAGACCCAGAAACACCTGTTGGGTGTAACAAAGAATGGTGGCGGCGTTTACACACCTGGCACTTGAGAGTGTTTTTACAATGTTTAGCAGAGTGATTATTGTATAAGCAAACAAAGCACAAATTATGTTCCTGAGCAAAACTACGCCGAGCGTCATTAGACTCCTTTCCAAACTTAGAACAGGACGTAATTTTATGATCGGCTGACGAGCAAAACGCACATGCAACCGACTTTTTTACTACATGAAACGACTGAGTCCCTTTTTGGTTTGAATGTCTGTCTTTGTTATCGACCTTATCTAAATTTTCTAGACCTCTAAACCGATTATTTAAATATTCCGAAAACTGTTTAAAGGTAGGTAATTCATCGCTTGCGTCTGAAGCCGCATTAAGTTCCCACGCTTTCCTGGTCTCTTTATCTAACTTTCCACTAATTATGTGTATCACAATCAGATCCCAGGAAGACACATCTACCCCTAAATTACTAATTGACTCTAAGCATTCAACAGTAGTCGTAATAAGTCGCTTTATTTCCAATGCCGATTCAAACGATAATGTCTTTTGACTTAACAATCTTTTCATTATACTATTTGCCAGAAACCTTTTATTGTTGTACATTTTTTCTAACTTAGACCAAGCAATTTTATAGTTATCTGATGTAACATTGATATTTCGTAACAACTGTTCAGCTTCCCCTGTTAAATGACCCTTTAAATAAAATAAGCGTTGTGCATCATCCAAAGATTTGTTTTCATGCACCAAACCCACAAACAAATCTTTGAATGTTTGCCACTCCGAATACTTTCCCGAAAAAGAGGGAATTTTTATTTCAGGCAACCTTACTCTACTGAGGTTCCCTTCTGTTTTAGAACAAATATTAGAATCTGTACGCGAATCAGTAAACTTTCTTTCGGATAACATTTCTTTTAAATCACTTTTAAAATCCACATAAAATTCTTCAACTTCATCATAAAGATTATTTTTAACATAGCTCGAATTAGCCAATTCAGGCTTTTTTATCGTGCTTAATATTTCCCTATGATTAGAAGTAAATGCGTTCCATAATTGTTCCAAATTTTCAAGTCGTGTCTCTAAATATGAAGTAGTTAAACGGTCTTTAGGAGTTTTCTTAAAATTTGATCTAGCCTTAATCATTTTAGAACTAACATCTTCCTGTATACTACAGAACGACTCCATTTTGCAACAATTATGGCACAACTTTTATCAACACAATCAAAACACAAGTCACAAAAAATAGATTTGTTTTATGTTTAAAGTTATCCAACAAATCCCAAAATTTTACAAGTGTTTGGAACAACTTTTATTTGGTTCTAAAATCGGGCATGGATTCCCCGTCAGAACCGCTTTTCACATAAAACAATTACAAGTCCTAAGCTAATAAAAACCATTAAAGTTAATGTTAAATTTAAAGTCCAAATTACGCGCACTTTTTGAGATTCTTGATTGATGTAAACACTAAACTTCCTGATCTAAGTTATAATTCAAATGTACTCACGATTTTTTATTTTCACTCACTGACACTTTATTGTTGTACTGCACCCGAGCCACAGCCGGCACGCGTGCTGTACTGCACCACGAGCCGCAAGCGCCTTCTTCGCAGCGCGCAGCACTGCACCATACAAGTGGCGCCCTCTATTCGACGAAATCCTCCCTCGCGACGATCCTCCGACTGCTGGGTACCAGGTTGGCTGCGTCCACGCTCCACCTGGCTGCTCCCGGCTCCAATCGGTTCCTCCTCCAACTCCTGGACACCTCACCTGGTGCCCGTTGAAGGGGCTGATCTGGACAGCGATCCACTGCCCAGTAACGACGCGAAGGGTGGTGATACACTACCACCTCTGGAAACCACCACACACACTCCCGACCAATCCAGTTCGAAGGACCAATGTATTTTATACTTCACTAAGAAGGGTCCAATTACGGCGAGGAATAAATAATATAGCACTATATCGGTATAATAGCATATATTATATCCCAAGAACACATTAAGTTCACAATAGGTTCACACAAAAAAAATAAAATTCTAATCTCTTACACTTTTCGCGGTAACGAAACCATAGCGCGATCTAATTCGACGCCAACGCCATCTATCGAGCGCGGTGACAACTCTTGACAAAAATTAATATTAGATCACGCTATGATTTCGTTCCAAACCCCAACATAACCTATTTTACAACATTAAATAGCGCAATAATTTGCTATTAAAATTTGGTGATCAATTTACTAAATTTGGTGATCAATTTACTAAATTTGGTGATCAATTTACTAAATTTGGGTTTCATAGTACAATTTTAGGTAATAGAGGTTATGGTCACAAAGTAATTTTAGGTGGTCATTATATTTATCCCCGATTTTTTTTGTTAGAGTCAAGTGTGTGTCCCCCCTGCCAACGAAATGGTTGCTCTTGGCTATGTGAAAATATTCACGGCAGTAGGAAATATAACGAAATTAAAAGGAAAATTATCTTAGCTAAGTAGGCTTTACAAGTTTACGAGTAATAGTCGACCAACTTATAAAATGTACTTGGAACATTAAAAATTTTGTACAAATGCCATTGGAAAATTACGTAAATAACGTTGTTAGCTGAGTAAAACAGAGTAAATATATGCTTATTAACCATGTAAAAATATACAAAAATAAAATCATAACATCCTTAGTAATAATGATTTCTAAATTAATATAGTTTAAGCTCGAATAACGCATTGGAGTGGCTAGAGTCGTTGGAAGTACCGATCCGTAGTCCATACGGCGCATGCGCGCGGGTGTTTTTATTTTGTCTTAGCGCAGAAGTATTTACGACGTTTTGTAATCTAAAGTCAAATTAGATTCGATTGCCATGCAAATTACTTATTTTCTTTTGTCGATATCCATCTATTAAGTCAATATTCGACCCGACTACATCACTAATTGAGTAGCGTAAAACTTTCCAGTACGAAACAGTGAATATAGAAGATCAGAGGTATATATAATATATACGAAATTTTTCAAATTCCGAAAGAGTAATAAACAAGGAACGTGCGCCCAAGGATCCAGGAACGAACCATACTAATCCCCGTGGCTGTAAACAAGTGTGGCCTCGCGGTGGTACACAAATAGATCATATTTTTCTAACTTCAGTTGCGAAGTTGAATTTCATAACTCATTCGTCAATTGTCAGTTACCAGTTAGTCCTTCGTTAGTTTAAGTCAAGAGTGAATAGGTTACTTCTAGGCAAGCGTGCTTCACCGTAGACCACATCATCGCTTACCATCAGGTGAGATAGCGGTCAAACGCGAGCATATAGATTAAAAAAAAACAACAATCTATGTGGGCCCGTTTTTAGACATTGTGTGCCGCTGAAACCGTTTTAATGTTCATGTAACAACAACAAAACCCTCTTCTTATTAATTGCATTATTATGCAACTTCGGAACCCTATTACTGCGCGTGGCCCGACACGCACTTGGCCGGTTTTTTTTAATATTTATCTTTCATTATCAAGCACTTCCTAGCATCCGATTAAGCAGAATCTTGGCGTACTCATGTAACTTTGGAAATATTGAAATAATATGGTACTATGGGGCTGGTATCATGATGGAACTGAAATATGGCCATATTAACTCTTCAACCAGACAATACCATCGTGTTTGGGCTCATCATCACCATATCAGCCGAGAGACGTCCACTGCTGGACATAGGCCTCCCCCAAGCGTCGCCACTTTGACGGGTCCCGGTCCGGTTGTGTTTGGGCTCATTTAATGTGTATTGAAAACTAATATTACATTTACTAGTGGTAGGTATTGACTTTCAGTTTAAAAAGACTGAATACTTATTTATTCATTAAACTCAGTTTCTGGGAAATACCTCCTTTGCTTTACTTCTACCCCCAAGGTACTAGGCTCACATAAGTGGCTGGGAGCGCACCGTTTGCATTCTTATCCTAATGCATGGCCTTAATGTACAGCGGAAAACATTGCACATTTTACTGAAACGGATGTCGCTTTATAATATTGATAGAGATTTTATGAGTCGGTGGAATTAAATTGAATGACTTTTTAGCCGCACGGAATATTTATTTAATGATTGACAATAATTTTATTATTTCGAGTGTGGAAACGTTAAATAAACATTGCAAATAATTAAATCAGAAATATTTAATGATTTTATTTGTAAAACTGTACTACTACAATCATTGTTGTTTCATTAATAATAAAAAGTTTTAAAATATCACCTTTTTGGGCAAAAAATGTAAATTTAACATAACGCCTGTAATCCCTGAAGGTTATGGCAGAGGTACTCATATTGTGCACCACATTTCGGCAGTTATTCAAATAAAATAAGTATATTATAGGTACCTGGTAGCTAGATACTAGTTTTTTTTATTTTGTACTTAGATTAAAACACCCAATAGCCTAAAAGCTCCTCCCAAAAGCTTTTGAAGTAAATCATCTGATTTGACCACAATTACGTTTGTCAGAATAACGCAATTCATTATTGTTTGTTTGTCACACACAGTTCTCAAGGTCTATACTCACTACACTCTACTATAGGTAGGTGCGATAGTGGCGACCTCTAACGACTCTCAAGGGAACTGACAGCCGGTCGGCGCTATTCTTAGCCAGAATACCTCAAATGATAGCCACTTGGTACAAATTACGCGCAAATGCTAGAAATAATTCGTGGCCGAGGATTAGGACTAACGATCGTTTTTGTCGGCGTCCTCAGATGGTCCTCGGATAGGCTTCAGATAAGGTTTTTATCTGAAGGTCGACCGGTAGGACGTGGATCATCTTTTTCTTCTAAGATAAGATAATACGGCCTCAGGATGTCATTTATAATGTTCTAAATATAACTTCAAGCTGCTACTGCTAGAAAGGTTACGCAGACATGTATGTCTAGGTCTGGCAGGTCCGATTTTGTTTCCTTAAGTCCTGGGAGTGGTGTGGTGCAACGGGACCGGTCAATGTGGCGACGCTTGGGGGAGGCCTATGTCCAGCAGTGGACGTCTTTCGACTGAAATGATGATGATGATACACAGTGGCGGCACCTTTGCATAAAAAAGATTGTAAAGTAGTGAAATCAGTAAAAATTTTAATGAATGCGTAATTTCTTATCCAATTACTAAACCACTGAATATTTTGATTGACAATAAAAATTATCATTGAAAATCGTTTCATTTCTGTTAACATAGAGTCCAGTTTTGCCCTTTATTATAATAATACTTGCTCCAATTATCTAATAAATTACCGTATCTGACAATACAGTAATTTTATATACTTTTTTTCTTACACTTTCAGCTTTATTAAATAGTACCCATAAATGTGACAGATACGTAATTTTTTGACGCTAATCTATTGCATTGTTAGTTTTGTTAAACAGTACCCTAGGGTTCGTGCTCAGTAGTCTCCCTTGTGATCCCTAGACCAACAACAGTCAGAATACTACAGATTTCTATTTATTTCTTTCAAATCCCGAAATAAGACGCCAGCACTCAGTACTCAGTACAGTTATACCCTCGCAGTATCAAGAGCACGCTGAGAGCTCGCGACATCTCGCTGATTCAATAATTCAGGAGCTCTCTCTCTCACGTTCAAATAAATTTGATTACGCTTATCCTGTTTTAATCCGCGCCGACATCTGAGGGTGTCGGCGTGCGTTTAATTTTGTAGTAACTTCGCTCCCGGCTTCGCTCGCTCTCTAAAATTCCATAACATTATGTAAACGCATCTGCATACACGCCGCGGCAACTTTATTAAACGAAATAATGTAGTGAATACGTTGCCTGACTCACTCCGGAATAATGAGCAATCTCGTAGCGCTACGCCGTAGCAGCGTAGCTCCGAAGCCGCGTAGCGCCGTAGCGTCAGTAGCCGCTTGGACCGCGCGTAGAGCGCCCGCCACGACAGCCCGCTATGTCGCACGAACCCGCACATACTCGCGCGGAGTGACTTCAATAATAATAATCAAGTTCTTGCCAAAATATTAGTGTAATAAAATAATAATTGTGATCCCTATAAATAATTAAATACCTCGTCTAGTTTGACAGTACTCGTGTAGTTTAATGCCCAGTTGTTTGTTGTAAGTAGTTGTACAAGTGTCGCCAAATGATCAAGATGAAAAGGATTTGTCACCTGATCTTCAGGCTGTTGTTCCTGCTAGACGGTAAGTGTATTATCACAACAATACTCATTTTAATAATAGTGTTCATTTTTACTGTTAAAGTTAACATTTAACAAAATATTTACTTAAATGTTTAAATACCGTGATGTCTTGTGAGCCGGTTATCTCATAAAGTAATTTATCGCGGTGCTATGATAATGTTATGTTGTTCACTTGCACTAATTACTTCACTATTAACGTTTGTCATTAAAATGAGCGCTTTATTAAAACTGTGACCGAAATTGTGAAGATGTTTTAAAATATTTAATTTATGTTAAGGGTAGGATTTTGTTATTGCATTCAGTACTATCGTCATGTTACATATTTTTTACAATATGCACATAAACTAACGCTTTTTCTTATGAGGATAGGCAGAAGTTGCTACGATCCTAAGGTACATATTCTTTTTGCTTAGATTACGTTCTTATACCACGTTACACGCTCACGCCTGTTACTCGTATGATCATTTTAATTGAAATAGTATTATGAAGTAAAGTGGATATTTTTAAAGTATGTACGTATCTGAAAAATATTATTTCCTTATGATCAACATAATGTGCTATTCCAATGTTGGGTAGAATTTCTTAACTGATAAAAAGTTTAAATAGGTGAAAGAATTATAAAATAAATCGGCATGACATACGTACGCACATTGGTAATTATCTAATTCTTTAAACCTATATAAAACTTAATTGCTGTTCGTTAGTCTCACTAAGACTCAAAAATGGCTTGGCCGATTAGAATTTAGTTTTGTTTTTTTGTCACTCTAATACCGAGGTGTTTTATAAAAATAAATTGAGGGAAAACCCAATCAAAAATAGCTATTACGAAGTTTAACGGGTCACCAATAGTTAATAATTTCAGTCACAAAAACATGCCTTTCAATAATTAACAACACGTGTATGTGGAGGCTCTCACCGGTATATTGTTATTCAAAAGTTTTGCAGCTGTTGGTGCGAGGAGACCGGGAACCACATTTTTAATGAAACTGCCGTCATTTCACACTCCAAATAATATCAACATTTTGTTGGACAAATTAGAATACATGCAAAAGTTTGTATGTGTTTATGTTTATAAGTATATAAAAGCCTTTGATTTCTGGACTCACGAAGCCTAGAAAATCTGTCAACTTTGGCATTGAAGTAGAGTTTGATACGTTTTTACCCGACTGCCGAAGGAGGGTAATGTGTTTATCAGTCTATGTATCTATCTATGTGTCTGTGTCTGTGTGTGTGTGTATGTATGTTTGTTCCTATGTGGCGTTCTAGAGACCAAACGCGTTGGCCGGTTTTGATGATTCTTACGTCAATCGATTCGTCTTAATCCTGCGAGTGTCACTGGCTACATTAAAATTGGAAAAAACAGACATGGCGAATTTTGGGCGCCATGTTGTGGGGAAAAAAAAATTTTGTATCTTCCAAACGCATCGTGTGGGGTATCAAAATAAAGGGTTTTAGGAGGAAATTTAAAAAATATATAACACTTATATGTTTAAAAGTACCTAATTCTAAAAAAAAATAACTAAAAAGTTGTAAATAAAAAAAGTTAATTAATAAAATCAAAAAACCCGACTGCTTAAAAAGCAAACTGGAGGATACATCTGGGTTTGGTCCGCCAGCTCGCGAATATGTATCCTCCGACTGCACAGCATGATTTTCTTCTTGTTTACGTCTTTTTAGTTTGCTTTTTAAGCAGTCGGGTTTTTTGATTTTTAACAAAACATTCTCAATTCCGAAACCCGCCCTTAGACGCTAAAACAGTTAGGCTCTTGTGGAAGAAAGCACACCTAGCAGAGCGTAGTTATCTTAGTGTCCATGACAAACTAAATCGCATTAATCTTAGCTAAAAATATATCATTATAATATCAGCTCAATAAATTACACGCAAGTCACATATGAATAATGTTATAAATGGGACAGTAACAGAGTTTATTTGTTACGTTTTAACCAATTTTTTATGAATTATGTATAAATTTGACCTTTGAGAGGGAAGTAAGACCAAATAAAACCGTTGACAAGTTGAAACGAACTCACGATTCTCAGCTTTGAGAGAGCGATAGAGGAAGAAGACTTTCCCTCGGGATAATTTCCAAGTTTCACGAGCTGTGTTGTTTGTCATAATTATTGTTTCTGGATATTCCTCCAATTCTTAATTAATAGTACGGTAGCGCCGCAGGCAAACCCGACCAACATTAAATTAAACTTATTCTGAGTCCCGTTGTTAGCCGCTCCACTTTCATTGTGTTTTTATTCAAAGTGTTCATTAATTCTCTTCTTGAACATAACGTAGTTTCAGAGAACAGCCTAATTAACTTGTAATTAACTTTGTGTCTGTTCTTCAATTAGCAAATTAGCACGAGTTGTGTTTATAAGCACTCATTGTATTTGTAGGTAATGTTCTGTGATTGTGTCAGATGTGTCTCTCATTACCATAGTCGCGTGTTGGTTTAAAGCGTGGGTGTGTGTGTAAGTGTTGTGATAGTTACAAGCATAATATCACGCCACTATTCCCCGTAGGGCTTGACAGAAGTGCATACCCACATTTTGCCAGTTATATTTAAGTCCTAAGTGGCAACTCTCTTGCCATCAAATGGGCACAAGTCCAGACCCCGGGCTGCTACTAAGAAATTCCAGATGGGAAAACTTAATAACCCTTTGCACGACCCAGGAATCGAACCGAAGACCTCACGCTGAGTAGTAGCGCTTGCGACACTAAACCAACGAGGCGTGTTGATATAATTACAATAATAATGGATATTACATGTATGACTACAGCTATCGATGTTCCACTTCAGACTAAATAACTACATAGACTAAATAGACAGCTCGCGTGTCACGCGACCATTAGTTGCGAACTTTTCAGTCCACGCGTGTGGCGTGTATGTGTGTGTAGACGTTATGAACTTTACACTGATCGATTTATAATAATCAATGAGTCATCATATCACACATTTGAATTAGATAACGTACTTATTTTTTCCCTAAATTCCTTGTACACTTGTTTCCCTAAATTTCAATGAGTAGTAATGGAATCTGTGATTTAGTCACAGATTCCATTACTACTGATTGAAATTCCTAATCTATTGCTTCACATAATCGAATATTCGTTCAAGACAAGCAAAAATTAAACATTTCCTATACCCATGGGTTTTTTTATGCTTTTTAAACTTCATAATTTATCTAGTAGTAGACACGCTTCGATCAACAATCTATCGAACACGTAATTATGACACGATATCTTGCGAAAATACTCCGTAATAGCTTTTGAACGGCTAAACCGATTTTCACCAAACATAACTAAGAAGAAAGTCACCTTTCAAACAAAAAAAACTAAATTAATATCGGTTCATCCGTTTAGGCGCTATGATGCCATAGACAGAAACACAGATACACATATACACAGATACACAGCAACACACGTCAAACTTATAACACCCCTCTTTTTCCGTCGGGGGTTAAAAAACACACACTGAATACTGCTGAATTGTCAAAACGAAAGATATTGCGATAGATTGAATGAATATGTGTGTTAAGCTCTCGTAATTACCTCACAAGAACAACAAACTCATTCAAAATTCCTTTGTAAACAGTTGACTCAAAACCATGAAAAAATCTAATTTATTTAGATTTTTCCTACATAAATTAGATTTTTCCTTGGATATGTCCAAGCAAAAAAAAGAACAGATATTGAACAATACTTCTAACAAAATCTCGATTATTGGCAAAAAAAACATATTTAATACAACCTTCTCTGTAATCTTTCACAAGTTTGTGAGCAAGTTTGTGTATCACAAGTCAGTCAAGTGTTCGCAGAACTCAAACCCTCGCACACTCACTCACACTCGGTCACAGGAGCGCGGAGATAGATACCGCCAGATTATCATCTCATGCATATGGAGACAACACTGTACCCTTGTGATGTTACAGGCATCTGTTGGAGGCTGTATTGTGTCTTGTGTTACTAGAGAATCTCTGTGTTCCCCGGTAATGAATAGGTTTCATTTTATACCTTCCATGTAGTTAAATGCGATTAAATCAAGTACATGTCCACCTTGTCTTGTGAGGATTATTGGTGTCTAATAAAAATACTTTTTATGCGGTACAATTAGTGTATCATATTGTATACATTGCCACGGGGTCTCATTGCTAAGAAAGAAAATTTGGTTCAAATAAATGTCACTAGATGGCGCGATATGCACCTCGATCTGTTATTGAATGTGTGTAAAATTAACATTTTCTGGAATTGAACACAAAAATTGTATGTTCTTGTTTAATCAACTCTCCTAAGTACAAAATTATGGTATATTGGGCTCTTAATTCACATTTCAAAGATTATTAGACGGATCATTTCAAATTGATGCCAATAGATGGCGCAGTTTTAAATTTCTGAGGCATTACACTCGATAGTTAGTTTGCATTTTAACACATTTTGGTGCAAAAAAAACTGTAAAAACTTGCAAATAAATACTAGAAAACAAACCTTCACTGTATTTAAAGAAAAAAATATTCACGAACCTAGAAAACCCTTTTACTTGCAAGTCGCTGCTAACACCATCTATCTATCACCGTGAAACAGAACCGAATGCGTTCGATGTACAAAAAATTGCCAGAATAAGCATTCGAAAAACACTAGTTACGTCGGCACGGTTTCTTTGTATGGGATGAGGTATCTGTATGCTAGTATTATATTATCTGTGACATTGCGTAGTTACAGCTTATATAATTGGTAATAACAGATCTACTTGCTGCAAAACGAAGGACAAATGTCAAACAATTTCTTTTTTGGTTTGGAAATCATCCAGACTTCTCCCGCTCTGGGTGAAGCGGAAAGACTTTTGCTGACTAAAACCCACCCTGTCGTCGATCACATCATTGTTCACCATTAATTGAGATAGTGGTTGACAAATATCTCGTTTTCACATACGAGATTGTCGAAAAGTAGACTGTCATCGTCCACGGCGTGATTGCTTAAAGCACCGGCGACTGTCTGTCGATGCTGTCATTGGGCGGTTGGATCAAGGGTCTGATACAGAAGGCAGAATACTCCTCGATACGGCATTGTGAGAAGGTTCCTGTCTCTGAAGCGCTAACCACCACCGGTAGCTTTGATCCTGCTCCCAACAACGGATGACTGCTATTTTTAATCCCCGACGGAAAAAAAGGATGTTATAAGTTTGATTTGTTTATCCGTCTGTGGCATCTTAGCTCCTAAGTGGATGTACCAATTTTGATTTAGTTTTTTCTTTGAAAGATCACTTTGTCGGGAGTGTTATTAGCAATGTTTGATGAAAATCGGTTCAGCAATTCAAAAGTTGTGCTTATTTAACAGTTTAAATCGGGTTATTTTCGCAAGATATCGGTTTATAACTATGTATTGCGATTCTTGCGATGAATTGTCGATCGAAGCGTATCTACTACTAGATAAATTAAGTAGTATAAAAAGTATGGGAAATGTTTTAAATTCATTTTGTTAAAACTGTGGTAAATATTTAACTAAGGACGTTCCTGATGGCGAAATGTAATAAATATAAACACATCTAAGGATACTTCCTGATGGCGCCACACAATTTAATACGCGTCGATAAGAGATATCGTATTTCCTAAAATTTTAAGTGTAAACCGGTCGAATTGTATCGCATGTCGTCCATTTGAACGAAATTTGAATTTCGCTTAATTGAAATCGCTTAACTGTGTGATTTAAATCAAAAAGCGTAGCGTAGTGTTATCAGATAACTTACTTAAAGTAAATAACAGAAATAACACCCGCGTTAGAAACACGAGAAAATTATGTTTATAACCCCCGACGGAAAAAGAGGGGTGTTATAAGTTTGACGTGTGTTGCTGGGTATATGTGTGTCTGTCTGTGGCATTGTAGCGTCCAAACAGGTGAACCGATTTTGATTAATTTTTATTTGTTTGAAAGGTGATTTTGTCGAGTGTGTTTAGCTTAGCTATGTTTGAATAAAATCGGTTCAGCCGTTCAAAAGTTATGGGCGTTTCACTGTTTGAATCGGGGTGTTTTCGCAAGATATCGTCTCATAATTACGTGTTCAATAGATTGCCGATCGAAGCGTATCTACTATGTTCTAGATAAATTATGTAGCATGAAATAAAAATTTGCCGGGGGTTCTTTAAATTTTGAAATTTTACTTGTTAATAATGTCATCATAAATGTCAAGAAACAATAACGTTGACAAAAATAAACTTCTCGTTTGATTTCAATGAACCTTTCTATTAGAAGGGGCTCGAGTTGAATTAGCGACTTTCAATAGGTACTTCAGTGATATTTTAATTTTGTCAGGCATGAGAACTCAACCGGGTTGAACTTACTTCTCCTTTGATATGATTATGCTACGATAAAAATAATGAAGCATTTCAAATGTAACTTAGATTTATTTTAGACAAATGGTAGCTCATGGAAATAATATTAAATTGGACGTTTTGTTTTATAAATTTACCGAAAGAGGGAAACCGTTGCCCTGAAGTATTTTACTATTATAATGTACTCGTACCTGTTAGCTTGTGCCATATTTTTATTTAATGTCCGATTTTTCGATCACAAACTAAAGACGTATTCGCAATTGTTATTTTGTATTCTCGACAGTCGTCTTGTAATAACTAGAGGCTCTATACAAAGTCAATCCAATACATTTCTGTCTTGTAGACTATCGTCATCACTGATAGATTATGACTAATAGTATTATTAGTGCACAAAGCTTAAACTAATGACGTGCATCACTGCCGATACACACATAACTCTAGTACATACTAATAAATGATGATCGAATTAATCAAACGATATCGCTACACTACCGGCACCCAAGTATTGTATGCGCTAACATAAACTTACTGTAATGTATTTCTGTTATCAAAGAGTCCATCATCACCATTATAATCATCAATTTAGTTGAACGAGTCCACTACTGGAGTTAGGCCTTCTCATTGACGTAAGTGTAGCCAAAGAAACCGGTGCTATGCTCCTCGCATTACTTTGATTGTTATGTATATACGGTCTACCAGGTAATCAGCAGTTTCAAAGATTTCGTTTAGAACTACCTGTTATTTATAAATTGAATTCCAATTTGTTACAGGGTATTATAGCCTAGTAATAAATTGGGGATTTAATATCAGAATGACTGTACAGTGTAGGCACCGAATTCATTAAATAAATCGCTCACGTAATAATTAAACAAAACGTAAATCAGCTGCCAATTAAACATTATTTATGATTCAAACGTCTGCTTATATAAGATACATTAATTAATAGGTCAGGATTTATGAATGAATAATATTACATGCGTCGTTCCGTGCTGTTTATTTAACAGATATTTATTCCGTCCCAAAAGGCGTGTTATGAAATTAATCGTGCACAATTAACGCCTTGAATTAGCATAAGTCCCATAGGCCCTCGGCCAGTCTCAAGAACCCCCAACCCCCCTCGCTAACCCCGCTCTCCCTTCCCGAGACCATGGGGACCGTAAAAGACCGCGTAATACTCATCCAGATATAATGTAACACATAGATGAGGTGGATTAAATAGATTAGTGCAGAAATACTACTCCTTTTCATCATTATATCCTGGTCCTTTCCTTTTGTGCTATATTTTGGTAGAAATCTACCCAGATGCGAATGAATATCAATATTTTACATGAAGCGAGCAGGCTTTCGTACACCAAGCCATACTATGTAGCACGGATACTCTATGTTCGAAAACTAATCAATAAAGTACCTTATTTAATTAACTACTATTCCGACTGTCAATTATTGTTGATAACATAACAAATACACAACACAATATCACGACCTTATTCTACAAAGGATTAGGTAGGGGACTTTTAATTATTTGCCATAAATTTACACAACCTAATCTACGTTTTTGGTACGAAAACAGTTAGTGACAGTAAGAGTCCCCACGTAGCAATCCCGATCATACCAACAGTTTCAGAATCGCACTCAAGTAAAGCCAGCGAAAGCTAACTATAGAAAAAGCTGCGAAAAGGTTTCGGCCGATATCCCTTGAAGTAAATGAAGATCGACAGTAAAGCGAGGATCACACGGCAGCCGCTCCGACGGTCGACGGGCGGAGTCACGCTCCTACGAAGAGCGGTAAAAATAAACGTTGGCGAAATCGAGCGATTTGAAATCCGGACGTTTTACCTGTACCTGGCGATTTTATCAGAATAGATACACAGAGATGAAACGATATTGTGTGGCTCATGTTTTGAATAGTTTTTGTTGTGTTTTGTTTTCAGTAATTTTATCAATCAATGTAATAATAGTCCTAAAAAAACTTGCTGCGAAAAAAAGGCTAGCTAAGTAATTTTTAACCCCCGACGGAAAAAGAGGGGTGTTATAAGTTTGACGTGTGTTGCTGTGTATCTGTGTGTCTGTCTGTGGCATCAAAGCGCCTAAACGGATAAACCGATTTAGATTTAGTTTTTTTTGTTTGAAAGGTGACTTTGTCGAGAGTGTTTTTAGCTATGTTTGAATAAAATCGGTGTCCGTTTAAAAGTTATTTGTATTTTACTCTGTTATTCCTATTTTTATCTGGATTTTTTCGCAAGACATCGTGTCATTATTACGTGTTTCAACAGATTGTCGATTGAAGCGTGTCTGCTACTATACGTACGTATTATACATACGTATTATACGTAGTTTAAAAAGCATAAAATTAAAATCGGGAATTTGTAATTTTATCTTGTACTGGAATTATGTTCAATAAATAATTTTTCAGGCAACATTACTACTACCTCGAAAACAAATGAACAGTAATGAATCTTATGCAGGACTTTTTTGTGCATAATTGAACAAGAAATAAACCTGCTCTGAGCAGAATGCAGTAAAATCAAACTTTACGAGTATTAAACAAAAAAAATGATTTTTGGGCTCTTTGACAACCCATTTATTTTGCTTTTATGGTATTTTTGTTGACTTTGCAGACAACATTACTACTATCATAACGAACATAAGTCCGGTGAAATCACTTAACCAGGATTTTTTCGCAGATTGGCCTCTAATTACAGTTATTTTCCTGGGCTAATAAGTCAACTTGGGGAGAATCAAATGTGGACAGATTGCAACTGCAATGCTAGTCATCTATACTATATACTATTACTATAATAATATCTATCTATACTAATATTATAAAGAGGAAAGATTTTTTTGTTTGTTTGTTTGTTTGTTTGTACCGAATAGGCTCCGAAACTATTGGACCGATTTGAAAAATTCTTTCACCAATAGAAAGCTACATTATTCCTGAGTGACATAGGCTATTTTTTATTCCGAAAACGGGTCCTGTGGGGTGGCCCACGGGAGCGAAGCCGCGGGCAACAGCTAGTACTATATAATATTATAACGAGGAAAGATTTTTTTGTTTGTTTGTTTGTACCGAATAGGCTCCGAAACTACTGGACCGATTTAAAAAAATCTTTCACCAATAGAAAGCTACATTATTCCTGAGTGACATAGTCTATTTTTTAATACCTAAAACGGGTACTGTGGGGTGGTCCACGGGAGCGAAGCCGCGGGGAACAGCTAGTATGTTATAAGAATCATTTGTTCGCTAAAACCAATGGCATGGCACGGGAGGTCCTGTTTTCGATTCCCGGTTCGGGTAAAGGGTTATTGGGTTTTTCATCTGGAATTCCTCAGTAGCAGCCTGGAATCTGGAGTCTGGCTCGCCCCCTATTACACTGAACTTAAAGGTAACTAGCAAAACGTGGATGTACGAGTACTAGTACTAGTGAGCCATAAGTGCACCTCTGCCAATACCATCGGGAAATACAGCTATGATGTCATTTTATGCTACTTATACGTTAGAAGAATGATGTTGTATGCTACATCCCATGGCATTGCTTGATAGACAGAATAGATGAGTGTTTGGTCAGCTGGACCCGCTCGCTACTGGGTCTACTAGGTACTATTAAAGCGGTTACGCACTACATCCGTTCCGTTTCCGTGAAATTTCAGTTCCGAAGTATACTTCTAGTAGGGAAGCTTACGCACTCCAGCCGTCATAATCTGTTCGAGTAGGTATTGTTACTGCCGTTTCACAAAGTAAAGCGTCTGCCTGGGTTCGAACTCACAACCTACGACTCTTAAGTCGGGGCCGTAACCACTGGGCCACCACTACTCATAGACTCATTTAGAGGAAAACATAACAAACCCTGCTCTGTAAAACAATCACTATTGTAGTGCAGTGGGGTAATAGAGGCTGGTAACTCACGACAAATGGGACTTCTGCATCCTCCTACACTATGACAAAAGATCCTTGACACACTCACACATGCGGTTGTACCACGTAATGTACCCTCTTTGTGATCCTCGTGCGGAGTCATTAAAACTAGTGGTTTAACACTGCGGCATTATTCTCGGTGCTCTTGAATTTAGATTACTATCATAATTATATGGTTTACAGAAAGTCTTTATTAGACGGAGTGATTAATTAGTACTGCCTTAAAAAGTTTTATTGGGATTTGCCATTTGCAGCCTGGACTCCGTATGGATTTGTGGCCGGTGATGGCAATAAGCTTGGACCCAGCTTCGTGGGACTGATGTGGATTGACTATAGGTATATCATTGTGTAACATCTGTGGTTACCCTTAAGTGCCTTACGTAGGTATGTACCTACGTAAGGCACTTGATGCAAGTGATGTCACTACCTGAGAAGCCTTACCTGGGAATTTGAATGTTTATAAGTACGATGGTCTCCAGGTGCTACTCTCTCTCTTTAAGCACATCCACGTGTAGGACAAATAGAGCCTTTTCTCAACTAACACAAAATGCTAGAAATAACAGATTAATTTATTGAACAAGCAGGCTTTGTGCCAGCCTTTATACAAGGCACACTTTACACTGAACTTCAAAGTATAGGAGACCGAGTGAACCAGTGAAAGAAAGAATTAATTAATGAGAAACAAAAGCCGCTCGCCGCGAGAACAACGTGCCCTAATTAACTAAAATAATGATTGTATGGATTGTCAGCTTTCTTTACGGGTCGGCCCTTAAGAGGAAAATGAAACCTTTATAAGATCACTTTTTTGTACCCATTATGTACTTACTTACAAGAAAATATCTTAGGAAGATTTCTTTATCTTTGAAGGAGCCAAAAGTTAATAAATAGGTGAAAATTAAAGATTATTTTTATGGCTATGTATTCGGAAAAATTAAGTAAATATTAGGAACAGTTAACATTTTGATAAGGCAAGTTCTCTTCTCAACTTACTCTTTTCAATGTATGTTTTTTGCGTAAAAGTAAAAACTTTTTTATCTCTTGTATAATAATATAATATATCATTGTCTTGTAACACGTTCGCTGTCAAGTTCTACAAAGAAACTGTCATAACTATTTATAGAACACAACAGCGGACAAAACGTTATTTGTGTCACAACCCGAGGCAAAAGTACTAATATCAGTACGAAACATAACGCCTGAGCGCCACTAGAAGCGGAGATATATATTATATCCGTCTGTCGACAGAAGTGTGAGAAAATATCCAATAAATATACGACAGCGCGCGGCGAGCGTGAGTAACGCAAGTGGACTGCGAGCACTAATTTGTCTCGGAGACGCGCGCTAGTGTGTGCACGCCTTTAAGAAGAGGTGTTATGTGTGTGTACAGTCATAGTAGAAATAGGTTCGTCGGTTTAAGAGCTTAAACAAAGTGAAATTCTATCAAATGTATGGGATTGATATGTGATACAAGAATGTAACCTGTTCATTCTAAATACATGGCATTTTAAAAATCGCTATAGCCGATTAAAAATCTGTGCTTTTGTTTGCTCCATGCAAGACAAATTGTACCATTCCGACACAGTATAGCTAAATAAAACAAAGGAGAATGCCCATTTTGTATGGAGAAATGTACTGACCGAAACATTTGCGTGTAATGATAAAAACACCTTTATTAGATTATGTTACCTTAATTAATTACACGTACCAACTTTAGTCAATTTTCATGGCGGGAGTTAAGAGATATTGAACAAATTATGTTCCTTTCTAGGTTGTAGTAGATTCACAGCAATATGGACTCTATGCCAACATATTTAAGATTTGCAATCGTTAGACATCTGTTTAAGTGCTGGTTAGACATACAATGTTATTCTTACCGGTGTAGATCCAAACCCGTAATATGATCAATATATTATCAGGAATTAAAATGCAAAAATGCGGCAAAATATTATGTCTGCGCATATAATTATGGCGCCAACATCAAAGAACATTTGAGACACCAACTTCGAGCCGTAGCCATGTCGGAAATCACAAATATATAGTCCTGTCTTATTAAGCATTATTTTCATAAACACACGGCGGTGTTGTATTGATAAGATAAGTATTTCGTAACGGGAGAACGAAAACCGAAACTTGACGCAACACAACATACAAATAAATCAAATGAAAATGCGACTACTGTCACATGACTGTCACTGTCAAATGAAATGACTGACAGTTATAGGCATGTTACCAAATTGGTAATATAATCGATTTCTAAAAACATGATTCATTTGTTATCTTGGTTTGCATTAATCTAGTAAATCCAACCAATTTCAAAATCAATTAGTTCTTAACATTATAGAGGTGAATCGGTTCGGTACAGGAGATCCTTGGATCGATTCAGTGTTTCAGGTAGATTATAAAAAAAAACGATTCTTCGATTAATCTATGTCAGATCATGTCAACATGCCTCAACCCTAACATAAATGGCGGAATGTGTTTGAGCTATGAAATGGAAGTTAAATACTTATTAATTCAAGAAAATGAACCCCATTAGGAATCTTTTAGAAAAGAAGTCAAAATACTTGAAATATTTTTGTTTAATTTATTGTCCAGAAATGATTGTGATACAATTATTTTTTTTAAAGTACTGTCCATGGGCATTCTCCTTTGATGTATGTTTCAATTCCGTATCAAAACGTCCTATTAGCAGAATGTCCTACTGTCACAGTATAGTTACTAAAAAAATACTATCGATTTTTGTCATGGATAAGTATATAATTTATTTTAAAAGCAAAATTGAAATAAAAAGAAGAATCAAAGCATTATTGCATTATGGCGAGTCAACCATCTAATGTTGGTGTTAAAGTACTTCAGGTCTGATGAAGGAAACTGACTCGTTCATTACAATATGTTTAGTTAAATGTCATTTCGTTATTTAAAAAAAGATAACTCTAGTTTGCCTTTGTTTTCAAGTGATTAAATAACTGTCGTTTTATTTGAAATAGTCTTCTCAGTACATAAGCTACGAAATGTATCGAGATTTTGTAAAATTGACGAAGGTAAAACGACACGACTGTACATCCACATCCCCACACACATATACGCAATTATACTCAGCAGAACATTCGAGTATTAGAAGATACGATTCCTAAAATAGATCTGCTCTACATCATCTTCAAGATATTCTGCTGCTATCTGAGATCCGTTTATAGAAGTACACGTGTAACCGTAATGTACACATGGATAGAATAATGTTAGTGAACGCTATCCAAATATTTAGATAGCTGTGCCAATAATAACGAATTGTGACATCAGTTCGTAGTGAGAACTGAGTGGTGGTTTCTATTAATATTGCTGAACCATGAAACATTAACGCACACGAATGAGGGCTGCCGTTTTTGTGCTCACCAGTTGGCGCCACTGGCGAGTAAGGTCCTTAAATATAGCTGTTAAACGTTGTTATTACGCACACGGAAGCAAAGTTTGAATTTAAATTATTCTAATGCTATAGAAGTGCGATTGAATATAAAATCGAAGACGCTAAAGGTTCGCACCACCCAGCATTTTTTTTTAAATAGGAGGATATTTTTTCCGAAACATAAAACTCTCTTAAAGCTGAGTGGTTGGTAAAAGCCGTACCTATCCTAATCTGCCATATTTGGAAAATAATCACACCAATAAAAAAGTAATAAATAAACTCGTGCTAAAAGCCAAATTACGCAAAATACTATGAAATCTGAGATTTTGAAGACCTCACTAAACCAGCGCCCCTAGCGGCAAATTCAAACGCGATAGCCCTCATGCTAATACTACCTTTTAACCTGGTTTGGTTCCTGTGATCATGCAATAGGAACCGTGCATCATCCGAGTTAAAAAGTAGTATATGGCACTCGGCGATAGTGAAGCTTGCTACTAGTGCAAGAGTTTTCGGAACCGTTATAGTACTCCCTCTGGAAGTCTGGTTATATATAGGTATAATTTAGAGAGAACATACAATTTTTCAATATTTCGCTGAGCTGTTCAGCAAGGGACTATCAGCCTCCAGACAAGTGGCATTCATTGTCAGCGTAGGCGATAGTCGAAATGTCAAATTTTAAGGGATTGTGCACGTGATTTTTCCATATCGCTTGTCAACCCCATACAATTTTGCCTATTTGACAATCGACGCTTTCTATGATATCATGTCACTTGTCTAGGGCTGCGATATTACATTCGAACTTCTATATAAAATTTGAACTTAGACTGCAAAACAACGCAGAGATTTTTATTAAACATCTTCTAATAATTCTCTTAACAGCGTCGAGGTTTTTATAAAAAAGGGTATTATGCATTTGTAAATAAAACTGACAGACCCACAGAGATGTCAAACACATTACATTTAGAAACAGGCAAACATTTCTTCGTAATGAATAAAATTTAAATCAGGGGAGCAACCAAAGCATTTTATTATTTAAAAGCTTTCCACAAACGTAATTCCCGAAAGCGACTTAACTAGACGAGTCTGGCTTAGTCACTTCCAGGAATTTCATAGAGACTTTTAGCTGTTTACACGAATGGAACCTCGGGGCAATACTCTAGTAGGGAACTACTTTGTGAACTTGATCCTATAATAAAGATGAAATAAATAAAATAAAAATAGACTTACTTAGTACTAATCACATTATTATTATGACAACTACCTAAATCAACTTCCTTCGTCACAAAATGCATGGCGGTCAGAGGCTCTACACAGGTGATATTCAATCAACGAAAAGGTCTAAATGTCACCAATTCCTTACATTTTAGCATTTCGAACATCGCCGTTGCTGTTAAATGATACTGTGTTTAGAGGCTCATATTATGTTCATTGATCGACCATATTTGAAGATGAATATTATTGATTGCTCGACCTGTGTGGCCTTTCACCTTGTCTATAATAGACTCTCTTTTGACCTTCTTCCTATTCGTCCATAGATCTTTATCAACCGTCATTTCAACAGTATATCTTCCTTTCTAACCAATCATCTTTTACACATCCATCCACCGTTACTTTGGTCTTTCTGTTCTTTAATTTGTTTTCACACATAGGAAAACCGTAAAGCATAAATTTTGGGACCCTTCTCTTCCAGGCAACTTTATAACCATCGACAAAACTAACAGATATCCTCGAGCCATATTTTAAATCTATCCAATAACTTACATTCTTTACAAGCGTCTATTTTAGTCCACTTACTGTTAGGTCAAGCGAACGCTGCAGTTCACAACTCACGAGTTTTGGTAGTTCGGGAGTAATGGCTACCAGAGGTCGCCAGCTGCTTCATAAGAATCGCTCATTATCCACCGTCGTGTGTCATTGTGAGTTATGGACGGTAATAGGATCACTAGAATGTACCCTATGAGGTACTTTGGGCTTTTAAACTTTGAAAAGACATGGTCATAATTCGGTGGGAATTTGATTAATAAGAATTGGATTTTGATTCAAATTGCATCATTCATGCAATTGATTTGATTAATTTAATATAACAGCATAGTGCATCGGGCTTTTATAAATTATGTCTGTTATTAAGTTGGAGCAATGCTTAATTATATCAGTTTGATATTTACATTGACTATTAATAAACAGAATACAGCTGTTTATTTTCTGGGTGTGAATTTTGGACACAATCGAATTCCTAGAAGATGGGACCTGGCAGATACCTACTAAAGATTGGTGTCCGACTCTTTCTTACACCAACATAACATCCAACAACAGGTTTCTAAAAGAAACCTTCATTAAATATCTTAAATATTCTATCAGGTTAGTCAATCTGAAGAAACTAAGCCATCAAGTTGAAGCTCACGTGATACGTGCCAACCCGGCGCCGTTCATGCACAAGCGTCAAGTTCAAGCACGGGGTGTAATCCACCCCTTAAGCGACATGCACGGGGTATAACACACCCTTACGAGGCTCGCATGGGGTACCCACGCGTGGGGAGAGTCACGTCTCTGGCATTACCATGATACGGGGGAGCGAGTATCTTGCCAAGATCTTTGTGTAAGCGAGGAAAATTTAAGGCGATTTGGAAAATAGCAGTTTCAAGGTTGAGGCCATGACTGGCTTATATAAGATTTTTAGTTTAACGTACGAGGTTGTACATAAAACTTTTCAATAGGAGGCTTTCTAAGTACCTACCCTACCTACCTACCTAAATCTTTATTAGGTATAATAATTAATTATACGTACATATTAACTAGTTTTATAAATTGCAAGGTAACTCTGTATGTTTGTTTGTTACTGTTTCACGTCTTATTTGGCTGAAACTTGGCAAACGGGTTAGACTATTACTGGTTTGGGACATAGGATATCATCCTTTTTAGCCCAGGAGTATTTTCCCTTCGAATAATATTCACGTGGGAAGCCGCTCGCAGAAGCTAATCTATACTTAATAATATTATAAAGAGGAAAGATTTTGTTTGTACCGAATAGGCTCCAAAACTCTTTCACCAATAGAAAGCTACATTGTTTTTGAGTGACAAAGGCTATTTTTAACAGACTTCAAAAAAAGGAGGAGGTTCTCAAGTCGTCGGAAACTTTTGTTTTTTTTTTTTAATGTATGTTCCCCGATTACTGTAAGACGCCTGGACCGATTTGGAAAATTATTCTTTTGTTTGAAAGGGTATACTTTCCAATTGGTCCCATAGTCATCAGGTCAGGATCTGATGATGGGATCTTGGAGAAATCGAGGGATCTCCTCAAATATTATAGGCATACATACAGCGATTTTGGTATTTATATCAGCAATAAAATCTGCACTCAGAAAGTAACATTTGGTCATGTGGAACTGGTGAAGAAGACCACAGTTGGCCAATAGAATACCTTAATGCTAAGTATGTCATGGGTTATAAGATATCTCGAATAGTTTAACGACTATGATGAAGCAAATACTTATAAATACATAGTGCTGATGAAAATAGTACCATCGAACTGATCTGATGATGAAGCCGGCAGGTAAGCACTGGAACTCCGAAATAAAACAATGTATCCTAGTCGTGTATGGGCTTATTGGAATCGTCATGAGATGTAATTTGCAATATATGAATTTTATGGCAATTGGAAGTACCTATCAAAACTAAAAAGAGATAAATAAAAAACTTTTTAACAAAAAATAAAAAATCTTTTTACAAAAAAATACTACCGACTTCCAAATAACAAAACTAGAAAGTGAAAAATAACTTTATTTTTGGAAGTCGGTGTCTTTGGGTAGGTACCAAATTTTTAAGTTATGGACACCGACTTCCAAAAATTAAGTTATTTTTAACTTTCTAGTTTTGTTATTTGGAAGTCGGTAGTATTTTTTTGTAAAAAAGTTTTTTTTTATTTTTCGCTTTTTAGTTGTACCTACCTAATAGGGAAGTAGTTAAGTAAGTACCTATAACGAGAACCGAAACATTATAACAACATGAAACTTGAATATAACCGGTGAAATGAGAGATCTGCATACCACTTTCGAGCGTACTGGTGTGATGTTATGTTATGAAATGGTATAAACAATAAACAGACATGCGATTGCAGCAATCCCGAGAGATTTACCGTTATTTATTGAAGAGTTCTGTTGTATATCTCCGAAATTCTTCATAAGATATTCACCAAATTAAAATGGGACCAATTTCGAAGTATATTCTTTCAAACAAAAAAAGAATTTTCAAAATTGGTCCACAATTGACGGAGATATCGGTGAACATACAAAAAAAAAATATATATATATACATAATGTCGAACATAGAACCTCCTCCTTTTTTGGTAAGTCGGTTAAAAAAACAAACCGACTTCCAAAAAATCACTGCATAACGAAAAATAACTTTCTTTTCCGAAGTAACTTTTTTGTTTTTTTGTTAAAAAGTATTTTTTTTATCCCGAAAACGGGTCCTGTGGGGTGGTCACGTGAGCGGAGCCTCGGGCCAGCTGGTATTAAGTTAAAGATCGAAAAACAATTCGATGATTTATTCGTGTGACACCACCTGACAATAATGGTTCTGAGATTTACTTTGCTTTGTTGTGACTAATTAAGATATACCAAGCTATCTAGAAACTCATAAAGTTGTAGAACATACTCCTGCAATAATATGAAATGTTCTTTCACTTTGAGACTACAAAGTCTGAGATATGTTTCTGTAAACACACACTGCGAACTTTTAACTTCGTACCAGAAAACACTGTATGTACTACTCAAGCAATCAAGAACTTAATAAAAGCAACGTCTCACTCAGTTTACTCAGACGTAATTTTGTAAAAAAAACTTGTAAACATAAACCGGCTTTTCTCCGTTTGCAAATTCAATGGCTTTTAACTTTTAATACGTCTAAGGTAACGGAAAGGTCAAACATACAGCAAATACTTACTCTTCACAAAAAGGCTTTAAACTAAATACACCCTTTTACATCGAGGGTGAAAAGGGAAATATCTTAATACTTTTTTTTCTAAATAAATGTTTTCAAAGATTTTCTCTCAATATTAAATCCCGAAGTTAAGTTTACACAATCTCGAATGTTCTTATTTCTGGTCCACGTCCCGTGGATGCTGTAAGCAGTATCAGATGAGAGTGTTATCTGCTATCCTCGCTGCGGTAGGTACCAGGAAATAAGAACGCTCAAGAGATGCACTGCTAACGACTTGCGATAGCACCTAACTACACACACAGTCTTGAACGATGTGTTACGTGTTTGAGATAACTATAGCTGTAGATTGCCAAGTTATTTTGGTAATAATTTCAAACAAAGATTATATATGTGTGTCAGTGTTATGTACTTATCTCGGCTATAAAAGCAGTAGATGTGACTTCTCGAAATTGTCAGCTTCCGAGAAAGATCTCATATATTTCTCTAATTAGCAAATATTTTAATTTCATACTAAACATTCTCCTATGAACAAATGGATTATAAAGACGTTGTTGTTGAAAAAAACATAATGATGTCTGTTCGAACAATACTGTGTGGAAAAGCAAAGAGACCGCGAACCTTCTGTTAGCAATTTATACCGTGTTAGGTCGTATAAAACTAGTAAACAAGTGAGTCCCAGAGGAACATGCGCAGAGAAGAACAATTCTTTAGAGACCGTATGTGTTGACAAGTGGGATCCACTGTACTACTTAATTTTGTTGTTCTGTTATTTAATTACTGCTACTCGGCTTACAGTTTGTCCTTTAAATTTTCTTTAAATCCCATAAATTTAAATTAATTTAGTTAAAGATTACTAATAGACCAGAATCTTATAGAGATCCAGAATCTTATTCTCTTTGCATGAAAAACTTAACTCAGAGTTAGTTGCTAACACGAGGTTAAATTGACAATATTTCATGATATAATTATTGTCAATTAACCCCGTGTTAGCAACTCAATCTGAGATAAGTTATTCGTGCAAGTGGGCCTTATATTAGAAATATTAGGTATTAATTCAACGCGGGTGGAGACGCAGGCAGCAGCTTGTTTAAAATTGAAAAAAGTGGCTTTATTTTCTTAGTCTTTATACAGTGTTAGAGATTAACCTAAATTGTAGATCATTTATGGTTATTGTTAGTTCTCATAGATACAAAAATCACAACTTGATTTAAGTTGATTGAACCTAACACCTCACGTTCAAATAACCATCCTATAACCACAAACCCATAATTATTTCAGGCCACATAATAATCATAAAAGTACTAATCACAATGCCTAATGTGCTCTAACACACACATAACCATAAAATTGAGTTTATGCCCACTTAGCTCTACTTAGCAATGCGTAATGACCTCGGGCAATAGCGGGGCAATAACGTGGCACTAATCAATACTGCCATTAGTGCCTTTTATTGCCCCTCTGTGCTAGGAGCAGGATTTGTTTTACTACTAGTAATTAGGAGAATGGCCGGAGGTGTCTGCGAGTGGCTGTACTGGGTACGTTACACTAAATAATTATACTCAGAAGTGCTTTACTTAAAACTTTTACAAAAAAATACATCCAACTTCATGAAGTTTTTTTTATATAACACTAGCCTCTTCCCGCGGCTTTTTACGCAAACCGTTTTTTTTTCAGGGATCAGCGATAAGTGTATTTAATAAGTGACAGAAACATAACTGAAATACCTACAACAAGACTCCAGAAAATTGGTGGCTCGTTCAGATGTAAATGTATACGCTTTTATAATAAACTTCCAAGCCACGTACAAGATCTAAGCCTTAATAAAAACAAATTCATTAAACGTAAGTTGTATCAGAAAGCGTTTTATACCGTTAAAGATTACGTTGAGGACAAAAGGCTTGGGTTTGAGCTGCTCCAATTTATATTTTTAGTCAGTTTAACTTTTTAGGGTTCCGTACCTCGAAACGAAAAAACCGAACCCTTATAGGATCACTTTGTTGTACGTCCGTTCGTCTGTCTATCTGTCAAGACCCTTTTTCTCAGAAACGCGTTGAGGTTTCAAGCTGAAATTTATATCATATACTTAGGTCTACTGTCCCTTAAAGCTCTGAAAAAATCAAGCGTCTAAACCAACGCAATCAAAAGATACAGCCGTTTATGCCGCAAATTTTGGACACTCGCAAGGGAATCAAAACCTACAGGGTACTTCCCGTGAACATAGAATCTTGAAATTTGCTACGAAGCAACGTCTTATAGCACAGATAAAGAAAAAAATTGCGAAAACCGTAAATTTTTAGTTACATAATATAATAAAAATATTTTTAATCATTTTAAACTTAGTACCCCTTTCTTTCCTGAACACATAGAGGTATTAAATTGAAATTCATATCAAATACTTAGGGTTATAATACCTTTAAGGTGAGGTTTATACGGAACCCCCGTTGCGCGAGTTGGACTCGCACTTGGCCGATTTTTTTGTTTTTATTTGTTTTTTCTCAGTTAGTTTAATCATGGTCTGATAGTTTGAGTAATTTATGCGGCCTACCCAAATGTCCTTTCTTTGGTATTGTTCGTCGAATCGTTCAGCTCCTTAAATTCTGATATGAGCTGCACGGTTACTGACAAATGCGTGCACTGACTTGACTGGTCCACTCAATCTGTCTGGTTCTTGCCTCAAAAGACCATTTCAGACTCCAATCTGATGTCATGTCTTCGTGAACACGATCTGAACAAGATTATGTCTGGACTTTAAAAGAGACTGTGACCTCTGAGTTTGTTTCGGCCGTTCTTCTCAGAGTATTCGGATAGGAAAAGTCAACCTCATTTAGTTTAAAAAAAATATGATTGACGTGTAAAACACTTGTACAAACCAACTAACATGAGAAAAATCATTTATGAATATTATAAAGCGAGCCTGCATTTAGTGTTCTTACGTGTAGGGTAATCGCTGACGTCTGTACGTCATTCGTACTGGTTTCAGCGACGTCGCGAGCGACGTGTGAATATTAGGCTATGAATTATTTTTCACCAGACAAAACGGGGACGGGCCACTATTAGTTTCGTAATGATAATAAGATCAACACTTCCAGAGTTCACCTCCTCATTCTCAAAGTTTTGATATCGATTTTATTTACAAACTTATATAAACTTACATCTTTTTCCTATGAGGGTAGCCACCTGCTACCACTATATACACTAGTCGGTTAGCTATCGTCGAATATTTTAATTTCTTCCACACAGACTCACGTGACATTACGAAAACATCACCAGACTATAATTATAGATGAAAATGTTACGTCATTTCAAGACTAAATATTTCGTATTGAAGATCAAATTGTAAGAGACTCTTGGAAATGTGTGGGTTCAATTTATTTCAGATGCTTTTATCTTATTATTATTAGCTGAAAGGCTGCTAAGAGACTGTCTACTGAATAATATATAAATTATAATGTTTGAATAATAATAAAATTATTATTACAATCTTTTATCCTAAAAATCTGTCGCTTGTATATCTCTTTGTCGCTTTTAATCCCTAAGTATAATTAAAATTACTCGAGAATCTGAAGAGGTATAATTAAAATGGAACAAAAACAAACCAACTGAAGTGGATGACAATTCAAAGCTCCGACCTCGCGGGGTGACTGAGAAGTATGAATAAGATATAGAGCACTGGCAATAATCAATCTTAATACATTTATGGAAGTTCTTTAACACGGCTTGCGGTAGTAGTTGCCTGATATAAATAGTCACGTAACGAAAAAGCTTTACGCCCCCTTTCGAGACGTTGAGTTCTGATTGCATGCCTAAATCACCCTACACACCTACAGTGTTCGGCAATAAAGATTAGAATATGAATATGAAGCAAAAAAAGGCACGGTGAATCTTTGTCTTAATTTAATGTTAACTTAATAAAAAACTTTTTTACAAAAAAGTGCCACAGAGTTCCTAATAAAAAAAAACCGGCCAAGTGCGAGTTGGACTCGCGCACCGAGGGTTCCGTATAAAACTCAGCTTAAAGGTATTTTAGACCTGAGTATTTGATATGAATTTCAATTTAATACCTCTACGCGTTCATAAGAAAAGGTTAAAACTTACTCCAAGTTTAAAATTATTAAAAATATTTTTATTATATGATGTAACTAAAAATTTACGGTTTTCGCAATTTTTTCTTTATTTGTGCTATAAAACGTTGCTTTGTACCAAATTTCAAGATTCTGAGTTCACGGGAAGTACCCTGTAGGTTTTGATTCCCTTGCGAGTGTCGAAAATTTGCGGAAATTTGCGACATGAACGGCTGTATCTTTTGATTGCGTTGGCTTAGAAGTTTGATTTCTTCACAGCTTTAGGAAACAGTAGATTTGAGTATTTGATATAAATTTCAGCTTGATACCTCCCCGCGTTTCTGAGAAAAAGGGTCTTGACAGAAAGACAGACAGACGGACGGACGGACAACAAAGTGATCCTGTAAGGGTCCCGTTTTTTCTTTCGGGGTACGGAACCCTAAAAACTACAAAGTGAAAAAAAACTTTTACCATTTTTTTGCGTTATGGCCACCGACTTCCAAAAATAAAGTTTCTTTTCACTTTGTAGTTTTTTTATTTGGAAGTCGGTAGTATTTTTATGTAAAAAAAAAAAAAAAAATTTCACTTTTACCTACCTAATAGGCAAATTGTTTAGTAAGGTACCTATAATGCAAGAACAGATTACCCGAATATGATGAAACTTGAACATACCGGTTAAATAAGAGTTTACCAAGGTGAACTGTACACATCTGCGTACCCCTATACGCATACTGACGTGATGTTATGTTATGAAATGGTCTAAATAATAAACAGACATGCGATTGCAGCAATCCCGAGAGATTTGCCGTTATTTGTTGAAGAGTTCTGTTGTATATCTACAAAGCTCTTCAAGTTAAATTTTCTATGAAAACTAACTCCGTACGCTCCGTTGAATTAAATGCTGCCCATAACGGAGCCCGGAGGCTCCGGAGGAGAAATCACTCCTTAGTGGAGCCATAAGGAGTTATTTCTTCGAAATACACTTCCGCGTAGAGTTCCCGTGGTCTCCGCTGCACTCGCGGTGTTGGTCTTCTTCACACAAAGAGATTCTACCTTCATCAGAAAACAATACTTTATTCCAGTCATCCAGAGTCCATGAAGCACAGTTTCAAGCAAATTGAAGTCGAGCAACACGGTGCTAACGGAGTAATTTATGGCCCCGAGCCGGGCAGTAACTCCTTATATTGGCAACCAAAAGCCTCCTCCTGACCGTCCATAAGCTAACATCTACTCCTCTTACTTCTTCAAGGCTCTTCTTTAGGTCCACACTTGATGCCTTACGATTCCACAACGCCTGACTTACCAAAAAGCGGTCATCTCTTGGTTCTGTGCATCGTTTTCTTCCCGAACTGGGTCTTCTTTTGAACCAACCGGTCTCTTGATACCGTTGCCAAGTTTTCTGGAAAGTTGACTCACATTTAGCCGCTGAGACATGTAAGTTTGCGAACAACCTTCTTCAAGTAGGGCTATAATTTTACCGGCCCTTATCGCTTTATTACTCATATCAAAAAGTGGTATTTAATGTAAAAAGAAAGACTAAATTGTATAATTTGCAGAAAATATCTAAAAAGTTTTGAAATTTTAGTAATCAGAAATAAATCGTTTCAGCAATTCGCGCAATAAAGCAATTTTCTTCTTCATTAAAGTAGAGAAAACAATCTAAAGTGCCAGTTTTTTTTGCAATAGTGTTTATTATGTTTATGCTAGCATATAAATCTACTTAGCCTTTGTCCGAAATGTTGCAGTTGACTTCCAGTCTAACCGGATGCAGCTGAGTACCAATGTTTTTACATGGAGTGACCGCCTATCTGACCTCCAAAACCCAGTAACTGGTAGTATTACACCTATTTGGCAACACTGATGTCAGAATTCTTGGGTTCTGCTAACCGTAACGACTGTTAAAGATATACAAATGACAGCAGCGATCAATGGCTTAACGTGCTTTCCAGAGCGCAGAGAATTCTCGCTATGTAAAGATGGTCACTCATCCACGAACCAACCTCGGCAAAAGTTGCTTAACCTTGAAAATCGACCCATCAGCGCTCACCACGAGCTCCTTGCTTATGCATATGCTAAGTAGTTCGGAAAATAATTTTATTCTTCTATGCTAAAACTACTACACATAAATTTGTTGCCATCATTCTTTCCCACAGTGATCGACTAGATAATCATGAACGTAATTGCCTAATGGACGCAGTACTTAATGCCACACATTGATGAATTAAAATTCAGTGGGGCCGCGTCTATTTTAGTTTAGACTTAAAGTCCCACTTGGACATCACTGAATGCATTTAGCGCTAAATGAATTGAAATCATTGTTCTATTTCAGTCAAGCGTTTGAAGATAGGTTTAAGCAGAATATAGGATAGTTAGAAATATTTACATCATTATCACTCCGTAATATCCCACAGTTGGACAAAGAACTTCCTCCACTCCTTCCAAAGATCTCGATTCTGTGACAATAATTTTTTATAGGTTTTGTGCACTTGAACACTACTTCTTTCTTCTTCTTTCATAATACGATTATCATTAAATGCATTTTGTGATTTGTAGTACAAGTGAGCCTTGGAGGATCATGCATTATTGTGTTGTTTGTTATTGTGTATTTGATGTTAAAAAATTAGGTACTATTACTATAGTCCACTTCTAGTTTAATCTATTTATTTTTATTTTATCTACAACAATTAAAAGCGCTCTATATGTTATCTTCGTACCCTGGGCGGGCTCACTGGACGTCAAGTTCCCCTCTCACTCATCAAACTTAGCCCATAATTGTCGCGAATAATAATTTAAATAAATTAAACAACGAGTTTGCTAACAAAGCTACTCACGAACACGAAGACATGCGACTTGGAGCCATTGAGAGAGATTGAGTGTCCTGAGTTCTGACTGAAAGGTACAGATTGTAAGAACAACGGAATTTGATGTCGGAAACAAGGAATTGAAGATTTTTAGAAAACAGAGTGGAAGGGATGCAGATTTAAATGTACCCGCAAAAAGTAAAAGTACAAGACTTATGCATATCCATACTATTATTATAATAAATAAGTACCTCTAATTGGTTGTTAACTTTTTCCTGTGCGGCGAAAGTCCCTCATATAAATGGTACACAATTCTTTATACTTCTAGATTCAAAAACTTTTTTAAGTTTACCTCTCAATGTAAAGTATGTAAATATAGATTTTATCTCACAGAAAGACTTCTTTTACAGAAAACTTTAAAAATTAAAACATTTGCTTGTAGAAACACGTGAATTCACATTACACACAATCATACAAAGAAACTTGTTGAACATTGAACCCAAACTAAAACACAAAATTATTCCTTTCTAAGCGTCCAAATTCCTTCTGAACATAAAATCCATTTGGTCCGTTTAAGTATTTATATATTTATGAAATTCTTTGTGAGGGTCACAGGTACAGGAGACAGAATAGTTTGCACTAATGTGGACCCCTAAGGGTTTGATCGTTGAATTATTAAGTGGTCGGACCTGCCTTGTTGGCTAAATTTTTATGAAACTTGCTACATGGTCAAAGGAATTTCTGGTTGGGTATAGGAAACATAAGTGTTATTTTACTTATTTTCACTGTTAAATAACAGAACATACAGTTATTTTTAAGTTCCATGTAATAGGGAACGAGTCTATTGCCATCAATCGGGCACAAGTTCAGAGTCCGGGCTCCTGCTTTGCTCTATGTTAAATTCAGTATACATAAGTAACATGCAACAAGCTTTGTCTTGTATATATTATGGAACGCTACTTAACGTTATGTCCGGAACACACGAAGCTAATTTGAAGCTAGGATAACAAATACAACAATGGTAATAGTTTTCTCCATAAGAGACAACAGTGACTAGCTTATACAAGCATATTTTGCTATTTAGTTAAACTAACCGCCTACAAACACGAAAGTAACTGTTTAAAGTCTGTCCGTTTCTTATGTTTTCACGCCGGTGAAATAAATTTGATAATTTTTTGGTACCTATAGAGTAGATTTGACTTTGGAAAAGGGGACATTCCTTTTGAATGATTTTCTACTTTCACGCGGGTGAAGCCGCAGGCAGAAGTTAGTATTATAATAAAATGTCACGGTGTGGTGTATTCCTAAAAGACGAATATTACCCACCAGTATGATATTAATATCGCGTAGGTATACCATGTTTCTAGATAAAATATTGAAGTGGAAACATTTGTTAGCATTACTCGCTGAGAATCTGAGTGTCGTTATTACTGCCAACCTAATTTACACTCAGGCTTGATTGATGATGTTCTACTAAATAAATCTACTCCACTTTGTGGAATTCATATTACATTCCAGACCGTAGTAGTCGTACAGATATAAACATTAATCAACATATCGATCAAATCTCTTTCAAATGAAAATGTATTCGTCGAATCGCGAATCCCAATAAGACCCATAGGATGTTCAACGAAAACAAAAAAAAACACTTTTTCTGCTAAAACATAGGGGATTAACATTTCCACTTATTGGAGCATCGTTTTCATTTCGCGAATCACCACACAATCCTCTCATCGATCGATGGGAGCGTGTATTTTACGAGCTGAAGTAAATTTAATACTATAGCCGCTCGATAGGGGGCGCCACTCAGGACGCTGTTATCGCCCACTGGCCACATAAAAAGGCTCCTCTACTGAAAACTCAGGGCTCTGCATCTAATCCTCCGTGATATAAAGTTGGGTGGTTGGGCAATTTTTAGGGTTTCGCAGACAAAAGGTGCCAGTGAAACCTTGTTACTAAACTAACATTTCTCGTTCTGTATGTAACAGGTATCTTAAACGTACTTCTATCTTCTGTGTTGTGGCCTCTTTTTAACCCCCGACGGAAAAAGAGGGGTGTTAGGTTTGACGTGTGTTGCAGTGTATCTGTGTATCTATGTATCTGTGTATATGTGTGTCTGTCTGTGGCATCATAGCGCCTAAACGGATGAAACGATTTAGATTTAGTATTTTGTTTTAAAGGTGAGTTTGTCGAGAGTGCTCTTAGCTACGTTTGAATAAAATCGGTTTAGCCGTTCAAAAGTTATTCGCATTTTACTTTTTTTTTATTGTCTGTAGGCTTGCGCTTGACCTGGTCGTAAGCTGATGTGGTCTTTAATTTACTCTTTGAATCTGGATTTTTTCACAAGATATCATGTCATTATTACGTGTTTGAATACATTTTCGATTGAAGCGTGTCTGCTACTAGGTATATTATATGTAGTTTAAAAAGCATGATATAAAAATTAAAATCGGGGGTTTTTTAAATTTGTAATTTAATCTTGTTATTTAATTTTAGCGCGTTCTGTCCCACTGCAGGGCAAAAGCCACCCATTAATCTTTCTATTCCTCCTGGTTTCGGCCAATTGCGGATCAATTCTGTCGATAAAAGTGAAGCATAAGATGGCAATCTTATCCTGGGTCTGCCACGATGTCCAAATATATAATAATCCACAACGAAAGTATAGAAAGTCGAATATGCCCAGAATGGTTTCGAGAAAAGGATGGTACGGCTGTCCTTTCTTTGCTCTGCCGTGCCCCCAGAAAAGTATGTTAGTGTAGATGGCTTCCTCGAGAATTGGCAAGATGGAGCACAACACCAAAATTAATGGAAGGGATGGCAAGATGGAGCACAACACCAAAATAAATGGAAGGGATAGCAAGATGGAGCACAAAACCAAAATAAATGGAAGGGATGGCACGATGGAGCACAACACCAAAATAAATGGAAGGGATGGGGGACCCCTTTACCCAGGAGTTCAATTCAAATGGAGAACAATTCAGGTTAGCAAAAAAAGTTAGTGTATAATTTGGTCGTACGGAACCCTTAGCACCTTCGCGAATTCGCCACACACTTGGCCCATTTTTCTGACTCGGTTAGGGTACAAAGAGGGAATTTACCGAATTTACGTGAATTGTTAAGTCGTTCTGTGCGTATATTTGCCATAAACATCAAACGAGTGTAGGTAGGAATGGAAGTCGAGTCGAAGCCGGATCAAATCGGTCTGTTGCAAAGGATCTGGGGCTAAGCCGGGCGAAGGTCACGGCTCACGGCGTTACGGTGTATTATGTCGAGGGCTCTTTGGTTGCTTTTAAATAAGGTATTGTGGGAAAAATTGTAGTCGGTAGGAATACTAAAAATCATCTTTTGAAGTTAGTTATTGGTGTAGAATAAAATAACATCACGCCTGCATTCCCCGATTGGTTAAGCAGAGGTGCACCTGTACTTACATTTCACCAGTTATGTTTAAGCCCCACGAAATGGGCACCGCCATTCTCGTGGAGGCGATTGGCGGTGGCGACCTCTCGGGTCCGGACTATTTTTTTTTTTTTTTTCGTGGGGAAATGCTCATGCATACTACGCTACCACGGGGAGATAGCGCAGTTATGTGGGACTCTAACTCACTAAAACTTCACGGTGTCCTACTTTGCCGCTTATGGCGGGAACACGGGAACGCGGAAGCATACATCCGCGAACCCGCCGCGGCTGTCCGTCACCGGACCCTCCTTTGGGGAGTAACCCCCGTCACCGGCGTACGAGAACACGTTGTACGCTGTGACCACCCCAGGAACCAAACCGGCACATGGGCGCCAGACGACCCCGTGTGTGGCACCCTTGGTCCCCCTGTGACGGGTCAGGACAGTGGCCTCGCAACTTACCACTTTTCGGCCGCAGGAGATAGGGAGAGCGGCCAACGCTATACCGACACTCCTCCCCTGCGGCCCCACTGCGTCCACCATCAGACGGTGGCGACCCCGTGCAGGCCGCGGATGGAAGGGCTAGCGGCGCACCGTAATACCGGTACTCCTCTCCCGCCGCAGCCTCCAACCCTCAGCCGCGATACCTACCATACCACATCACGGCCCACCTCAGTTGCAATGCCGCCCATACGGTACCGCAACCTACTTATTGGCCGCTACGTCGTCGGCTTATCGGAAAAAGCCCTGACGAGCGGCCCCTCCTCGGGTTCCTCTTCGCTTCACCGTGGTTGTCCAAGCCACGGCTACTGAGCCCCCCCGCCTCGACAATGCGGGAACCCACCGGGGGGGCTCGCGTCCGGCCCTGGTTCAAGTCATGGTACGGAGCGAGAAGGCAGGGGAAGCTGTCTCCTCCTTCTACGAAGCAGTAATGCTTGCAAAGGAGGAGGTGGAACGCGTGAGGGAGACACAACGGAGACGACCTAACGCAGCTACGCCGCAGGAGACGCCACGGGCTTCGGGAGTCGTAAGCCGATTCCCAGCCACCGTAGGCTCGAGCTTGCGGACGGCAAGTAATGGGTAGCTCGCCGTCCAGTAACTGTAAGGACCAGGCCTTAGTCGACGGCGCCGCATTAAAGAGATGTCAGCAAAACTGACCGGGCTCGCTTGGGCCGCTGCCTGTCTGGGTGGTGGATAAATTTGAAAGAGAGTTACCGCGGCCCTGGCACAAGCAACTAAAGGAACACGGGTGGCTTTTAGTCAGTAAAAGTCCGACACGCCCTCCCGCTTCACCGAGAGCGGCAGAAGTCATTGGATGATTTCCCACACAAAAAAAAGGAGTGGTCTGTTAAAAATCGTCACGTAACGAAAAAGTTCTTCTCGAGACGTTCGGTTCCGTCCGACGTAGTTCCGGATATTACCATCAAGCGCTGGCCGCCATACTTATTTGCATCATGTGTTAAATGTGACTTGTAGAAGCTTTTTTTTTTGCGAAGATTGTGAGTTGCAGAAAAGGCGTGACTTCGTTCCTGTCGGGGGTCCTCCGACCGCAGACGTTATTTTTTTTTTACTTCCTTGCTCCATAGTTTAATTCTCCAGCTTATATCAACTTAGTAACACTAAATAGAATCAGCCAAGTTTTTGTTCTAGACTGGGCTGAAATCCAAATCCTTAGTGATCAATACACAAAATTGTACTAATCTCCAGTGATAATTATCAAATAATTGAAGTTCACAACAAGACCCCAGTCATAGTCGCTAACCAAGAATTAGGGCACCCTTACTAATGATACACTGAAACTATTTGCTAAGGGTTGTTAACTAAATACTTACGGGCCAAGTTTGGTATATCCAATGAAATGCCATTTTGGCAACAATATAAAGACGAATATTAGGCCATGGTGGCTAAAACCTTGCCTCACGTGCTTGAGGTCGTGGGTAGAAATCTGGACAAGAAATAATGTGACTGTTTGAATTCATATATACTTTCTTAGTTTTTCATGGACATCGCTGACAACGATGAAGGAAAACATCGTGAGGAAACCTGGACTTATAACATAAGTTCGAAATCGCCAACCCGTCTTGAGCGCACGTGGTGATCAATGCTCATGCCTTCTCTGTGTGAGAAGAGGCCTTTGCTCTACAATTGGAAAGCTGGTAGCCACACAGCGGCCACACGCAAACAACTGTATTGTCCATTATATCCACAACGAGTTGCAATGGACGCACTTACCAGCTGCTAGTCAACAAAGTATTATTAAACGGAACACAGGAAATATTATTGTACCTAAATGATACATTTGAAATTATCACTTACTGCTATAGGTATTACTTACTGGCAGTTTCAGTGTTCAGTGTAGTTTTGATCACAATATTCGCATAGACATAACTAAAAATCTTCCTGCTTTGCTCTCGTGAGCAATTTATCCAGATAAATCAAAAAACCCAGGTTATAAAGGCTGATTGTTTGGCAACAATCCGAAACTATGAGGAATAGCGAAAAACTCTTAACGGGTTCTCGGGTCTGGTTTTGATGAAAACTAAAACTGTATCAGTTGATTTTTAAGGTTCCGTACCCAAAGGGTAAAAACGGGACCCTATTACTAAGACTTCGCGATCCGTCTGTCTGTCTGTCTGTCCGTCTGTCACCAGGCTGTATCTCATGAACCGTGATAGCTAGACAGTTGAAATTTTCACAGATGATGTATTTCTGTTGCCACTATAACAACAAATACTAAAAACAGTATAAAATAAATATTTAAGGTGGGCTCCCATACAACAAACGTGATATTTTTGCCGTTTTTTGCTCGATATTAATAATGGCAACAGGTAGACGCTTGAAATATTCACAGAATGTTTAGTTGTATATTTACTTCAAAAAATAATTATTATTAAATTAAAATAAAAAAAATTAAGGGGCACTCCCATACAGCAAACGTGATTTTTTTGCAGTGTTTTGCGATAATGGTACGGAACCCTTCGTGTGCGAGTCCGACTCGCACTTGGCCGGTTTTTTGAAATATCAATATTCTGTCTTGCACGCGAGTTGCAGCATTATGCTGAGCGATGACCGTTTTGCGTGGTTGTGACGCATACTCTGTATTTGTATTTAAGCTTTTCTTTGTTTTTAGGGTTCTGTACCCAAAGGGTAAAAACGGGACCCTATTACTAAGACTTCGCGATCCGTCTGTCTGTCTATATATCTGTTTGTTTGTCTGTCTGTCTGTCTGTCCGTCTCTCACCAGGCTGTATCTTATGAACCGTGACAGCTAGACAGTTGAAATTTTCACAAATGATGTATTTCTGTTGCCGCTATAACAACAAATACTAAAAACAGTATAAAATAAATATTTAAAGGGTGCTCCCATACAACAAACGTGATATTTTTGCCGTTTTTTAGTTGATATTAATAACGGCAACAGGTAGACGCTTGAAATATTCACTGAATATTAAGTTTTATATTCACTTCAAAAAAAAAATTATTAAATTAAAATAAAATAAATTAAGGGGGGCTCCCATACAACAAACGTGATTTTTTTGCAGTGTTTTGCAATAATGGTACGGAACCCTTTGTGTGTGAGTCCGACTCGCACTTGGCCGGTTTTTTATGGTATGTGTCATGCCTGGCGCAAATAAACGTTTTTTCTTTCTTTCAAACTTAACGAAAAAGCTCAAACTGTTATCTCTCTGGTTATCCTCATAGTTTTGGATTTGCGAATCCACGTCAACTTGAAAAAGTCACCATGTGTAGCCTATGACACTGGACAATATTTTAGCTTTCTATTTATTGTCATTACAGACGGAAGACGTCCACTGCTATACATAAGCCTCACCAAAGTGTCACCATTTGTGCGCCTCCATCGGGTTCCCGCAATCTTATAACCAGGTCGTTACGTCACCAAGTCTTTGCAACGAAGCGTCTTTCGGTACACGGTCGCCACTCCAAATCTTTTCAGCTCCAGCAATCATCCATTCAGCCAGCAATTTGCCCTGCCCACTGCCACTTAAGTTTCGCAATTTTTCGGGCTAGTGACATAGCCCTAGTGAATTTAGGTCCTCTAGCTTCCTATTAGTGATAGAATATTCGTCATCGGATTACTTCCTCCTCTTAACATAAACAACTGAACCTTACTCAAAACTTCAATTTTAGTAAAGAATCACAAACCGTTACAATGTCCGATCAATCTCAATCCAACAAATTCCAGATTCTGTATGCGAGAGTAAACAGCAAACTTTACGAGAGGGTCCTACCTACCCGTACGTCTTTATTCGTTGTGTTCTCTCTCAGCGAGATCTCGGTGATAAGGGGCTGTAAACTCCGCTCTTAGGAACACGTTACTATTGACTTAACACTTATTTATTTACTGCGTACGAGTGAGTTATGTACATTTTATTGTAACGCTAAACTGTTCGATAATACTTCAAAATTAAGAGGAATTGTAGAAAGTTAAAGTCAAGTCAATTAAGTCAACACTTAACTTGAATTGTAAATAGAGTTTAAAAATGAATATTGGATAATTCAACATTCTAGTACTAGGAATTTTTTGGTAATATTGAAGAGACGAGAAAATATAGGCAAAGAGAAAGAGAGATAAATTGAGCTGAAATAACATACATAGATTAGCTGCAGGAAAAAGAAAACGTAATGCAATGTGTACTGAAATTAATGTAGACCGTGGGATCAATAACGTTATACTTATATGAAAAAATTAAAACGAATGATACCCAAGTCCCCGACTATTGTAATAAGAAAGACTGTTCGCGCCGTTTCATTGGCGCTTCTTTATTTTAGGTATAGTTTTATTCTACCCGCTTTTTACTTTATATTTTTTATTTTTCGCTGCTTGGTTTTGTACTGAGGGAGAATATGACCGACATCGCCGCCGCGTGGTCGTGTCTGTGCCGCTTTTTCTGTTTATCCACAATTTTGGATTAAAACCGCCCCTTGAGGTTGTTTCGTGCCGTACACAACCCTCATATCGTCCTCATCGTCAAGAAGACCGAGAAGAGCGCACCAAGGTCGGAGCAGCACTGGCACCTAGATCGAGGCCCCGAGCTGGACTGCCCACCGTGGTGCTAAGGTTGGTCAATTTTCTATCCTTAGTTGCGAAATCAGCAGCCTTTCTCAATCTTGTGTTCTTTCCCCTTTTCTTAATTAAATAAAACCTATGGAGATACAACCACTAGCCAGCTAGTACCCACCCGCGCCATCATTTTTTTTGGCCTTCGAGCCGCACCTTACATTATTTCTCGGCCTTTAACCGAGTATCACATTTTTATATCCCGCTATTTGTGTTTCCGCTTAGTTTTCAAAACTAGTACCTATTTTTTCCGCTTAGTTTTAAAACTATTTTTCTTACCGCTTAGTTACGAAGGTAATTTACCTGCTGTAATTACCTACCCGCTATAATTTATCATTTATCGTGTTCCATTTCTTAACGGACAAATTGCATTACTTTTAGTAAGTACCTAAACGTATTTATATTGCATTTTGTCAAAAGTCTTTAAGCTAATTAACGACGGTACGTATATAAGAACGTGTTATCACCGGCCGTTCCGTTCCGAGCGTTCCTTTGTTTTCGAAGTCTATGTTGCAGTCAGTAACGCTATTTCGGGTATTTTATAACTTGAATATTTTTTAACAAAATCTCATCATGCCTGCGAGTTCTAAGGAAGGAGATAAGCTTAATTTAACCATTAAAAGGCTCGTAGGGAAACGCGATGAAGTTTATGCTAGGCTTCAGAGAATTTATGACTCAAGATATGAAATGATTTCGGACCCTAGTAAGGTGGAGAATTTTCTATGTAGTATGGTCTCCATTGATACTATGCGCGACGAATTCATAAAAATTGTCGATGAATTTAATACGTTGAATTTGATGTTGGATCCAGATTTCATACCTAACTATCAAAGTTTGTCTACATTTGAGGACTTATACTGTCGTTGCAAATATGAAGCCAACAAAATAGTTGCTGGCCGGGATATACCCAAAGTTGAAAAATCGTCTTCCAGTAACAGTTATAAAAAATCAAATTTGAATCTGCCCAAATTAGAGTTAGTAAATTTTTCCGGTTTACCCGCAAATTGGTCGACTTTTTACGAAACATTTAGGACTACTATACACGAGAATACTGATCTTACTAATAACGAACGTATTCAATATTTGATGGGACAGTTATCGGGCCGGGCACTTTCTACTGTGTCAGGAATTACACCGAACGCTGACAATTATACTTTGATATGGACCACGCTGGTCAACAAATATGAAGACAAACGTTATTTAGCCACCGCGTATTTGGATCAAATGTTTGAATTCAAATCTTTTTCCGTTGCTAACACTAAGAATTTAGACTCGTTTTTAGAACATTTTGCGTCTGCCGTGTCGAGTTTAAAAACGTTAAAACTTAGCAACTTGTCCGATTTTTAACCGACTTACCAAAAAAGGAGGAGGTTCTATGTTCGACATTATGTATGTTTTTTTTTTTTTTTTTTTTTTTTTATGTATGTTCACCGATATCTCCGTCAATTGTGGACCGATTTTGAAAATTCTTTTTTTGTTTGAAAGAGTATATTTCGAAATTGGTCCCATTTTAATTTGGTGAAGATCTGATGAAGAACTTCGGAGATATACAACAGAACTCTTCAATAAATAAAGGCAAATCTCTCGGGATTGCTGCAATCGCATGTCTGTTTATTGTTTATACCATTTCGTAACATAACATCACGCCAGTACGCTCGAAAGGGGTATGCAGGTCTCTTATTTAACCGGTTATATTCAAGTTTCATGTTATTCGGGTAATCTATTCTGTCGTTATAGGTACTTACGTAACTACTTCCCTATTAGGTAGGTACAACTAAAAACCGGCCGAGTGCGAGTCGGACTCGCGCACGAAGGGTTCCGTACCATTACCGCAAGTAACGGCAAAAAAATCATGTGTCACGTACGTTTGTTGTATGGGAGCCCCACATAAAAAAATATTTTATTCTGTTTTTAGTATTTGTTATAGCGGCAATTGAAATACACCATCTGTGAAAATTTCAACTGTCTAACTATCACGGTTCATGAGATACAGCCTGGTGACAGACAGACAGACAGACAGACGGACCGCGGAGTTAAAGTAATAGGGTCCCGTTTTTACCCTTTGGGTACGGAACCCTAAAAAGTGAAAAATAAAAAACTTTTTTGAAAAAAATACTACCGACTTCCAAGTAAGAAAACTAGAAAGTGAAAAATAACTTTATTTTTGGAAGTCGGTGTCCATAATTAAAAAATTTGGTCCTACCACAGACACCGACTTCCAAAAATAAAGTTATTTTTCACTTTCTAGTTTTCTTACTTGGAAGTCGGTAGTATTTTTTTCAAAAAAGTTTTTTATATTCTTCTTTATTTCGCTTTAAAGAAAATAGACCCGGAGACCGCTCGCGCTTTTGAAATGTTTAAGCGAGAGACTGCTTTGCCTAGCTACGAGGACTTGATCACTTTTCTGCGTGAACAATCGAAAATATTAGACCGCACTTCGGCAAACGCTACGACGAAACGCGTCGGTACCGACATGAACAAAAATGTTTCTAAGTCTACCCACTCCTTTGTAGGTACTAGCGCGTCGGTGCAGATAAAGGATAAAAATAAATCTTGTCCGTTTTGCGAGTTGGAAAATCATTTCAACTTGTTTAAATGTTTTAAATATCAAAAATTACCGCTGGATGATAAATTTAATTTTATTAAAACTCGAAATGGATGCACGAACTGCCTCAGTTTGTCCCATAATAACGTAGCTTGTAAATCGGAAGTACGTTGCCGCTATTGCAATTGTAGGCACCACTCGCTGTTATGTAGAAAACAACAGCTGACTCCTCCTGCGCCCGGCGTAGCGCCCGCGCATAATAATGTTATTCCGCCGGCGCCGACATCTACCGCCCCACAGGTACATGTTGCCTTATCAGCACTATCGACGACTCCTCCGGTACAAAATAACATTTCGTTGTGCAATTTTAATAACTGCCGAGATAATAATATTACCTGTCTTTTAGGCACGGTTCAAGTTTTAATACCTGACTCTGCGGGTGTGTTGCACAATGCTCGCGCGCTTATTGATCCCGGATCGCAAAACAATTTTATTACAACGACATGCTTAGCAAAACTTAACGTAAATTTTAATAGAATAACGCGCGCTGTTGTAAAGGGGATCGGTTCATCGCCTAATCCGATTAAGGGTTCCGTCAGCGTTAATTTGTTTTCGAACGATAAAAATATTTTACTCACGCTGGACTCTTACGTCATTGATAAAATTACGGATAATTTGCCTTCTGCTCGTATCGAGCCCGCTTCGCTCGGTTATTTAAACCACGTTCAGTTAGCTGACAGTAGTTTCCATTCACCTGGGGAAATTGACATCCTCATCGGTGCACCGCAGTTTGCCGAAATTTTACTCTCGGGACGCGTAAATGGTCCGCCCGGGTTACCTACCGGTATACAAACGATTTTTGGTTACATAATCGTAGGAAATTGTCCTATTAGTAATCCTTCTACCGAGTTCGTTTCTTTGTGCTCGTTTGTACAGAATGAACCTCCGTTATCAAATATGCTAGAAAGGTTCTGGCAGCTCGAAGAAGTAGCGCCCGAGCGCCCGCTGAACGCCGCATCTAGGGAGTGCGAGAAGCTGTTTGTCTCAAGCGTGTCACGTGATGACACAGGACGTTATAGTGTAGCGTTACCTTTTGCGCGCGACCCTTCTGAGCTCGGTGACTCATACAAAACTGCTATGCGTCGTTATACGTACTTGGAGCGTAAGTTAACCGCTTCCCCAGAGTTGCGTTTGGAATATGACGCTATTATTGAGGAATATCTATCGAAGGGTTATATCTCGTTACTTGATGATGCTGGTTCGCTACCTACGGGTTTTTATATACCACATCATGCCGTTGTTAGGCAAGATAAAGTAACTACAAAGGTGCGAATGGTTATGGACGCCAGCGCCAAAACTGATTCAGGTAAATCACTCAATGATTTGTTATATCAGGGTGAGAATTTACAAAACGATTTGTTTTTAATTTTACTCGATTTCCGCTTATATCCCGTGGCTTTTACCAGTGACATACATCAGATGTTTTTACAGGTTTTAGTTAACGAGGATCACAGAATGTTTCAAAATTTTTTATACCGCTTTGATAGTACTTTACCGCTTGATACCTATCAATTTAACCGCGTTTGCTTTGGATTGCGCTGTAGTCCTTTCCTCGCCATGCGAGTTTTAAGACAACTTTGTGATGACGTACGCGCATCTTACCCGCGCGCCGCAGATGTTGTTGTGCATAATTGTTACATGGACGATATTTGTTACTCCGTTCCCACCGTTCAGGACTCGTTACGGCTCAGAGATGAGCTGTTAGGATTGTTTACGGCCGGAGGCTTTAGCCTTAGGAAATGGTCCAGTAACTCAGCAGAGTTACTCGAATCATTGCCTGATACCCACCGCTATTCTTCAAAAGTAAATTTCGATGAGCCTAATCAAAGTCTAAAGGTTCTTGGCCTTGAATGGTCTCCTACCACAGATGTTTTTTCCTTTTCTGTCGCTCTTGACAACCGTCCATGTACCAAACGCAACATCTTATCGGTTATTGCTCGCCAGTTTGATGTTTTAGGTTTAATCGCGCCAACTATTCTTTACGCGAAATTAATCTTACAGAAGCTCTTTGTTCTCAAGCTGGATTGGGACGACAAGCCGCCCCAGAATGTAATGGTTCTCTGGGAGAATTATCTTCGCGAACTGCCCGCATTACGGGACTTAAAGATAAACCGTCATCTTGAGGTGTTTAGGAATGACCTCGTCACTATTATCGCATTTTCCGACGCGAGTGAACGAGCATACGGAGCCGCCGTATATGTTAAAGTTCAGCAAGATCCCCACTCCCCAGCGGTTGTCAACCTGGTGTGCGCGAAATCCAAAGTCGCTCCTCTCAAAACGATATCGGTTGCCAGACTTGAGCTCTGTGGCATTTTACTTATGTCTAAACTAGTGCAACGAGTTATGAACACTTATAAACCGCGTCATAATATTGAAAATATATTTTGTTTCACCGACTCAATGGTTGCATTATATTGGATTCATTCGGATCCTCAAACTTTGAAAACATTCGTCGCTACGCGTGTTACAAAAATTTTAGATTGCCTTCCCGCGGAACATTTCTTTCACGTTCCCGGTACCGACAACCCTAGCGACTGCTTATCGCGAGGTTTGTCTCCGAAGCAATTGTTGTCGCACCCGATGTGGTTCAGTGGACCATCATGGCTTCAACAGAGCGTCGACACGTGGCCTGTTACCTCTATCGACACTAGTGCCATCGATGTACGGTTGCCGGAAACCAAAGTGGTTTCATTACCGGTTGTAGCAGATGTAGGTGTAGACCCGCATCCACTTCTTGCATTGTCGCATCGCGTATCTAAGTGGACGGTGCTACTTCATTCCGTTATCTACGTTTACAAGTTTGTAGGTAAACTGCCGCGATCTAAATCTATTACCGCATCGGATGCGATTTTTGCTGAAAAGATCTTAATTACCGCTTTACAAGAATTTTACTTTTCTGACGAAATTGCACGTTTAAGAGCAAACAAAAATTGTCGCACAGCGTTAAGACGCCTCTCCCCCTTTATTGATAGTGAGGGCTTATTGAGAGTCGGAGGTCGACTCCGTAACGCTGATTTGACCGATGAACAGCGGCATCCTTTGCTGCTTCCGCATAAAGACCGCATCACCGATTTGATTGTGTCGCACTATCATCGCCGCAACTGTCATACTGGTCCGGTGGCTCTTATGTCAATTTTGCGGCAAAGTTATTGGATACTGTCTTGTCGTAATGTCGTACGTCGTATCGTGCATAAATGCAATTTCTGTTTCCGCGCTAAACCCAAGGCCGTGCATCCCTTCATGGGGGACTTACCCGCGTGCCGCGTAACTGAAGCTAAAGCCTTTACACGCACGGCTGTTGATTACGCGGGTCCTATTAGTATTATCCCGCAACGTAAACGTGGCGTTCGTTCTATTAAGGCATATCTATGCATTTTCGTGTGCTTAGTCACTCGCGCTGTTCATGTTGAGTTGACTACCGATCTTAGTACGAGTACATTTCTCTCAGCGTTTAAACGTTTTCTAGCCAGACGGGGTGCTGTGCAAACTATGTACTCTGACGCAGGAACCGTCTTCGTCGGTGCGAAGAACGCTCTTTCGGACATCTACGCTTTAGTCAATTCTGATGAGTATAAAACTGCGTTCTCTACCGAGTTGGCCGAACATAAAATAACGTGGAAAATCAATCCGCCGCGCACTCCACATTTCGGTGGACATTACGAGATATTTGTTAAGGGCTTCAAAACTCATTTATATAGGGTTATAGGTTCTCAATTGTTGACCTACGAAGAGATGTTAACTGTTTTAACACAAATTGAATGCGTTTTGAATTCGCGTCCGCTCACGCCCCTTAGCGAAGATCCCTCTGAGCTAAGCGCATTGACTCCATCGCACTTCCTGATGTCTACGCCGCTAAAGAGTTTACCCGCTTGCGAAGCTACCGGTGATGACACTAGTTTAAAGAAACGATACGCTTTATTAGATCAATTGGTGCAATCATTCGCAAAACGATGGAAACGTGAATATCTTCACCTTTTGCAATCCAGAGGGAAATGGAACACACATTCAGATCCTATAAAGATAGGTAGCGTCGTGGTTGTAGTTACTGATAACGTTGGACCTCTATCTTGGCCATTAGGTATAATTCTTGAAACCTATCCCGGCAAAGACGGGATCAGTAGAGTCGCTCTTGTTAAGACGGCTACAGGGATCTATAAGAGACCTGCCGTCCGCCTCTGCCCTCTACCTTCGCAATAGCGCCTCTCCCGCTCCCCGGCTTATAGTTTATTGTATTTTTAAAACCGATGGTTTTAAGGCCGGGGGCATGTTCGCGCCGTTTCATTGGCGCTTCTTTATTTTAGGTATAGTTTTATTCTACCCGCTTTTTACTTTATATTTTTTATTTTTCGCTGCTTGGTTTTGTACTGAGGGAGAATATGACCGACATCGCCGCCGCGTGGTCGTGTCTGTGCCGCTTTTTCTGTTTATCCACAATTTTGGATTAAAACCGCCCCTTGAGGTTGTTTCGTGCCGTACACAACCCTCATATCGTCCTCATCGTCAAGAAGACCGAGAAGAGCGCACCAAGGTCGGAGCAGCACTGGCACCTAGATCGAGGCCCCGAGCTGGACTGCCCACCGTGGTGCTAAGGTTGGTCAATTTTCTATCCTTAGTTGCGAAATCAGCAGCCTTTCTCAATCTTGTGTTCTTTCCCCCTTTCTTAATTAAATAAAACCTATGGAGATACAACCACTAGCCAGCTACGTCAAACTCCTAACTAAAACTTTCATGATTACATAATAATTCTGTAATAACATAGTATACTAAAATAATAGGACTTTTTCTTTCTTATTTTAGTGCTAACATCCCCTAGACAGCCATCTTGGTTTCCATGGCAACAACTTATTGTTATACTGATAGAAACTGCGACAGTTAAGCAAAAGCGTTCCTTTGTTCGCGTTACGTTCTGTACGCAAGTTATGTTATTACTTTCTAACTTTAACTTATGTGTATTACCTAAATACGTAAGCTGTGAACTCCCTAATGTGCCTTTCATGTAGATATCTGTGAGGTTACGGCATAGACTGGATGTAGGTATACTCTGCTCATATTATGTTGCCTTAGTACTTTTGCTCCTAAATGGTTATGGCAAAATTTACTCGCAAAGCCTGTGATTTTGCTTAGATTTCATTGAACCAGAAAAGGAATTTATATTATTATTCTCGTATGTATGTTCACGCCTCTTTTTCTTGGGGTAGGCAGAAACAACGGAACGCCAACTGCACCTACATAGTCTTCTGCTTCGTTACGAACCCGCACAGCGGATATGAGTACTACACATTTGGCCTTTCTCAAGTACTTCACCAATAAGAGTATGCCAGCTTTTTCCTGAGGCTTCACTTCCGCGAAATAATTATCTCACGGAAACCTTGCATTGCCTGAGGTATGTCAAAGGCTTCTTTCTGCAGAGACTTCGCGATTCTATCGGTAAAAGAATTTTTATAATCATGACGTTAATTTCAGAGATGTCCTACAAAGGAACAATTTAAAGCTTGACAATATTGGTTTACTTATTTTAACGTGTGTTGCCTGTATTATAAGCCTTTAAACAACACAATGATTTCAACATAACATCACGCCAGTATTGCCCGAAGAGTTGGATAGAGGTACACTACTACACTACTACCGTGGCGAACATAATCAAAACCTTGGCTTTCGCGAATAATCTAGCATGTTTTGTGTGTTTCAGCAATGTTCTCGGGGCTATCCGGCCAAATTGATGTCCAACCCATTAAAGTTGTCATGTCATTAAATCGCTTGTTTACCCCGGGGACCATTTATAAAATCACCTGCATAGGGACTCAAAATCAGACGTATCATCAATCAGCTTTAACTCATAGTCTAGTAATTAAAAGTCCAAGTAACACCCAAAATCAAAATAACAAAAAAAAAACCGGCCGAGTGCGTGTCGAGCCACGCGCAGTAATAGGGTTCCGAAGTTGCATAATAATGCGGACGTGAACATTAAAACGGTTTCAGCGGCACACAACGTCTTAAAACGGGCCCACATAGGATGATGTTTTTAGGGTTCTGTACCCAAAGGGTAAAAACGGGACCCTATTACTAAGACTTCGCGATCCGTCTGTCTGTCTGTCCGTCTGTCACCAGGCTGTATCTCATTGGGCACGCCACAATTGCGGCGGTAAGGCCCCTCTTTGAGGAGTAGCTTGAGAGGCGTCACGGCGTCCTCACCTTCCGCCTGACGCAGGTCCTCACCGGATACGGCTGTTTCGGGAGGTTCCTGTTCAGGATAAGGCGGGAGGAAACGCCCGGGTGTCACCATTGTGTGGACCGCCCTGAGGACACGGTGGAGCATACGGTGGAGATCTGCTCCGCTTGGGCGGAGCACCGCCGTGTCCTCATGGAGGCGATCGGCGGTGGCGACCTCTCGCGTCCCGCCCTGGTGCAGGCCATGGTACGGAGCGAGAGGGCATGGGAAGCTGTCTCCTCCTTCTGCGAAGCAGTTATGCTCGCAAAGGAGGAGGCGGAACGCGTGAGGGAGACGCAAAGGTGGGGCCCTCATGCCCCTAACCACCGCAGGAGACGACCCGGGCGTCGGGAGTCGCAAGCCGATTCCCGGCCACCGTAGGCGCGGGCTTGCGGACGGAAAGTAATGGGTAGCTCGCCGTCCGATAAGGACCAAGCCCGAGTTTACGGCGCGTAGTGTTCCACGCGCGCCTCAAAGAGATGTCAGCACAGTGACGGGGTCCGATAGGGCCGATGCCTGTCTGGGTCGCGGATAAATTTGAAAGAGAGTTACCGTGGCCCTGGCAAAAGCAACTGAAGGAACACGGGTGGGTTTTAGTCAGTAAAAGTCTGACACGCCCTCCCGCTTCACCCAGAGCAGGAGAAGTCATTGGATGATTTCCCACCCCAAATAAAAAAAAAAAAAAGGCTGTATCTCATGTACCGTGATAGCTAGACAGTTGAAATTTTCACAGATGATGTATTTCTGTTGCCGCTATAACAACAAATACTAAAAACAGTATAAAATAAATAAATTAAAGGGGGCTCCCATACAACAAACGTGATTTTTTGGCCGTTTTTTGCTCGATATTAATAACGGCAACAGGTAGACGCTTGAAATATTCACAGAATGTTTAGTTGTCACTTCAAAAAATAATAATTATTAAATTAAAATAAAATAAATTAAGGGATACATCCCATACAACAAACGTGATTTTTTTGCAGTGTTTTGCGATAATGGTACGGAACCCTTCGTGTGCGAGTCCGACTTGCACTTGTCCGGTTTTTTAATCTATATGCTCGCGTTTGACCACTATCTCGCCTGATAGTAAGCGATGATGTGGTTTACGGTGAAGCACGCACGGCTCAAAATCGGGCTATCTCGCTCCGTTTCCGAGATATTTGTGTTTTTGTAATTTGGAGGTTGAATTTTGCGTGGCAAAAGAAGTTTTTACAACTGATGGATGAACATTTTTTAATTGAGATTTAGCATAAATAAATAATTATAATTGCATAAGTTGATAAAAAATGCTACGCAATAGCTTTACCGCGGCAGTCCGCGCGAGTGCCACACGTCTTTTATTTTTTCTTTTTGTGTGGGGTTATGCTCATGCATACTGCACGGGGAGAACCCGCCGCGGCTATCCGTCACCGAAACCTCCTCGGGGGAGCACCCCCCCATCACCGGCGCACCAGAACACACCGTACGCCGTGACCACCCCAGGGACCAATCAGCACATGGGCGCCAAACGACCCCAGGTATGGCACCCTTGGTCCCCCTGTGACGGGTCAAGGTCAATGGCCCCACCACCTACCATTTTTCGGCCGCAGTGGACAGGGAGAGCGGCTAACGCAATACTGACACTCCTCTTCCCCTGCGGCCCCATCGCGTCCGCCATCAGACGGCGGCGACCCCGTCCGGGCCGCGGAAAGTAGGGAGAGCGGCGCACCGCAATTCCGGCACTCCTCTCCCGCCGCGGCCTCCAACCCTTAGCTGCGACATTGTATGGGACCTGTAAATCTCCATAAGACATCGCGGCCCACCTCAGTTGCGATGTCACCTGTTACCAAGCGGCACCGCAACCTACTAGTTGGCCGCTACGTCATCGGCTTAATCGGCAGGCGCCCTGACGAGCGGCTCCTCCTCGGGTTCTTCTTCGCGAATTCCACTCATTAGCTGCACGCATGATAAAAATGTCCCCAAAATGTTTTTACTTATGGGTTGGATGTCCACCATGTACCGATGATGCATCGCCGGTACGTCTGGTAATCCGATGATGGAACGGGATGGCGGAATTAAATCATGCAATGCCATCACACACTGCCCGAAATGTAACCGACAAGCTGGCAACTGGGCGACGATGTTCAAGGCTCTGGAGCTTTGAATTAACTATTGCCTCATTGCCGATGAGTTTCTTGGCCCGTTTTTCGATCGACTCTAGTGCATCAACCTGGTATTTGGCAGATACGTCCCAGAGATGAGAACAGTATTCCATGCACGATCGAACTTGCGCTTGATACAAGTTGAGCAGCTGTGCCGGCTTGAAGTACCTTCTCACCTTCGCAAGGATCCTCAACTTTTTGGCAGCTTTTAGGCACCTTTGCCTCAATGTATGACCCAAAATTGAGAGCCGATGTCAACGTAACGCCAAGAAGCTCAAGATGGTCCGTTATTGGCACGGTTACATCATGGAAAGTTGTAGCCGGGTGAAATTGGCTCTTTTTAGCGGAAAAAAGACACGCCTGCGCCCCACGTCCCATGTCTTTACCCTTAGTATGACGGGTTGTCATCAAGTTTTCAGTCTTCTGACTAATCTTAAAATAAATTGAAAATGCCTTTTATGCCACTACTTACAATGTTTAAACTTAACTAAGTATACAAACACTTTATACATGTTACAAATACTTACATACTAAATCTTTAACTCGTCTTCTCAATCCGTTGCTTCTTTATTTTCCTTTGTAAGTGTTTACCATTGCTATTCGTACCAGTCGCCTCTGCGGCGCGCGGCTTAGGCCTCCCCTAAATTGCTCCACACGCTTCTATCTCGCGCTTTTTGTATCCAGTCCGGTCCAAAACGTTGGTTAGAATGTCTCTCCATCTCTTTATTTGTCTCCCTTGCTTTCATTTACCTTCTAATGGGATCCATTCTGTTACCCTCTATCCATCTAGAACTTTCCAATCTACACAAGTGCCCTGCCCAGTTCCATTTCAATAACTTAATTTCTGTGTTTTTTTTCTCCCTGTTATTTAAGTTTTACTTTTCTGACTAATCGAAAATTGTCAAATAAGTACAACAGCCTGTTCGTACATTTAAATAAACCAAAATCTTTAAAAAAATCCAAATGGGTTTGATTAATTACATACTCGTAACACCACAACGATTATAATCACCAAAGATGTTGACAGTACAGTATATCTCACATTTAACACCTGCCCATAACAGTATAAATAGTAACTATTCGCCCGCTCCCGTCAATCAGCACAAACTTGATGTCTCGATGTCTATGACACACATCAGTTCACCGTCACGAACATGTGCATCTGGACCGAGGGCCCATTTTTTAAATCCTTGCGAAATGAAATAAGACTTAAAGGGAAAATAGTAAAAACATAAAGCAATGGGCCAAGAATTTCTTAAACGTGAATTAAAACAGTTATGCTTAAATTACTTGGGCCCTCAATCCAGACGCATGCATAAACTGGCATAGCCTACATCTCGAAAATGCTATCTCTGGGTTAATCATTTTTATTTAGGAATTTAGTTAAGAATTTCTTAAATATTTTAAGAAATTCTCAAATCTGTAGAATATGACATTACAGATTTTTGGCGGTTTAGCTAGGGCCCTCAATCCTTTAATGTCTCTACTGAGGAATCTGCAAAACATGAATTTATCTGAAGATATATATTAATAGGACTGTAATATATTTTGCTTAGATACCTCTGTAAATTAGTTAAAAAGAAATAATGACACAAAAGTGAATTGTTATAAAGTAAATGAGAATCGAATTTTACTATAACGTCTGAACTGAGAGCCCAATATTTTCGGCTTTATTGACTAGGTTCAACCTCATAGATTAAGTCAAATTAAAATATATTTTTTTACTATTTTTTAATTAAAATGTTACATATCGTCCGTTCTTCTAAATGCAATACTTTAAGAGAAAATACATTTTTAATTTTTCATAGGAGAAAGTTTTGTAGGGTACATATGATTTTGTTACTTTTTGGGACGGAAAATCGTATGTCATTGTTTCTAAGGACAGGATATGTAGCACCAGAGACGTCGCAATCAAAATCATTTCGATGAATAAAACACAATTGGTATAAATTTATGAAAACTATTTACTTCACTTATATTATATAATCTAAAAATACTTTGATATCGTAACATCAATTTAATTACAAACTATTTGTAACAACTATTCAAATAAACGGTTACGATCGGTATCAATATAAGAAAACTATTTACTTCACATAAATGTAACCTAAAAATAGTCTGATATCTAATATATAAAATTCTCGTGTCACAGTTTTCGTACTCCTCCGAAACGGCTTGACCGATTCTCATGAAACTTTGTGAGCATATTGAGTAGGTCTGAGAATAGGCTAACATCTATTTTTCATACCCCTAAGTGGGTAGGGTAGGATAGGTAGGGTAGGTAGGGTAGGTAGGGTAGGTAGAGTAGGTAGGGTAGGTAGTGTAGGGTTGTTAGGGTAGGGTAGGTAGGGTAGATGAATGTTTGGTGTTATTATGGCAAAACAAAGTTTGCCGGGTCAACTAGTTGTAAAATAAAATTTACCTACTTACAAACTTTTTGTAACAAATTTAGAAAATAGTATATGCCCCTATTTTCGAAGATGAAATCAGATTTTGTCGTCGATTATAACAACATGGATAGAGTCTGGCCAACGAAAGCGTGATCTGGGGTATTTTCAAAGTTGGGGTATGGCAACATTATTAATCTGTGTATTGTCTGTGATTGCGATTGTTAGTATGATTTAGTAATCTTGATCCATGTTGGCTGATCGTTATATATTTACGATATGATGATACCTTTTCTTATGTTTATGTTTCAATGTTCCTCATTTGGTCGAATAACTGCAGAAGACTGGAAAAATTTACGGACCATGTAATAAATGTGGCAAATAAATATAAACAAAGAGATCACATTTAACAGAAGAAGTATTGGAAAAATTTATATAAGTGTAGATGATGATTCAGATATAGATGAATACTTAGAGGTTGAATTTTTGGACTATGATTTTAAATATGGTGATTAAGTAATTAATAAATTAAATGTTAAGTGGGTTAATATTATTTACATACTAATAAATAAATCTACACACTCTTTTTTAACTCACATCCATGACAGTCACGGCTCCGTCACACTTCACCAAACGGAGCCAATAAATCAAAAAATAAATTATAATAAATACAAATAATACAAGTACCAAAACTTTTAACATGAGGTATAGTTGGTGATACCACATTAGGATTTTTTGAATTTGCCGCGTTTTTCAGATCACACTTTCGTTGGCCAGACTCTATGAAATTTAAAGTCCAGATGAGTACCTACCTATCTACATGTTGTTTTAAAATTAAACTTGTCACTAAAATGTATTAAAGAAAAATAAATAATAATAAAAATATAAAAAAACACGAATTGCAGTCGGATGACCTCTTATACGTTAAATAGTGTTCCATAGAACAGTCCCCCAACTGTAGTTCGTGATTTTAGCAGCGCAGTCATGTATTTTTAATATTTTTTATCTTTACTCTTCAAAATTAGGATCAGCCAAACCATATGTCACAATGTGTAAATAAATAGGTTGTTCTTCTCTACTATTGTAAAATCTAAGCATTAAATCATCATAACAGACCATGCGGCCGTTTACGAAACCATGCCCCTTGTAGTGACCAAGATCAGCCGGTTTCAACGGGGGGACAAATTCAATAACACCTAATATTTTAAAATATTTTATTATATATATTATTATATATTATATTATATATTATTATTATATTTTATTATTTTATATTATTATTATATTTTATTATTTATATTTTTTTATTTACATACCAGTTCCCAAGTATGTGTTAATGCAATAAAGTGTTCAAGATATAATAAAATATGCCTTAATTAAAACACAATAATCAGCAATTCTCGATGACGATGAATTAACACAGGAAAAATGCATATTATTCTTCAAACGAAATAAGCAATATTAAAGCGATCTGGGTACCTACCAACTTACTTCGATATCACAAAACAGAAACACTGATAATAATAATATTTACTGCACTATTAAATTTGTCAGCTATGTTAAAGATTTCCTTCTGTAGAGAGATTTGGTTTCGAATGACTGACAGATGTTAACTTGACATAACACTAGTTTATGGCGCGAACAAGAGAAGATCACAAGGAGATCGAGAAAGAAAGATTGCGAGTTTGATCAGTAGTAAACATGATAAAACTTGAAGAGAAATACAGTCGTTATAGTTCCCGATTGTAAGTTTAGATAAAAATACGTGCCTAGTGAAATGTCGTTTACGTTATTCTCCATTACATTGTGCAATTAGTTACTTTGTAAAAGTACATTACCAAGAAAGATTTGTTTTATCCTCGCCCGAAAAGGACCCATGTAATAATGACTTTTCTTGACAATTGACCTGTCTTCCCTTCAAAATAATGCATCAAAAAAACAGTCGCTTCCGACAGTAGGTACAAGCAGTAAATATTTACTTTAGACGCTTAAAAATAGCTTGTATGAGGATACATACTCATCAGTCCAAAAAAGTAACAAAATCATATGTACCCTACAAAACTTTCTCCTATGAAAAATTAAAAATGTATTTTCTCTTAAAGTATTGCATTTAGAAGAACGGACGATATGTAACATTTTAATTAAAAAATAGTAAAAAAATATATTTTAATTTGACTTAATCTATGAGGTTGAACCTAGTCAATAAAGCCGAAAATATTGGGCTCTCAGTCCAGACGTTATAGTAAAATTCGATTCTCATTTACTTCATAACAATTCACTTTTGTGTCATTATATCTTTTTAACTAATTTACAGAGGTATCTAAGCAAAATATATTACAGTCCTATTAATATATATCTTCAGATAAATTCATGTTTTGCAGATTCCTCAGTAGAGACATTAAAGGATTGAGGGCCCTAGCTAAACCGCCAAAAATCTGTAATGTCAAATTCTACAGATTTGGGAATTTCTTAAAATATTTAAGAAATTCTTAACTAAATTCCTAAATAAAAATGATTAACCCAGAGATAGTATTTTCTGAGATGTAGGCTATGCCAGTTTATTCACGCGTCTGGATTGAGGGCCCAAGTAATTTAAGCATAACTGTTTTAATTCACGTTTAAGAAATTCTTGGCCCATTGCTTTATGTTTTTACTATTTTTAACTAATTTCCCTTTAAGTCTTATTTCGTTTCGCAAGGATTAAAAAAATGGGCCCTCGGTCCAGATGCACATGTCACGAACTTATCCGACAGATAGCGAACTGCCGACTTGTAGATAGCGTGAGCGAGTGTGACGCGAACTCACGATACTTGGGTGTGATCTCGTCTTTATATTGTCGTCGGGTGTTTTAACGTAGCAAGTATAATACGTCCATTTTACGAAGTTTCAAAAGACACATGAATTAACCCCTCATTCGGCAGTCGGGTGAAAACTAGATCCAAAACTAGATTTTCTCTTCTTTCTTTATAACATTGGGATCTATATTTTCATCAGCAGATGCAAATTCTACAATAAACATGTGTTCACTTCTCACAGCAAAATCTACGAATTATTCCTAAATTTATGAATGACCTAAAAGCTTTTAGATTTTCTAAGAAGCTCTCCGGAAAACCTGTAGGGATTTTAAATAAATAATGGATCTAAAAAACACTCCCGATCTTAAATCGATACTTGCCTTGAAGAATGTAACATACATTATTTATCTTCAAATCTACAGAATCATTTATAAGCCTGAATAGTTTAAAAACCAAAATAATATTCGGCTTGTTGCAATTTCACTGGAACTCTGGAAGTCGATTCACACCTTCTGAGCCTAAACCGACTACAAATCGCATTTACCTCCCTTCGAACATGAACAATAGTTTGGAAACCAATACTGCGATTTAGAAGCCCATCTGTCCAATACTTCTGCATTCCTGGAACCTTCGTGTGTTTCCGCTGTGTTATATTTGTTAAATGGTGTCATACTGGTTACTTTCTAGCTCCCTTTAAACCTAAAACAATGCGTCATTTACAATACGCCTCCTGTCCATTACTTCTGATTTCCTAGTAGGTATTCCCAGTGTTATAGGTGTCTCTAATCTGTCTGATTACGCACCATCAAACCTGCACAATACCGTGCAATCTGGATAGTACCGGAACACTTGAAAGCACTTTATCCTGTCAATTATTTCTGAATGCATAGCACCAGCCTAAGCTTGCAACGTCTCCAATATTCATTGATTGAGTTACACTAGCGTAGATTAAATTCAAAACTGTACGTGTTAGGTCCAAAACGTATTAAAATGGAAGCAAAAAGACGGACACATTGTTCAGTTACAACAATAATAAGCCTTTCAAAAAGTTGGATAAGTTAGTAGCAAAAGTTACAGTAAAAGATTATTTTATACCTTTCCCTATCGACAAGCTAGTAACATCCAGGCTTTCACGACGACTTCAAATCGCTTATGGACACCTAGTACACGTTATCAGCAAATAGGGAGGCCAAAATACTCATATTACGCTTACGGACGAAGCCCGCGGCGTGCAAACTTGGGCCGCTTTGCGATATTAATGTTCTAAACGCCGCTCCACGTTTGGCCGCCTGGTCATAAAATTTTCACTGGCTCTGTGTTACTCGTGTGTGTGTGACGACTGAAAAATGAAGGACTAGCAATATTTTTTAGTTCGTGGTATTCTAGTAGTCAGATTCTATTTTACCCGACTAAAAAAAGGCCTGCCAAAGGAGGATAATGTTTTTAAGAGACTGATAAGTGTTCGCGTCCTTCTAAAGGCGGTGATACACGCTTAGTTAAATGCTTAACGTTATTCTGAACTTGGTATCAAAAACACATAATCTCATCTGACGACCGGAGAGAGATCAGTTGTAGGATCGTGGTTGTCGAGGTATGGGGGTGTCACACACATAGTCTGATCTGACGACCGGAGAGAGATCAGTTGTAGGATCGTGGTTGCTGAGGTATGGGGTTGTCACACCGAAAACTTCCAAACTCTGGGCTACTTCTGAAGAATTAATTATGGAAAAAACGACGTGTGGCACTCAGGGACTGACGAGGTAAAGCTATTGTATAACATTTTTTATCAACTAATGCAATTATAATTATTAATTTATTTTTTATTTATGCTAAATCTCAATTAAAAAATTAAGACCAGAACGAATAAAAACGGTTTCCAAAGGGAATGAAAATTATAATGTAGAACGAGCTTAAAGGAGATCTAGTCCATGGTATATTATGTCTATGGCGTATAAGAAAATAAATTAGACAGACAGATGTCAAGTCAGAGGAAAATGTCAGAATATAAAAGTACACACTCATTTTCTTTCACTATTTTTCATCACTTTCTTCATTAACAAATGCACTTTGTTTATTCATATTTAAAACACTTTATACACAAATTTTACTCGTACAGCTATTCACCAGCAACTGCTATTCACTATTGTACATAGGTACACCTATATATACATATAAACCTACATGTATACTTACGGGGCGCACATGCGGTGAGTGTGGTAGGGATGGTCCGTCATTTCAGGCCGGAGAACAAGATAGCATAACTCCCCGCCCCCTAAACTCGTTACCTTCCCCCACGCAAAAATTTTTTACTTCAGTCTAAAAATATCAAAATGAAACTTCTATAAAAACGCGCAACAAACCAAAACCAAAAGGGGAGGGGGAGGAGCAGGAGCTCCTCCCCCTCCCCTCTCACTCCTCACCCGCTCACACACTCGGAATCCATCGTCCGATTTCGGAGCAGCTCGGGGTGTCAGGTTTATTTTCGTTACGGAATTTCTTGATTCCGTTAATAATATTGGTATTCAAAGAAAACGACCTTTTGCTCCTAAGAATACGGGTCACTTTTGCGTGGCAATTAAAAGTGGCCTTATGCCACTGGTTATAAGGGTCACTCAGAATTTGGTGCCGCGTTTTCCAGTTCGGAGGTTCGGTTCCGCTTGACAAAGAAGTTTTTATTCTTGCTGACTGTATGATAATGTATAATTATGCTCGAATTAAAATTAAATGGAGGGGGGGAACTGGAGGAGGTGTCCTGGCGCCTCGGATCAGGTCGGCCTCAAAATCGGGCTATCTCGCTCCGTTGCCGAGATATTTGTGTTTTAGTAATTTGGAGGTTGAATTTCGCGTGGCAAAAGAAGTTTTTACAACTGATGGATGAACATTTTTTAATTGAGAATTAGTTTAAATAAATAATTATAATTGCATAAGTTGATAAAAAATGCTATGCAATAGCTTTACCGCGGCAGTTCCCGAGTGCCACACGTCTTTTTTTCTCTTTTTAGTTTTACCTACCTAATTGGCAAGTTGTTTAGTAAGTACCTATAACGCCAGAATAGATTACCCGAATAACATGAAACTTGAACATAACCGGCGTGATGTTATGTTATGAAATGGTATAAACAATAAACAGACATGCGATTGCCGCAATCCCGACAGATTTGCCGTTATTTAAGTTCTTCATCAGATCTTCACCAAATTAAAATGGGACCAATTCGGAACATAATCTACAAATTCGAACTTGCAACCGCGAGACCAACGAAACAACTTAGAGTATGGCTAGCTTTTATCAGAAAAACTTAACTTGTATTTTCAGTAAGATTAAACTAGTATAACAAGAGAACTCTTTAGCACTTTGTATATAACCTAAAGTACCTAGTAAATAATCTAACACCCACAGTTGTGAACCGATACATTTATCTTGTAGAACTTCACGCGAACGACAGCAAATTGTAAGATACTGCGCGTTCAGTTAAATTAATGTAAATGTTTCAGCTCATTTGTTTTCTAAGCAAGCGACCGTGGAGCTACCAGCCATGTAATGGTACGAATAAAATATAACTACGCATGTGAAATAATAAGGCTAGAATATTGTAGAGATAAAATTAGTATAAAAAGGGTTTGAAATCAAATAACATGGTTCATAAAATCATCCCCCCGAACTGATTTCAGTGACGGTGGCCAATATCAACGGAGACTAACCAAGTACGCAGGAGATATTTTAGTTCACAATTATGTGCACAAACACAAGTAAACTCTCTTTTCGTTAACTCTGTCTCATACTTCGATGAGACGGATCCGACACAGCCGATGAGTCAGAGACCAAGTAGGAGAGGTATGCGCCCGACCTGGGAAATGAACCCAGGACTCTTCGCTCCGTAGTCACGCGACCACGAGACTAGTAGGCTACCTACTTCAGAAGAGTTATTTAAAATATCCCTTCTAAAGTAGCCAAATGATGAATGCTCAAACAAGCTGATATATTCCTAGCATGTTTGTCTAGTATATATATATATATATATTTTATGATCGTTAGGCTCGCGCTTGACCAATATCTCACCTGATGGTAAGCGATGATGTGGTCCACTGTGAAGCACGCTTACGCTCATTCACTTACAGACCACTAGGTTGTAGCTATCGGGAAACACAGACTCCGGCAGGGAATTCCACTCCTTAGCTGTACTCATAATCTAGTTAGTTGTTAGTATCTTAGAAACGGAAAATACAATTACGAGTGATCCACAAACTACTCCAAAGCATTTTAAACTAAGTTGAAACGCAGAGAAGTCCAAATAAATAATCTTTAATACTAACATATTATATATATGTTAGTATTACATATATGTGCTATATAACATTGCTTCATGCCAAATTTAAAGATTCTAGGTCGACTGGAAGTACCCTGTCGGTTTTGATTCCCTTGCGAGTAGATGCGAGTTTGAAAATATGCGGCTTGAATTGCGATTTCTTTTGTTTGATTGCGTTGACATAGAAGTTTGATTTTTGTTAACCGACTTACCAAAAAGGAGGAGGTTCTATGTTCGACATTATGTTTGTTTTTTTTCTTTTTTTTTTTTGTGTATGTTCACGCATATCTCCGTCAATATTGGGCCGATTTTGAAAATTCTTTTTTTGTTTGAAAAAGTATGTTTCGAAATTAGTCCCATTTTAATTTGGTGAAGATATGATGAAGGACTTCGAAAATATACAACAGAACTCTTCAATAAATTACGGCAAATCTCTCGGAATTGGTTTGTTGAACCAACTTTTTTTTTGTAATAAATGGAAAGATCATATATAAGTTTTCATACAAAACTATTTTTAGTTCTTTTTTTTTCATTGTATTTACAAAGTAAAATCCAATCGAAAATATTTTTTTGAATCCAGTACCGAAAACACCCCGACAGTTTTCCGAACAAAGCCGAGCCCGTGTGACGTCACAACGTTCATTTCTACTCATTGTGGCACATAGCTTATACAGTGTTTTGACTTATAACCAATTCCATCTTGTTATTATTGTCAATATATTGATGAATATCGAATACATTGATCATAAATATCGAACCTTAAAAGTTATCGTGCTTGCTTCGCATCATTATGTACGAATATTACAAATAACTCCCCATTATTATGTGATTCGCGCAATACCCAACCTAGCAAACTGTACTAAAGTTTTGAGAAATGTTCTATGTCTAACTAGATTCCAATTAGAATATGTTAATTATGTTGTTATCTTGTTCTAATTTAGTATTAGAATCTGATTAATTTCTTAATTTGATCATTAAAGAATGAGAAAAGAAAATTTTTATGGGTACTTTCTAGCAAAGTTGACATTTTTGTATAATTACGTAACTTGAAAACATGATTTTTTGTTTATGGAGATATATTCATTATTTTAATTTTAAATGACGGATATAGGCGTAAAACTAATATTTCTGTTTGAATTGTGAAAATCGGTCGACGCATTTAAGAGATATTTGAAAATGTACCGAATAAATATATTTTCACGTTTTTGTTCTACAAAGTTTAATAGTGTTTGTAATTATATTATATAGATATTTGTGTTTAATATTATAAAGGGATATGCAAATAATTAAAAATACCGAAAATTTTAAGGATGTTATGCTAAAAATAAATAAAAATAAAGGCTCCAGAGATTTCGGGTTGTATAATATTGTTGACGACCATCTCGACTGCCCACAACGCCATCTAGCGGCCGTGACCTGTACTAGACGCGACAACAGCAGCGCAACCGACGCAGGGTGCGGGGGCCGCGGGAAGGCGGACACCGCCACTATATTAGCACCGCACATCAGTTCTTCAGCTCTCATTATTTCTTTCATCATTCTTCCATACATAAAACCTCTCGAAACCACGCATTGTCGGGATCTACCTTGTAATAATAAAAAAATAAATTGTATTTTTTCAAGCCACGCATCGTGTCTCCATTCTCATCATCAACCCTGACCCAAGCCACCACACACGCATCAACATTTGGTCCTTCGAGCCGAACAACTGAGAAGAAGCAGCGGCGGCAGCGTCACAGCGGCACCTTCTGGGGTCCTGGAGGAGCAACGCAGCAACGGTCAGGTCAATCGATCCTTTTTTATTCCTTCCTAAATCCCTAAGCTTCAATTTGTGCTAATTCCTAACTATAAATTCTAGTGTCTTATACTACGTCGTAAAACCGTATTATCCTACATACCCACTTGACTTCTTCCTCTTGCAAACCGTCATTATGTCAAAAAAGGGTGATGATATTGTCAGTGATTTAGTCAAAAAACGCGGGTCTATTAAACGTAAAGTCACTTTGTTTTCAAAATACGTGCAATCATTTATTTGTTCAGACCTCGAGATAGCGGACGTACAAAAAGCCGAGTTAGAGGAACGTTTCAGTGCCTACAAACTATTATTCGAACAATACACAAAAATCCAAGATGAGTTGGAATTATTCTTGCCCGAAACGCAGCTAGACGAAGAGCTACTGGATAGGGAAGAATTCGAGAACCGGTATTATTCTATTATAGGCAAGTGTAAATGCATCTTAAAATCAAATGATAATAGTGGTACTCCGACACAAAACGAGCCGAGTCAAAATCGCGTTCCCAGCGGTATGAAACTACCCACAATTACGTTGCCCGAATTCGACGGTACATATGACCAATGGCTCGAGTTTAGAGATACGTACTTCTCCATGATACACAATTGCGAAAGTTTAGGAAATATTCAGAAGTTTCATTACTTGCGGTCGGTACTCACAGGCGATGCACTACAAGTGGTCAGGGCGCTGGAATTTACTGCAAATAATTATTTAGTGGCGTGGAGTTTATTACAAAATAGGTATAATAATGACCGTTTGTTACAACAAAATCACGTGAATGCTATTCTGTTCGCGCAACCGCTAATTAGGGATTCAGCTGTGTCTATTCGAAATCTAATCGATTTAATCCTTAGAAATATACGGGCATTAAAAACATTAGGGGAACCCACCGAACACTGGGACACTCTAATTACCCTCATAATTGTCCCAAAGCTAGATTCCTCATCGGAATACGAATGGGAACGTTACAAAGGCACGATTTCGAAAGACAGAAAATTAAAGCTGTCTGATATGATGACGTTCCTTCAAGATCGTGCTGATTTCTTAGAAGCGGTGGGTAAGCCTAACAAAAAACAAACGGCAGACACTTCCAACACAAGGAAACCGTTAGTTGCAAAATCACACAGCCACGTTATAACACACAAAGATAACAAAAGGAAAACATCCAGTAATAGTTCACAGCGTTTTAAATGCGATCAGTGCGGTTCCAATCACCCGTTATTTTCCTGTGACGGTTTCCTTAGTTTATCTCTTCAAGATAAGTTAAACCTAATTGAAGAGAAAAAGTTATGTCGAAATTGTTTACGAACAGGCCACGCATTGAGTGAATGTTGGTATGGGCCGTGCAGGCTTTGCAACAAAAAACACAACACATTAATTCACAACGATGCTGTCGTAGACGCTCGTACATCATCAGCTGTTGCTCAAATCACGCAAATAGTGGCACAGTCTGAACGTGACTCGAGTACTACACACATACATGCGCCGCTAACTTCTACCCACAAATCTCACACATTGTACAAGGATGATAATAATTTTAATACACATTGGTTTCAAAATCCTGTATTATTATCAACCGCATTAGTGGAAATAGCGGACGCACAGAATAAATATCACACAACGCGGGCTCTCCTAGATAACGGGAGCCAACACTGTTTCATATCTCAGTCGTTATGTAAGCAGCTTAATATTCCATTGATACAGTCCACTGTTCAGGTGATGGGGGTAGGTAACACTATCTCCAACTCCACGCAATCTTGTCATATTCAATTGCGGTCAAAGACTAATTCGTACAACACAAGTTTTAATTGTTTAGTTTTGCCGCGCATTACCGCACAACTACCCTCCCTAGGAGGTAATTATAACATAGATATACCACACAATGTTCAACTTGCCGATCCGGACTTCTTTAAGCCTGACGAAATTAATTTATTGTTAGGGGCAGATAGGTTCTGGGATCTGCTTAGTGAAGGTCTGATACGGTTGCCGAACGGTCCCTATTTACAAAACACGCAACTAGGTTGGATCATATCGGGAACCGTCCACAAAAAAGTATCACGCGGTACCTTAACTCATTGTAATTTCACGCAAACATTAGATTCAGAACTCAGACGATTTTGGGAACTGGAAGAAATACCCTCATTGCATAATAATTTAACTAAAGATGAAAGTGCATGCGAAAATTTATTCAGGGAGTCGACAGTACGCGACGTTAAGGGTCGTTTTTCCGTGCGCATACCGCTAAGTCAATCAGCTGATACTCTAAACGACACATTTACTATGGCAAAAAACAGGTTTCTTGCACTCGAACGCAAACTTATTAGGAGCGCGCCTAGCTATAGAAAAATGTATAACGAATTTATGAGTGAATACTTAGGTCTGGGTCACATGAGTCGCATCTCAGAATATTCTTCGCCATGTTACTTTCTGCCGCATCACGGTGTTTACAGGGAACATAGTTCCACTACGAAACTTAGAGTAGTTTTCGATGCCAGCGCTAAGTCCACATCAGGCAAATCATTGAACGACATACAACACATTGGGCCTACGTTACAAAATGATTTGTTTTCAATATTACTTCGGTTTCGGCAATTTAAATATGTCGCGACTGCCGACGTGGAAAAAATGTATCGGCAGATATTAATTCAGCCTGACCAGAGGAATTTACAACTAATACTGTGGCGGGAAAACATTTCCGACCCGCTCGGTGTATACCAACTTAACACCGTGACTTACGGGACGGCGTCGGCGCCGTATCTCAGTATTAGGTGTTTAAAACAACTCGCGTTAGAATGTGCAGATGACGTCATCGCGCAAGTAATTAATGACGACTTTTATGTCGACGATTTAATAACTGGACATCAGGATCAACAACGGTTATTAGAAATATGTAAAGGCGTTTCTAAAGTACTAGATTCGGGTTGTTTTCCACTTCGAAAATGGATATTTAATTCATCAGTTTCAAAGTCAGAGTTACCGTTAGAATCTAAGGAATTATCATTGGATGAAAACTACCATACCAAGACATTGGGTATGGGATGGTTTTACGCATCCGATGAATTGCATTTTACCACTAAATGTGAACATGACGTCACACACGCTACTAAACGTCATATTCTATCGGTTGTCGCACAGATCTATGACCCTTTAGGTTTACTTACGCCAACTATAATTATAGCCAAAATTCTATTACAAAAGATGTGGCTGTCTAAAATAGGCTGGGATGACGTAGTGCCTAACCCTATACTTGCAGATTGGCGAGACTTCATTGATAAATTACACTATTTACAAGACATACGTATTCCACGCTACGTACTCGGAGATAATACACGCATCACCGAATTACACATTTTTTGCGACGCTTCGCAAGACGCTTACGGCGCGTGCGCATACATACGTAGCTATACAGACGTAACAGACGCACAGATAACAGTCCATCTATTGTGTGCGAAAAGTAAAGTCGCGCCGGTCAAACCGGTTAGCATACCGCGCTTAGAATTATGCGGCGCGGTAGTAGCTGCTAAGTTGTTTACAAAAATTACCCACGCGCTAAGATTAACATTTAATAACGTTTACTTTTGGTCAGACTCCACGATAGTTTTGGGATGGCTCAAGATGTCACCCAATCTATTGAAAACATTTGTGCAGAATCGTGTAGTACAAATAAATGAACTCACGGGTGAAAAACCGTGGCTTCATGTCGCGGGTAAAAAAAATCCTGCTGACCTCTTATCGCGCGGCGTGCATTTAGATACACTCAAATCATGTGAGATGTGGTGGCGAGGCCCGCCTTTCTTACACGTTCCTAGCACGCAATGGGAACATAACATTAGCTCTTGTAGTGTTGGTCACTACGAACTACCTGAATTAAAATCACTTAAGACTTCATTACTCGTTCAAGTAAATTCAGATGATTCCATATTCGAACGATATTCAAGTTTTAATCGTCTGCGACGAGTAGTGGCGTACATTATGCGTTTCATAAATAATAGTCGCATGGAAATAAAAACACAGCGTCTCACCGGCTGTCTTTCCGTAGAGGAATTAGATATTTCGGTTAGAATTTTAACTCGCATCGCACAACAACAATCTTTTCCAGACATTGTCGCTCAACTAAACAATAATGGCCAGTTACAATGTCCTCGCAGTATTTCTAGTCTGAACATATTCTTTGACGATCATAGGTTGATCAGAGTAGGTGGCAGAATAGAATACTCTGACACGTTCTCGTATGATAAAAAACATCCTTTGTTGTTGTGTGGTAACCATAAATTCACTCGCCTCATATTTGAGCATCAGCACAAGGTATTATTACATGCAGGGGCTCAGTTATTATTGGCCACCATTCGAAACACCTGGTGGCCCCTTGGAGGGCGTAACTTGGCCAAACAAGTGGTGCACGCCTGTATGAGGTGCAAGCGCACAAGACCTAAACCATTAAAAATTCAAATGGGTAACCTGCCTACTGAACGATTGGAGCCAGGGTATCCATTTATTCGCAGTGGTGTGGATTATGCTGGGCCATTGTTCATGTTGAATCGTGCTGGAAGGGGGGCTAAACTAATAAAATGTTACATCTGTCTCTTCGTCTGCTTCGCTACGCGCGCAATACATTTAGAATTAGTCACAAGTCTAACTAGTGAGGCATACCTACTGGCACTGAAACGGTTCATCTCTCGTCGCGGCAAACCATTACAGATTTATTCCGACAATGGTAAGACATTTGTAGGAGCACAAAAGGAATTTACAAATTTTTTTAACATTTCAAAATCTGACATAATTAACTTCACGTCTGATAATTCCATAGAATTTAAATTTATCCCACCTTATTCACCTCATTTCGGTGGATTGTGGGAGGCAGGAGTCAAGTCTTGCAAATCTCATTTATGCCGTATTATGGGCAACGCACATTTGACGTACGAAGAGTTGAGTACGGTGTTGACACAAATTGAGGCTGTCCTCAACTCCCGACCAATGTCCCAAATGTCCACCGACCCAAACGACCTACTTCCTTTGACTCCAGCTCACTTTCTGATTGGCCGGCCGCTCACTGCACCCGCTAGCCAGGACCTCACCGCGAAGGCTATCCAACACCTGCCGCGCTACGACCGCATAGAACAGCTGAGGCAGCACTTTTGGCGTCGCTGGTCAGCGGAATACATCTCCGAGCTCCAGAAGAGGACAAAGTGGCAGCTCGGCCAAGACACGCTAGTCCCTGGCGCCCTCGTCGTGGTCAAGGACGACAACTTGCCCCCTCTGAGATGGCGGCTCGGACGGGTACTGGACACGTTCGCCGGCAAAGATGGCACCTCACGCGTAGCCACCATCAGAACAGAGGCGGGTAACATCCGACGGACATACCCAAAAATATGTCAACTTCTACCCCCGGATGAAGAGCAAACTCCATTGGAACCAGAGGCTTCCAAGGCCGGGAGCATGTTGACGACCATCTCGACTGCCCACAACGCCATCTAGCGGCCGTGACCTGTACTAGACGCGACAACAGCAGCGCAACCGACGCAGGGTGCGGGGGCCGCGGGAAGGCGGACACCGCCACTATATTAGCACCGCACATCAGTTCTTCAGCTCTCATTATTTCTTTCATCATTCTTCCATACATAAAACCTCTCGAAACCACGCATTGTCGGGATCTACCTTGTAATAATAAAAAAATAAATTGTATTTTTTCAAGCCACGCATCGTGTCTCCATTCTCATCATCAACCCTGACCCAAGCCACCACACACGCATCAACAAATATTTAGTGGTACCTATGAAGTTTTTTGATATCTAAAGTCGAAGTTGCGCGCCAATCGTGTTTGTTAGCTTTTTATTTTACACGAATATCACCTACCCATATGTAACAACAATTACATTATGACAATTATGTTTCTAAATGTAATGTGTACAAGGTCCACTATCACGTAATATTCATTACGACTACTTTACTTATGCTCAATTTTTCCAAACCGTCCATCAGATGGATATCTTTTCGAAATTTGCCTTTATGAATCCTTTATCACACATGTCTAAATAAAATTTGCTGTTATAAATAATATTTTTGCACTAATATTCGGATATTATTAGTTAACTTACGTGACACTGTACTATGGTGAAATTCCTTGAACGTTATGACGTCACCAACATGGCGACCAATCATGGCCCGTTCGTAGACAGGTGGTTCTTTTTAAAAGTTGATCGATTTTCAATTGCTTATAATAAATTGAAAAAAAATATTTAAGAGATTTTTGCAACGACAATATAATATGCTATGTAAAGATTCAAAATAAATTTTAAAAATCGTTTTTTTTTTTAAATTCAACAACCCAATTGCTGCAATCGCATGTCTGTTTATTGTTTACGCCATTTCATAACATAACATCACGCCAGTACGTTCTAAAGGGGTACGCAGATCTCTCATTTCACCGGTAATACTCTAGTTTCATGATATTCGGGTAATCTATTCTGGCGTAATAGGTACCTTACTTAACAACTTGTACAACTAAAAAGTGAAAAATAAAAAGCTTTTTACAAAAAAATACTACCGACTTCCAAATAAAAAGACTAGAAAGTGAAGTCTATAACGCAAAAAAAAATGGTACCTACCAAAGACACCGACTTCCAAAAATAAAGTTATTTTTCACTTTCTAGTCTTTTTATTTGGAAGTCGGTAGTATTTTTTTGTAAAAAGCTTTTTTTTACAGCTTAAAGGTATTATAGACTTGAGTATTTGATATGAATTTAAATTTAATACCTCTACGCGTTCATGAGGAAAGGGGTAGTAAGTTTAAAATTATTAAAAATATTTTTATTATATGATGTAACTAAAAATTTACGGTTTTCACAATTTTTCCTTTATTTGTGCTATAAGACGTTGCTTCGTACGAAATTTCAAGATTCTGAGTTCACGGGAAGTACGCTGCAGGTTTTGATTCCCTTGCGAGTGTCGAAAATTTGCGGAAATTTGCGGCATAAACGGCCGTATCTTTTGGTCGCGTTGACTTAGACGTTTGATACCTGAGTATTTCATATAAATTTCAGCATGATACCTCCACGCGTTCCTGAGAAAAAGGGTCTTGACATACAGACGGACGGACGGATGACAAAGTGATCCTATAAGTGTTGCGTTTTTTACCCGACTGCCGAAGGAGGGTAATGTGTTTATCAGTCTATGTTTGTATGTATATATGTATGTATGTATGTACGTTCCTATGTGGCGTTCTAGAGACCGAACGCGTGGGCCGATTTTGATGGTTCTTACGTCAAACGATTCGTCTGAACCCTGCGAGTGTCACTGGCTACATTAAAATTGGGAAATAGAATAATGGCGGCTTTTGAGCGCCATATTGTGGGGGCCCAATTTTTTTTTCCAACCCTATCGTATGGGGTATCAAATATAGGACTTTAAGAGGTGATTTCAAAAATATGTAACACTTATATGTTTAAAAGAACCTAATTCTAAAAAAAGATAACTAAAAAGTTATAAATAAAAAAGTTAATTCAAACATCTGGTTTTGGTCAGCCAGCTCACGAACATGTATCCTCCGACTGCACAGCATGATTTTCTTCTTGTTTACATCTTTTTAGTTCGCTTTTTAAGCAGGCGGGTTTTTTGATTGTTTTAATTAACTTTTTTTTTCCTTTTGAGGTACGGAACCCTAAAAATAAATAGATTGAATAATCCAAGCATCCCATTTATTCGTCACGAGACGACTCCGAGACGACTTGCTAATGACTTAGTCTCAGATAGTTGGCACACACTTGGAGACACGAAGCTGAGACCTACATCTAGTCTTACAATGCTAGTTTACTAATTAACACCTGAGGATATCTCCTTCGCTAATTAGGATAGGAATAGTAAACAAGGACTAGTATTTACATAGAATGTATTTATGTGTGTCGTAATTTGAACTCGTGTTAACACTAGCTTGTGCCAGCGGCTTTGCCCAATTGGCTGTCGAAAATTATCCTGGCTCTGCTCGGCTCCGTACGTTAAATGATCCATAACCTTCTTCAAGAATTGGACTATCAAATGCAAATAGTATTATTCCCATTCAATTTTACAATATTAGTAAGACTAAAACAAAGTGACAAGACTGAGAGGTTTTGAAGGAGACAGAGGACTTTGCCCTGCAGTGGATAAAAAAGTTAATAAAAAAATGTACTAGGGTCCCAGCTCGGGTAAAAAGTACTTAATTGAGTTTGTTTTTAACATTCAAAAAGGTAGCCTGGAATCTGATAATAATTTACAACAAGCTCGTTACCTATAACTGGTATAGCAACAAAGATATTGCAATAGAAAATGTATCTGCGCCCAGATTATTGCAGATACCGTAAGTTTGTTATAAATCGTCTGAATTATAAAATTAACCCATAATTTTAAATACTATAGATCCCATCCGATAGTTGAAATTATACCCGTCTCTAAGGAAAAGACCGGCTAAGTGCGAGTCGGACTCACGCACGAAGGGTTCCGTACCATTATCGCAAAAATCGGCAAAAAAAGCACGTTTGTTGTATGGGAGCCCAACTTAAATATTTATTTTATTCTGTTTTTAGTATTTGTTGTTATAGCGGCAATAGAAATACATCAGCTATGAAAATTTCAACTGTCTAGCTATCATGGTTCATGAGATACAGCCTGGTGACAGACAGACAGACGGACCGCGAAGTCTTAGTAATAGGGTCCCGTTTTTACCCTTTGGGTACGGAACCCTAAAAAAGAATTTACAAACTCATGCGATTTACAGTGTTTGATAATTCGGTGAAATATTTACACCTCTACTTAAGCATTAGGGACGATAAAGGCGTGATGCCATGAAGCCGTCGCGTTGGCTGAATGCTGAGGTTGAAACTGCCTCACATGCCAGCACAATGTCATAGCTTTAGGAGCTCCAGGATAACATCCTGGTACCTACATGTGCATATTGCAGTTTAGCTGGCAACTCAAAATGTCTTGACAGCAAACAACACGTTGCTTTGTATGTCATGGAGCATGTATTCAGAGATTTTAAAAATTTCTCACATTATAATTTTAAATATTACTTTTAATAGATACTAATTTTTTTACGACTCCACGACTAGACAACGATTTACGTCCCAGTCTGCCGTAAACTATTGAAGCCCTCTTCAGTAAAGAGAGTGTTTGTCGTCCAGATTCAGCGACAGGCGACTGTCGTAAGCCTTTTATTTGAACCAGTCGGTTGCGATTGTTTCATTAGGAGAGGGAAAGTGATGCAATAGAGGGGAAGACAGAGAGAATGTGATGGAAAAGGGACAAATAATGGTCTGATGAAGAAGGAGATTTTTTTTGCTGTATTATTGAGAGTAGCAACGAGAAATGCGGTGGGTTTAAATTATGAAAATTGTGATAAATCCCTTGGAAAATACTGAGTTAATTTCTCTACCGATCGTTGGTACGGTTCGATAAAGTCAAACTGTTTAAATTACTATTCAATTGTTGATGTGGCAATATTTGAGGGGGAACTATATTTAGCAGTGGACGTCTCTCAGCTGAACACACGAAATTATAAAACGTAAAGTGTGCGGTCGGGGGACGCCGGGGGAATATCCAAGTTCCTCAGGTCTTTTCTTCAGTTCCAAATGTTCCTAATTTGATATGTATACAAGTAATATTTAACTAACACATGATACCAAGTCTGGTGGCCAGCGCTTGACGATAAAATCCGAACTTCGCCGGACGGAACCGAACGTCTCGAGAGGGGGCTATAAGGTTTTTTTGTGTTGTGACGATTTCTACCAGGTAACTCCTACCGCAAGCCACGTTAACGATCCTCGTTCTAAAAAAATACACTTATTGTATATTCTTCGATAACGTAACGTTCGCTCGTACGTTTTCGAATAGATAATATTCGATACCTTAACAGGAACACTTAACCATTACAATATGAACCTCCATAATGCCCAAATTCTTCAAAATTCTATTCATGAAAACATTGTTTATGAAAGTTAGAGTGGTTTTATTGTAAGTACCTAAGAGAACGTCGAAGGCATCCCAACTCCAGCACCCAACACTCACGCTCCAATGGGAATGGAAATCAAAGATCGTATTACGATAGGCCGCGCCTATCTATTTCAATATTACAGTCTGCCTTCGAATCTGTGTCAGACTAGAAAAGTGAAAAGGCTAGACCTATATTTTACGAGTCTAAGCTACGATGAAATATTTGATTCTTACCTAAACGTTACGAATTTTCCTAAGTCCTATTCAAGACGTGCCAGAAGAAATATTGCTAACTAGTTTTTTTCACACGGCTTGCGGCCGTAACCTAAGAATTCCTCAGGAAACTTAATACTTTTGTAACCGGACCAGTTCCAGCATCTACTTCAACTTCAACACGGACTTCAAGAATTACGGTGAAGCGCCATCGGTACATGGCGGACATTCCACCCATACGCACTCAACGTTTTGGGAATAATTTCATTGTGCGTACAGCTTCCGCTGCCGCGACTAAGAAGTTGTAGGTCGTGGGTTCGAGCCCAGGCAGGCGCTTTACTTTGAGTAAATTATTTCATCACCACGGCTCTCAAAACGGTGAAAGACAACATCGTGAGGAAACCGGCATGTCCTAGAACCAAAAATTCGAAGACATGTGACATCCACCAACCCTCACTGGGCCCGCGTGGTGGATTACGACCCATTCCTACACTCCCTTCCTCACAGAGAGGAGGAGTATTAAAGTTCACACTGTGTCCCAGCAGTGTGAACATTAATAGGCTGATGATGTGATTGAATGTGATGTGTGCGTACAGCTAAGGAGTGGAATTCTCTGTCGGAGTCTGTGTCTCCCAATAGCTACAACCTGAGGGTCTTTAAGTCAAAAGTAAGTAGGTGACTTCTAAGCAAGCTTCCTGTGACGTCGACCATAAATCATCGCTTTTCATCGGGTGAAGTAGTGGTCAAACGAGTCTATCACAATCTATATATATCATAAATAATTAAAATAAAAAAACTTCCGAAGCTTACCTACCTTTTCCAACATTATTTATTTTTGCTAACCCTATTTATAATGTTTCATTGCTGGGTAATGCACTTCCCCAGGAATTCCCTTTCCCTATTCTTCATAATAGTTGGTTACATATACAAAAAATAAATATTACAAAAAATAATATTTGCGCCCGACAATTGCAGGGTTTAAAATAACTTTTGTAAGGTTGAAAATATAAATATTTGTGTGACCTTTGACATTTGACTTCCGCCGTTTGCTCGAGGTTCCACAAATACCGTCACAATCAATTTAGACTCACTCTGACCCTACTTGAATTTGAGGACACAATGTAGGTAGCTTTTAACATTGGACACTCTTTATGTAAAACAAAACCAATGTGTTATTTGTGAATGGGTATTTGACAGTTATCAACGTTACAAGGTTCAAGAGCACCCTTCTGGGGGTCTTAGACGAGTGTCATTCGATGTCTGCGATGGCGATGGTTGAAATGCCAAAACGAAAGGGATTCATCACGTGACATTTTGATAACGCTTCACAATACCATACATTTTAAACATATTTCCAATCGCTATCACGAATTTGACAAAGACAAAAACAAAAATTCTTTATTTCAACTAGGCCATTAAGTGGCACTTTTGAACGTCAAAAATATAAATTTAAAGTTAATAATAATTGATGCTACCGCCCATTCGGAAAAGTTGCTTGTTATGGAGAAGAACGGACAAAAAACTCCATACTTACTCTTTTAAAAAAAACGTGTTTTACAACATTTACATACTTACATAAATTCATATTCGTGAGGACGATGCACTCAGTACTGATATACTACGTACAGGCATAAAGTATTACAAACACTAACAGGTAAATTCCTTCACTTGATAAATAGGAACATGGTTCTCACATACTTACAAATATTGCAACCATATGTAAATTACCTAATTCAACACCAACGGAACAGTGTGCGAGTCAATATATAAACAAAAAGAAAAGAAAAAATAAAGCATTACTATAATTAAGAATATAATACAAATTAACCAGTTTGATTTTGTCTACACGTAAGTTTGCTCTTTTTGGTTTCCCCTTTTGGCCTGTTTGATTGGTTGATAAAATGTCACTTGTCTAGAGTCTATGCTCAATTTCCAACTAATGACAAGCGCTTTAAGGCAATAACACGATCTTTTTCCAACCACCCTGTAGATAAATCAGTCGCCCCCCACTACCAGAGACATGATTGAATGATCCATTCCCCAACACACAATGGCCCACGACCCAAATATAGCACAAAAATCGACTTTGAAGACACATCTTATACAGATTCGTACATATATTACATAATACACACACACACATGCATATTCGTGATAGCTAATATAAAAGCTGTCAGCTCCAAAGGCGGGCAGAATACCAAAATACTGTAATCACGAAACTGTATGGAGACCACAATGTTGCCTGTTTTAAAATAACTTTGTATTAAAAAATTTGCGCTTTTTCTCGTTTTTTCGTCGCGTTTGTAGATCGCTCAAAGAGCCACTATTTAGTAATGTAGTGAGCTGAAAGGACACGTTTCGCAAGTAGTTTTGTATTATACTAAACAGCTTTCTATGTTTTGTAGGGGGAAATCCCTTTTAAATTGGAATTAATTTTATTGTAGAGAGAATTTGATCCTCTCACGTGAATAGATATTTAGTTGTTTTATGATTCATTATGTTTAAAATAAATTAAGTCCGCCTATGTACTTTTATGTTACCAGAAAGATGTTTTTACCAGGAAAAGAACTTTGAATATGTATTTATTTTGAGAATTCCAGATGTTTTTTTTTTTTAATTTAATTGAGATGGGTTTGCTCTTGACTCTAGTCTGGGTCAGAGGTGACAGAGATAAAATCGACGATGTAGTGAGCTTACCCAGAAGAAGCCTGTTCTCTCTTAACTTTGAAGAGAATCGGGCTGTATGCGTTCGGCAATACAAACGCAGGTAGTGTGTTCCACTCTTTTGCTGTGCGCATTATGAAGCATGTTTCGATGCGCTTGGTGCGAATTGGTGGAACGGCAACTAGATATGTATGGTAACTTGCAGTGTGTCTAGATGTCCGATTGTAGGAGGGCCGGTGGGATAAGGTCGTGGAGTTCTTGAGCACACTCACCGAAGTACAGTCTGTAGAAGATCGACAAGCAGGCAACCTTGTGGCGATTAGCCGAGCAGTGAAGCTTGGCATCCACCAGTTTAACGGCGCTAATGAGCCTCTTAGCTCTACGTCCCACTGAGTCAAGCGCAGCAAGCTTATATAGCTGAGCCATCCTAAAGATGGCAGCAATACTCCATGTAGGAACGGACTTGCGTTTTGTAACTGGTAAAGAGATTTTGTGACAAACATAAAACACGGAATCAGCCAGGCAGACAGGTATTTTCTTATAAATAAGAACAGTGTGTCACAGGTCATCACAGGTTTATGTCTTAGCCAATCAACATGCTTATCTTTTTACCACTTATGTAGGAGTCGGCTCTTACTGGCTGCAACTGGATTGAATGGGGCGACTGTTTATCTGACCTCCACAACCTAGTAACTGGATACCACGATACCACTTGGCAAGACTGGTACCGAAGGCAACGCAGTCGAGCTTTTTCCTAAGGAGCTTTTCAATCTGATAAAACACAGACACACCTAACTATTCGTATTATAATATCCAGCTTGAGATGCAAGCCCAACCCGTTAGCGTCGGTAAGTGCTATCACACCACACCTGTTGCGACCGAGGGACGGCTACTTAATCACATGTGTTCCGAGTATCGGGCTGGTACAGAGACATTCATGTGAATATCGGAACAGGTACATAAAGTATTAATTTCGGATTAGGTAGGTATATACCTTACTTCTTCTTTGTTTCGATTTTACAGTAAAATTTTGTTTGGTCAATACTTCGCCACTTTCACGGTATCGTCAACGCAGTGGTTTCTTCGGCTGCAGGTTTTAGGGCACAGAAACCATGAAAATAGACGGGACAGGTCTTTGGCAATATTGGAACAGCGACATGCATAAAGCTATACTTTTAAAGCTCTATGATCGTCACGAAAAAGCCGTGCGGCGCACGTCGTAAAGGATGAATTATGCTAGACCGTGGCAGGCACGAGATGAGCTCCGTGCGAGGCACAGACGACGCACGGATTCTAAACTTCACGACAATTTTATATGATGCGGTACACGCTATACCATGCGGCGTCCGCATTCCGGAGCCCGGACATGCCCCGACGTCACACGGCACAGGCTCGGCTCGCACCCACTACGGTCTAGCATAATGCATCCTTTTGTGGACAGCGTGAGGAACTTCTTTCCTAAGGGCAGTTCCCTGCAGCTTTTTTTTGCATAATCAATCAGCCTATAATGTTCCGACTGCTGGGATACACAGGCTTCCTCTCAGTGAGGGAGGAAATGGGCGTTAATCATCAGTTATTTAACCAATATAAATTTAGATTTTTTTAACCCAATGCGATATTGTGGTACACTTAAACATACAAATATCCAGTAAGGATATTTGTATGTTTGGAGATAATAAATAAAATATTGACTTTCAAATATTTTGTAAATGACATTCCGGCAGCATTTTATTTTAAAACGGATTCATGTATGTTGATGACGTATATATTTTATGTAATAGCCTGTTGTGCGTGTGTGATGGGTCTCTATTCTATTTTGTTAACGCGCTGGAATTAGATTTGTTTGACGTGACATCCTTCGCCGGCCCCTACCCTACCCTAGGTAACCATGATATTGAGTGAGTCAAATTGCAGATAATATTTCTTTCCTTGGTAAAAAATACTGTTGTGTTTATAGATATTTCGACTTTTTAAAGAAGTAGCAACAGTATTCGCCAGTTTTTTTAATAATTTTAATATTTTATGATTATATTGTAAAAATTAATGACTTTAACAAACAGCGTATTAAAATAAAATAACTAAAATACAAAAATTGGAAAGTAGAAAATAATAGTATAAAATTAAGTAAAAAAAGCAATCACTTAGTAAATAGTTTATGTTTCATGTGCCTGCTGTTGAACTATTAAATTAATCTCATTACTTGAGATCAAAGCGTAAGAAAATATATATTTTTATTATAGGTACAACCACAATTAATGAGAAAAATCATTAATAGTCTTTTAAATATTTTTGTTAGTAGCTAGGCAATTAATTTAAACAAAAACATTGAAAGACCATTCTTAAATTAATTAAATTAAAAGTTGAACATTTAGCTAGAAATAAGTTTCATTAAAAACATCTCATCGTGACAATCAAAATTAGCTAAAACATTACCTTCTTTCTGGAGCAGTCGGTAAAAACAGGGCGGTACTACGATTTATTAAAGGCTTTTTTATAAATATTTTTTTTTGTAAAATACTGATATTCAGCTGCATCCAGTTAGACTGGAAGCAAAACCCAACATAGTTCGGAAACGCCTTGGTTAGCAGACAATCTCTAAAAAAGTTTGGTTGCTAAACAATAGTTAAAAAGCTTGGTTGCCAAACATCCGCTAAAAAAGCTTGGTTGGCAAACAACCGCCAAAAAAGCTTGGTTGGCAAACAACCGCCAAAAAAGTTTGGTTGGCAAACAACCGCTAAAAAGCTTGGTTGACAAACAACAGCTAAAAAAGCTTGGTTGGCAAACAACCGCTAAAAAGCTTGGTTGGCAAACAACCGCCAAAAAAGCTTGGTTAATTACGAAGGCTGTAGCCGGAGGATTTAAAAAAATACAAAATTTATTTAACTTAATATTTAATTAACAAAATTACAATTATATAAAATGGCTTAGAATAGACGACAGTTGACCGATGCCGTGCCAAAAGTGACGATCCCATGAGGGCCTCGATGTCCGGTGTCGGGCTGCATCACGTTGTGCTGCGTCGGCGCCTCGTGTCCGCGGCTGTTGCGATGTGCGGTAATGAGGTAATCGCTTGTCAGCGGTTTGGGTGCTGTGCGAGTACGTAACAGGTTGGCAAACAACCGCTAAAAAGCTTGGTTGGCAAACAACCTCTATAAAAACTTGGTTGGCAGACAACCTCTATAAAAGCTTGGTTTGCAGACAACCTCTTATAAAGCTTGGTTGGAAGACAATCTCTAAAAAGTAAAATACAGAAAAGAGAAGAAGAGGAGGAGACCGTAATGCAACAAACATCACGCCTGTATTCTCCGATCGGTTAAGCAGAGGTGCACATATAAATATTTATATATATTATATATATTTAGTACACCCACATTTTACCAGTTAAGTCTATAAAGAACATAACATACACTATGTTAAATGCCATAAGTAAAATAACATGTCTCAATATTAAAATCAAAAGAAATATGTGATTGTGTCTCACCACAATCAAGTTATTAAGAAAAGTGCACCAGAGGGCGCAACCATGCCACTCCGTCCGAGGGTTCTTGAGTAGAAGGTCCTCGTCCCATTGTAATGTCGAAAATAACTTCAAAGTCTTTCTGTGTTCCTGGTACAAACATCGTGTCGCCGCGGGGGAATTAGATTTCGCGCTATGCGGTAGAACGAAATACGGGTTATTCCGTTCTCCGTGATATGTGAAGTTATTATTCTCGTGTGTTAGTGCATTTTAATGTAAGCTTGTTTTTAGTTTGTTAGCGGGAGTGGATGCTGTTTTCTGTGTGATTTTTTGTGTATTTGCAAAACAAAGTCATATGTTGTTGCTTTTTAGGGTTCCGTACCCAAAGGGTAATCTGTCTGTCTGTCACCAGGCTGTATCTCATGATCCGTGAAAGCTAATAAAACAAGTTTGTTAACTAATTCAGGTTAGCAAATTGCCATTTTCAGACGGTTATAGACAAAATTTTACTAACAAAGCAGGAGATAGAATAATATTCGACTGTCTGGTATTTGCTACGACGCCTACGATGGCGTAGCAAACGTAGGCGTGATGCTACGAGGCGCTACGAAAGTCGTAGCAAATCAAAAGTAGATTTTAAAGTTATTAAAAAAACTATTTTTATGTTTAAAGTAATATTGCTTTAATTTTTTTTTATAATGTACTAATTTCGTAATAAATATTTGGAGATATGACACATTGTCTTACGAATAAGTTACGTTTACTAAAGTGAAATCTATTTATGAAATTGACGAATTGTGTACACAAAAGTATTTAATTTAATTTCTGCAAATATTGTTATTCTTTAAATGAACTCAAAGCCTGTCTATTAACAATTCTGCGCAGATTACACGTTTTGAATATACAAACACGGCTAAACCGTTCACGGCCCCAGAGTAATCACGATGCATGAAAAACGTTGCGTGAATACGCAGTACGCATAAAATATTGCTAACAATGTAATAAGTATGTGGAATTGTTGTTACTGTTAGCATTGTTTGGTTTATTTTTTATAATTAAAAATATTAAGCTATGTGTGTGGATAATAAATTAATCGTAATGGTTAAAAAATGTTGTTTTATGATACTTTTACTGATGAACTAAAGGTTTGTTTTATTAACGTTAGGCTCGCGTTTGACCACTATCTCATCTAATGGTAAGCGATGATGTGTTCGACGGTAATCGCGCTTGCCTAGAACTAACTAACTCTTGACTTAAAGATGGTTGTAGCTATCAGGAAAGACAGACTCCGGCAGATAGTCCCACTCCTTAGCTGTACGCACAGTGAATGTATCTTCAAAACGTTTAGTCCGTATGGGTGGAATGTCCACCATTTAACGATGGCGCAGGGATTTACGTTTTGTCTAAATTTAAACAAAAGTAAGTATGCTACTTATTGATAAACCTAATATAAATAAGCTGTATTCGAATATTATTATTTATTCATAGGAACACAACATCCCATTCCGCTCAATTCTCTCGAAACACAAAAACCTATAATTCGTTCAGTGTCTACATATTATATAACAGCTGCCTCTCTTATATTTTTTATTCCTTTTCATAGAAATTGGATAGAATAGTTGAGTAGTAGAACTTTTGCAAATGTGCCTTATTCTAGTATCCATTGTTATTGTAATACGGAAGGCTGTGTACCAAATATATTGAATTTATTACTTCTGTTGGGCCAGAGTTTTTGTACGCAGTAAGTTAGTTCGACATTTCCATTTGATTGTGTATAATATTCGGCGACCCATTCACGTTATTGTGATACAGTCTCCGGCTTCCTGCCGGCTTCGAGCAGTTTCTGATGTGTATTATTGTGTATGAGAGCTTTCTTTGATGTTATAAGGTCAAAGTCGAACTTAATGTGGGGAGTATTCAGTCATTATTTGTTGAAAGGTTAAGTTATGTTAAAATATTAGAAGCAAAAAGCCAGCGTTGCTGATTTTGGTGACCTTTTTATAAATGTCAGAGATTTTTCGTGAGAGATTTTGTAATCTTAATCTACTTGTTAATCCACAAGTTCACCACATCACACAAAATCTTATCTGACATTTAGCCACGACCTCTAGAAGTATCTACACACCAAAGCCGGCGGCTCAACCCGCCGGCCTCGATGGTTTTGTTCAAAACGAATCCGCCCGGCAGGTTTAGCCGCCGGCTTTGGTGTGTAGACACCTTACACTACAATAAGTTCAGAAAATATGTTCGTCTCAGACAATATGCTGGCGATATTAATAGCAGACAGTACAGCAAGTATTCCGTAACAACAGAACAAATACTAGACAACTGTCTGTTCTAGACATGTGACACTGGCATTCACTATAATACTATGTATGCTGCTATTATTCTTGACATGCCAATGTCTGGGTATTTTAGATATAATCGAACATGCTTTTAGCTGGGATAAATAGTTTTGGGTAGTTGGATAAAATGCCTTAACTTCTCTTTGTGTATTTCTTACCAAAAAGGAGAAGGTTCTATGTTCCACTTCATGTGAACGATGAACAAATAAAAAGATGAGCTGTACACATCTGCGTATCCTTTTAGACCGTACTATACTTCACACCGGTTATGTTCAGTTTCATGATATTCGGGTAATCTATTCTGGCGTTATAGGTACTTAACTTTACTTAACTTCTTGCCTATTAGGTAGGTACAACTAAAAAGGGAAAAAAATAAAAACGTTTTTGCAAAAAAATACTACCGACTTCCAAATAAAAAACTACAAAGTGAAAAATTACTTTATTTTTGGAAGTCGGTGTCCATATTGCAAAGAATTGGTACCTACGAAAGACACCGATTCCCAAAAAAAAGTTATTTTTCACTTTGTAGTTTTTTATTTGGAAGTCGAATTTTTTTACAAAAAAGTTTTTATTTCAAATGAACCTTAAACCACAAGCTACGGAACAAACGGTTCAAAACTCATAAAGCAAAAGAAAAACTTACGTGCCAAACGTACTTTGCCAAACTTAAGTGGCAGTGGGCAGGGCACATTGCTCGCAGAACGTATGGCCGATGGGGCAGAAAGGTTCTGGAGCGGCGACCGTTAACCGGAAGACGTTGCGTTGGAAGGCCTCCCACTAGGTGGACCGATGACCTGGTGAAGGTTGCGGGGATCCACTGGTTGCGAGATGCACGGGACCGGTCAATGTGGCAACGCTTGGGGGAGGCCTATGTCCAGCAGTGGACGTCTTTCGGCTGATATGATGATGATGATGAAAAGAAAAACGGTAAAATCTCAAAGAAAAGTAAACATAGAAGGAACCTAATCATATGTGAAGAAACAGGTCCTTAGTCGTGATAAACTCCTATTCTCTTATACGAAATGTTGAAGCGAAACCTACGAGCTAATAAAAACACACGGCGGTCATTATCGTCCGCCTCGCGGTGATAGCTTTCATACATTAGTTGTTCATTACGGAACTTGCCATACGGGAACATTACAGGTCACGTTTATTTTGATACACATTATATGGCCAAGTATTAAGGTCTAGTAGCAAGCGTTACTGCTGAGCATGAGGTCCTGGCTTCGAGTCCTGGGTCGGGTAAAGTGTTATTGGGTTTTTCCTTCTGGAATGTCTCAGTAGCAGAATGGAGTCAGGACATGTGCCCCGCTCGCCCCCTATTTTTAACCGACTTCAAAAAGGAGGAGGTTATCAATTCTACTGTATTTTTTTTCTGTGTTACCTAAGAACTTTTTACTAGCTGAACCGATTTTGGTGATTCTTTTGTTATTTGAAAGCTGATCATGTGTCTTTTAAATTGCATGCAAGAATAGATTAATCCAATAACATGAAACTTAAAAAAACCGGTGCAATGAGAGTGGTGTGAGTGTTCACACCTGCGTACCCCTTTAGAGCGTACCAGTGTGATGTTATGTTATGAGATGTTGTAAACAATAAACAGACATGCGATTGCAGCTATCCCGAGTGATTTGCCGTCATTTATTGAAGAGTTCTGACATATACCTCCGAAGTTCTTCTTTAGATCTTGATGAAATTTAAATGAAATAAAGAATCATCAAAATCGGTTCACCTACTAAATTGTTCTGAAGTAACAAACATGAAAAAAAAGTTAATTAAAAAAATCTAAAAATAATCCCTTTTTACTGCTCGTTCAACCAATTTTGACTTCTATAGCGTTAGTGGCACAACAAATGACAGCTGTAATAAACAGTTGGTTTTGATCACAGGTTTATGCTTTTTATGCCATCCCTATGTTTACGAAATAGATCTCAAAATCAGTTGAACGGACTGTAAAAAAGTTTGTAAAAATGTCTTACGTTATTTCATTGTTTGTAAGTTTGTTTGTAATGGATAAATTCAAAAACTGATTAAAAAAAAACCCGACTGCTTAAAAAGCAAACTAAAAAGACGTAAACAAGGAGAAAATCATGCTGTGCAGTCGGAGGATACATATTCGCGAGCTGGCTGACGAAAACCAGATGTATCCTTCGACTGCACAGCATGATTTTCTCTTTGTTTAAGACTTTTTAGTTCGCTTTTAAAGCAGTCGGGTTTTTAGATTTTTTTAATATTTTTTTTTTATTTATAACTTTGTAGTTATCTTTTTTTAAGATTTAGGTACATTTAAACATATAAGTGTTATATATTTTTGAAATCATCTCTTAAAGCCCTTTATTTTGATACCCCACACGAATTTTGTCCTCATCAATATGGCGCCCAAAAGCCACCATTTTTCTATTTTCCAATTTTAATGTAGCCAGTGATACTCGTAGAGTTAAGACGAATCGATTGACGTATGAATTATCAAAATCGGCCAACGCGTTTCTCGTTGTCTCTAGAACGCCACATAGGAACAAACATACATACATATATACATACTTACATACATACATACATAGACTGATAAACACATTACCCTCCTTCACCAGTCGGGTAAAAATACAGTCAAATTGATAACCTCCTCCTTTTTGGAAAGTCGTTTAAAAATACTGACAAATTATATCACTAATATATTATATTTAACTTCACAATTTCTTCGTTCTCAAACCGCCATCTCAGCCGTCAATTGTCACTTAAAGGAAGTTCCAAACTAATAGCGGTTACTAAATCACTCAACTTCAGCGAACAATAAAATCAATAACTCGACACAACAAGCTACACTTAAGTTCGACATCTTTCCTGCAACATTATGAGATAGTGCGTATCGGCCGGTGTTGGGGCTCGCCTGATGGCCGGTAATGGGCTGCGGCGCTAAACACCGGCTAGTGGCCACACAGCTGCCGACTAGAAGACTATTAAATATTTAAGTGTTTAGAGTAGCTAGCGTTGCTAGGCTGGTCTAGAAATAGAGGAAATTACTTTGGGAGTTGCCTAAATGATTGTGTGGGTGGAATTACTGTTTGTCACTAAAAGAAGTTAGAGGCAAAATGTTACTATCACGAAATGTTGTAACAAGATACTGTAATCCCTTTTTACTGCTCGTTCAACCAATTTTGACTTCTATAGCGTTAGTGGCACAACAAATGACAGCTGTAATAAACAGTTGGTTTTGATCACAGGTTTATGCTTTTTATGCCATCCCTATGTTTACGACTGGACTGGATGTCACTTCACACGTGGAGCCTCATTGAGGATAGAAGGAAGTTACACCTTAAACTGCTTGAGACGCGTGATGATGCCGAACGAGCCGACCTCAATACTCAATACCGCCGGAAGCGCAAGGCGATTTATCGCAGTACGCGTGCAGACAGAAGGCGTTGGGCTGATGATATTGCTGATCGTGCCCAACACGCTGTGAACATCGGCAACTTGAAAGCCACGAAGACCTTGGCAGGTAACAGTAAGCTCAAGAAGAAGAAGCCGCTTAAATCCAAAGACGGACAGCTTATTGTGACGTCGGAAGGGCGGCTGCAGCGTTGGCGCCAGCACTTTGAGGAGGTCTTCCGATTGTCAGCATCTCTGACGCCTGACGCGCTGCAGGTAGGTCCTACACCACCTCAACCTCTCGACATCGATACGGAACCACCATCAGCCTCTGAAGTGACTGAAGCGATTCTCTCTTTGAAGGCAGGCAAAGCACCTGGACTCGACCTGATAACGGCGGAAATGTTACAAGCCGACTTAGCCTCCGCTGTCGATGTGCTGACGCCTTTAATCGAAAGGATATGGACCGCTGAAGAACTCCCGGACGACTGGAACAAGAGACTTTTAATTACCGTGCCCAAGAAAGGTGATCTCAGTAGTTGCGACAACTGGAGAGGCATCACGTTGCTGTCGACTCCCTCTAAGGTTTTCTGTAAGATATTACTTGATAGGCTGTCGAAGGCCGTTGAACCTCTTCTGCGCGGGGAGCAGGCGGGTTTCCGTTCGAGTCGCTCATGCACAGACCAGATCAACACTCTTCGTATCATTCTCGAGCAGGCAACAGATTGGCAAAGGGAAATTTATCTTACCTTTGTCGACTTCGAAAAGGCCTTTGATACGTTGAAGTGGTCCAGCATCTGGTCCCGCCTGTTGGACATTGGAGTGCCGCCAAAAATAGTCCGCCTATTGGAGAGCATTTATAGGAAATATTCCTGCAAGGTGACTCATGAAGGCCTAATTTCGGAGGACATCGCAGTGCACGCTGGAGTCCGCCAGGGCTGTCTTCTTTCGCCCCTCCTTTTTATAATCGTCCTCGACGGAATCATGTTGCGCATTTACGATAGCAGGCGTCGTGGGATTGAGTGGGGATTGACCAACGTCTTGGAAGACCTGGACTATGCTGATGATCTTTGCCTGCTGAGTCATACACACGCCGACATGCAGTCGAAACTGAGCGACCTGCGCCAGGAGGCGGCAAAAACTGGACTCAAAATTAACATCCGTAAGACCCAGGAGATGCGTACAGGTGTGATGAATCCTTCTCCGATATTAATCGGCACAGAGGTTGTGGAACGCGTCCACAAATTCACGTACCTCGGGAGCGTCGTGTCAGAGACTGGAGGAACTGAAGAGGATATCACTTCACGGATTGCCAAAGCGCGAGCTACTTTCGCACAGCTGAGACCTGTGTGGCAATCACGGAAACTGACCCGAAGGGTTAAACTAAAAATCTTCGGGTCCAATGTCAAATCCGTGCTGCTCTACGGGTGCGAAACGTGGAAGGTAACAAAGGACATCTCGCGCCAAATCCAGGTCTTCGTCAACCGATGTCTTCGTCGCATCCTCGGAATTTACTGGCCCGAGATCATCTCTAATGTAGAGCTGTTGGAGAGATGCCACGAGACCCCGATCGACCGCCAGATCAAGCGGCGTAAATGGTGTTGGATTGGTCACACGCTCCGAAGGGATTCCGATCACATTCCTAAACAGGCCTTGGATTGGAATCCTCAAGGAAAAAGGAAGCGAGGCCGTCCCCGTCAAACATGGCGACGCACCGTATTGGCTGAAGCGACGAGTATTGGAATGACGTGGAGCGAGGTGAAGCGCGAAGCTCAAGACCGGTCTCGATGGAGGACTACTGTGGAAGCCCTCTGCCCCAGCTAGGGGCCATAGGATCTTAAGTCATGTTTACGAAATAGATCTCAAAATCGGTTGAACGGACTGTTTACAACTTTTAAGTTATTTTTTTTAGAACTTAGACTTATTTACAACTTTTAAGTTATTTTGTTTAGAACTTAGACTTATTTACAACTTTTAAGTTATTTTTTTTAGAATTAGGTACATTTAAACATATAAGTGTTATATATTTTTGAAATCGCTTTTTGAAACCCTTTATTTTGATACCCCACACGATGGGTTTGGAATACCATTTTTGTTTTTTCCAATTTTAATGTAGCCAGTGACACTCGCAGCATTAAGACGAATCGATTGACGTAAGAATCATCAAAATCGGCCAACGCGTTTGGTCTCTAGAATGCCACATAGGAACATACATACATACATACATAGACAGATAAACACATTACCCTCCTTCGGCAGTCGGGTAAAAATTTATTTCACCTATGGAAAGCTACATTATTCCGGAGTGACATAGGCTTTTTTTATCCCGCAAACAGGTCCTGTGGGGTGCGCCACACAAAACACGCAAAGCTAGTAATAAATAAATTACTTTTTTTTGTGGCTAAAGTATTACAATCACGAAGAGTTTTAAAAAGATATAAATAGTAGACTGCGCAGGATGAGCTTTACGATACGTCGTAAAAATAGCAATACAGAATACTTCAGACACCCGTAATCTTTATAAAATGCTATGAAGTGAAAGAAAGCGGCATTCATAGGTTTCTACACGAATTCACGTACCTAATATTGTTTAAGACTCCGTGTTCCAAATCTTTGCCTAAGTTAACAGACACGTGTAGTACTGGGAAGTTTGTTCCTCCACTTCTTCTCCCCAACTAAAACTCCAGGAAGTGGTCACGAGCGTGCGTTCGGGACGGACTTTTGTAATTTTTTATGTTTAAAAAGTGATGATTCTCACCCTATTTCTTTATTCACATATTTCAATTACAATTTCATAATTAATGTATTTGTATTATTACATACAATCTTCTTAAATGTCCTATATTTCTACAACTAGTGTACTTCAAGTGACACAAAAGCGCGTCCACAACCAACGCCGGCCATCCGTCCTGCCTACAAGTAATGCCAGTCATCCACCGCGCCGGGCCTGTTCACTTGTACTCGTATGTGTCCACTTGTTGTCGCTCGCTGTGTGCTATTGAACATTTGTCTGCTAAGGGTGGCCGCCCACGGTGACACATTGCAGCGCTACAGACGCGATACAGTCGCAAAATTTATTTATTGATACACACAATTGTTTTTACAGGTAAGACCCAAGCTAACAAAAGTAGTCATGAATTGCTAATTGTCCAGTCCCACGTAACGGGCCTGGGCAGAAGCACAAATTACACAGTGGACATCATACTAAGTGTCATCCTGCGGAATCTAAAGAAGTAGAAAATATGTCCAAACGCAGAGAGACTCTATTCAGTATTCTAACTGCACGACTCACTGGTGCTAACTTTAAATAAACGCGATACAGTGGCTATGCTATCGGAGGTCATATATATCATCGTACGCGTAATTAAGATACTGCATCATGACTAACGCGATACAGTATTGTTACAGACGCGCGTATACATTGATACAGATACGACGCAGCATTGCTAGAGTCGCGCGTTTGCATCGATACAGACGCGTTGTGGAAGCACCACTGTCGCGGGATTGCATCGCTGCTAAAATTCGCCGTGAGCGACCGCCCTAAGTGAACGTATCGTAACTGTCCGCTTGTTACCGCTCGGTGTGTGTGCTACTGAACATGTGTCCGCTAAGTGAACGTAATGGCTCATACATTATGAACGCGACGATGTATTGCGGTTCTTTTGTTGCGAGATGTGGATCGGTGTATTTAGTGGACTGTATGTAACTGGAGAGAGCTTTTGTGTAGAAACAAAACCAGAAAAACTGTAAGTGTTATTTTTTTCGGAATACTAACAACATAACATCACGCCTGTAGTCCCCGAAGGGCTTAGCAGAGGATCTCGTAAAGTGCACTCGCATTTTAGTGTGTTTAAGTCATTTCAGTATGTAATAGGGGGCGAGCATGACACATGACTATGATTGTATTTAATTAATTATTTTGGTGACATGATTATTTCTAAATTCTAATGATTTTGACTATGGTTGCATTCAATTAATTATTTTGTTGACACGATTATTTTTATTTCTAATGTTTTTACTATGATAGTTTTTAATTAATTAGTTTGCTGACATGATTATATTTTATTCCTGATGATTGACTATGATTGTATTTAATTTATTATTTTGCTGACATGATTATTTTTTTATTCCTAATGACATTATTATGTTAATTAATCGTGAATGTTTTGATTATTTTTTTGTTATATCAAATTATATTGTAGAAATAATGATATTTACTGTCGAATGTTTTTAATTATTGTTGTACTAATTGCTGATCTTTTTAAATTATTGTATTCAACTGAACAATTTTGCATGCCGTAAGGTAAAATGTACCGGGACTGTCTACAGAAGTTACCATCTTATATGTATACCTACATTATTAGCAATAAATGATGATTCTGATTCTGATTCTGAGCTTATTGCATTAATCTTGCACAATTCCAGACACTGAGAAACTGATGAAATGAAAAAATGAAATGAGAAATTCGAAATGAAAAAAAAAACAAATAGCTAACCCTTTGCCGGTATTGGACCCAGGGCGTCAAGCTAGACCAACACGGCAGTTTCTCAGATAATTACCCAGTTTATGCTGAAATATTTTAAGGTCGACTTCAAATTCACTTACACGCCATCAAACGTCAATAGACTCTAGACAAAGTAATTTCTACCAGCGATAACGACTGCCAAAAAGTCTGAAACAGATTTGACATGCGCCCCACATAACCCCCGACGGAAAAAGAGAGGTGTTATAAGTTTGACGTGTGTTGTTGGGTACCTGTGTATCTGTGTGCCTATCTGTAGCATCATAGCGCCTAAACGGAAAAACCGATTTTGATTTAGTTTTTTTGTTTGAAAGGTGACTTTGTCGAGAGTGTTCTTAGCTATGTTTGAATAAAATCGGTTAAGCCGTTCAAAAGTTATTCGCATTTTACTCTTAGAATCTAGATATTTTCGCAAGATATCGTGTCATTATTACGTGCTTCGATAGATTGTCGATTGAAGCGTGTCTGCTACAAGATATATATCTAGCTTAATAACATGATATAAAAATTAAAATCGGGGATTTTTAAATTTTATCTTGTTGAAAATCGCTATCACCACGCTTTCGGTAATAGAATGTCTCATGTTTAGCGCCTCTGAGGCCCTTTCGACTTTCACCTTCGCTGACATCGAATGCCACTAGTCTACAGCCTGTCAATCCCATATTTAGTTTTGGAGTTTCGACAATCGTTATCCGAACTTATTATCATAATTGCGAATGTGAGTTTATTTGTTTGTTTTTGTTACGCTTTTACGCCTTAACACTTGACCGATCCTCATGAAATTTCACATACACGTTTTTAGGGGTACAAATCAAAGCAAATTATTTATTTTTGAGGAAAACACTGTTACAATGATGTTATTAACCCCCAACGGAAAAAGGGGGGTGTTATAAGTTTGGCGTGGGTTGCTGTGTATCTGTGTATATTATATGTATCTGTGTGTCTGTCTGTGGCATTATAGCGCCTAAACGGATGAACCGATTTTGATATAGATTGATTTGTTTGAAAGGTGACTTTATCAAGAGTGTTTTTAGCTATGTTTGGTGAAAATCGGTTAGGCCGTTCAAAAGTTATGGGCTGTTGTCTGTTTAAAACGAAGTATTTTCGCAAGATATCGTGCCATAATTACGTGTTCGATAGATTGTTGATCGAAGCGTGTCTACTAATAGATAAATTATGTAGTTTAAAAAGTATTAAATAAAAAAAAATTGCCGGGGATTTTGGAAATTTAATTATTTTTTACTTGTTTAATGTACATGTTTCAAGAGATTCGACCGTGAGGCATGCAAAATGTTTACAATTATGGTTTATGAAACAGAAAAGTACACAGGGCAAAAGCTAGTTGTTGATAAAATTACATTTTGTATACAGCCTTAAATAGTTTTTTGCTCTGAAAACGAATGCTATAACAGTTACATAGTTCAACCTTGACGAAGTTTTAATTCATACAGAATTTTTCAACAGAAATGGTAAAGCAATAACGAGACTACACAATCCGTATTCGTATAATCATTTAGTACGTCTCCAAAGAGATTTCGAAATGGAGTTCGGAATTACTCATCTCCGGATGTATGCTTTACCGAAATTATCTCTCACCGATGGTCGCTTCGGCGAAATAATCGCTTTCCAGTCGAGCGGTTCCCGAAGATACTCTCGTCTGTTGGTTTTACGAAATAATCGGTTGCCGACTGAATGGTACGTTTGAAACACACTTCATTGGTGATTGCTTCGCGAAACTGCCTTTTTGCCAACACTTGGAATCACTGAATTGCAGAAGCGATAAATTTAGGTATTTCCAATCGATCAACTTAGACTTTTTTAACTATATGAGGGTCGGCTTCCTTATTAGTTGGATGCAGCTGAGTACCAGTATTTTACATGGAGTCACTATCTGACCATCAAAACCTAAAAACTGAGTATCACGATTCTCCATAACAAGACCGCTTGTTAGACTTTTCGCCTTCTATCTCCTAAACAACTGGTCAGTCCTACAAATGTCTGTGACGATAAAAATAAGACACATACACATATAAACTCACGCCTTTTTCCCATGTGGATAGGCAGACACTACAGGACGCCGCCTGCTACGATCCTAACTACTCTTTTTGCTTCATATACGTAAAAAAGATATAAGAATAAAAATAACAAATTTTAACGATTTTGTACCGACGACTATATAAAATTCGACAATAACCTATCAACTTCTCACAAGTACTCTCTCGAAATATCAATATGAACAGGGCTGTCACAATATAAGTAGAACAGCGGACCGCAGCCGCAGGGGAGGCTCGTGGCAGCCCTCGATTGATTCGCATGTCGGCGTAATGACACCCACTCGGGACTCGTCCGGTGCTTGACAACCCTAGCGGCAGGGCTGGCCTCAGAGAATAAAGATAGATTTTTGACAATGAAATCATGACGGTATTCCCTGAAGGAATAAGCAGAGAAGCCGGTAGCCGGTAGTTTTGCCCAGTAATGATTTAGTTTTATGTAATAGCGTGCTTATTGTCATCAATCGGTATCAAATTCAGGCTTCTGGGCTGCTATTATGAAATTTGTAGAGGAAAGACCCAACTAAACGGCCATGTTCTGGCCTAGGGATCAAACCTAGGACCCTACACAGCAGTCATGCTTCCAATCTCTAGACCAAATGAAGCAGTTTTTCACTAGTAGGTACTTCAAATCAAAATTAAACAAATTGTACATTTGTACATACAAATTAGTATGGACCTTAAACTAGGCATTATTTTAAAATTTGTACTTGCAAAACGTAGCGATCCTTTCTATCATATTGACTTATTTTTTACCCGACTGCCGAAGGAGGGTAATGTGTTTATCAATGTATATATGTATGTATGTTTGTTCCTATGTGGCGTTCTAGAGACCAAATAAAAAAAAAAAAGCCAGTGACACTCGCAAGGTTAAGACGAATCAATTGACGTAAGAATCATCAAAATCGGCCAACGCGTTTGGTCTCAGGAACGCCACATAGGTAGAAACATACATACATAGACTGATAAACACATTACCCTCCTTCGGCAGTCGGGTAAAAATGGCGGATTTTGGGCGCCATATTGTGGGGGACCAAATTTTATTTTTCTTCGAACCCCATCGTGTGGGGTAACAAAATAAAGAGTTTTAAGAGGTGATTTCATAAATATGTGACAATTATATATTTAAATGTACCTAATTAGAAAAAAATAACTAAAACGTCATAAATAAAAAAAGTTTATTAAAATTCAAAAATTCAAAAATCCCGACTTCTTAAAAAGCGAACTAAAAAGACCTACACAAGAAGAAAATCATGCTGTGCAGTCGGAGGATACATCTGGTTTTGTCAGCCAACTCGCGAATATGTATTTTTGAATTAAGTTTTTACCCGACTGCCGAATGAATGAATGAATGAAATGAATGAATGAATGAAATTGTTTATTTGCTAAATGTAGGTATACAGATTAGATGTTGTTTTTGTAGAACAGTCCCGATACATTTTGCCTCACGGCATGCAAATTTTTTGAATTTAATGTTAATACAGACACCAATATTTTCAAAATATTAAACCAAACCAAACATTTTAAAAAACATAGAATGACTCGCAACATATTACAGTTAAGAACATTAAGGTTATCATTTCAAAAAATCGCTACTTAAATACAACAATTTAAAAAAAAATAAAAAAATAATCAAGTATAACAATGAAATTTAAACACAATAAATAAGAAAATGTAGGAAGGATGAATAATATTATTAATGTCAAAATATCAACCATATGTCTAATAGAATTATGCGTATGTCAAGCCAATGTAAAATTAAATAAAGTGTCAAAAAAATAAATCAAATGTCAAATAAAATCAATTTAAGTAATATCTGTGTAAAATTAGTCAAATGTCAAAATATCAAAAAGAAAAAATTACAAAATAAAAGAATTTACCATAAAATCGGCATAAAATACAGTAATGTCAACAAAATAACTACAAAGTAAACTATAAGGCTTTATCATTTAGAAATTCACAAATGGAGTAATAACATTTATCAATTAAAAAGACTGACAATTTCTTTTTAAAAAGTGGAATGGACTCGTTTTTAATTTCATCAGGTATTTTGTTAAAGATGCCGAAGGAGGGTAATGTGTTTATCAGTCTATGTATGTATGTATGCTTGTATGTATGTATGTTTGTATGTATGTATGTATGTATGTATGTTTGTTCCTATGCGGCGTTCTAGAGACCAAACGCATTGACCGATTTTGATGGTTCTTACGTCAATCGATTCGTCTTAACCTTGCGAGTGTCACTGGCTACATTAAAATTGGAAAATAGAAAAATTGCGGCATTTGGGCGCCATATTGTGGGTGGGGGCCCAAAATTTTTTTCATCTCAATCAAAATAAAGAGTTTTAAAAGGTGATTTCAAAAATATATAACACTTACATGTTTAAATGTACCTAACTCTAAGAAATAATTAACCTTTAAATTATAGATAAAAAAGTTAATTAAAAAAATCAAAAAACCCGACTGCTTAAAAACAAGAAGAAAATCATGCTGTGCAGTTGGAGGATACATCTGGTTTTGTCAGACAGCTCGCGAACATGTATCCTCCGACTGCAAAGCATGATTTTCTTCTTGTTTACATCTTTTTACCCGACTGCCGAAGGAGGGTAATGTGTTTATTAGTTCGCTTTTTAAGCAGTCGGGATTTTTATATTTTTATTTAACTTTTTTTCTTCCTTTGCTGCCAACGGCATAAAACTATTTTGCCCATATTTCACTTTGTACCTCTATGTTTGTGTGAATAGCACTTGATTTCCTGACAGCTAACATTGGCATCCCTTCCCGACGAAGGGCTTCAATATATTGATACAGCAATAAACAGACCTCGTCGGAATCACAATGTTTGCGGTGATGGCCACTCTGCCCCACCCTTGTGTGCAGTAGGGTTGAACGTACGTGATAACATTGATTTGGAAATAACTGTTACTCTACTTAACAGTACTAATAATTTTCGAACGATTACGAAAGTATACTTAATTATTTAATTTAGGAGAATATTTTAATTAGTGGCTGCAATTTAGTATCGCCAGCTTTTAAATGACTTTATCTTTAGGTTTTTATGGGTTTTTTGCGGGAAGCCTTAAATACACCATATTTCTAGAGTGAGAGAGAGGCGGAGCTATTGAGTACGAATAACACTATCTCATCTTTACAATGAAACCATGTTGGCATTACGATGTCACAGTAAGGCCCCAGCGAGTATTCGTATACCGATTTTGAGTCCGTCCGATACAACAATTTTGCACAATTTTCAGGCAGTTTCCCAGTTTTTTCAGGTGCTGAATATTACCACCTAAGTGCGAGTATTTATCACTATTTCTCTCTGCTTTAGTACTGTATGCCCGTCCAAGCACAATACATCGCTAACGGAGCCACTCGGGCGCACTCAGCTTCACTCGGGATGGTTCGCCACTTGCCACACATTTAATAGGAGTGACACATATCATTATGATTTCTGTATAGGACAGATAAGGGCTAAGAAGAAGCATTCGTTGCATAGTGGTTTTAAAATGTTTAAATTTATAAAACTTTACAAAGTACATTTTAAACTTTTGGCTGATTGATTTGCTGCTGTGCTGTGTGTTGCGGGTTCAATTCCCGCACGGAACAAATATTTGTATGGCCTACAGATTGTTGTTCTGGGTCCTGGCTGTTTTATGTAAGTATTAATGTAAGTAAATGCACCCACGATACAGGAGTCATTCTAAGTGTGGGGCAACTTTTTTTAAAGAAAAAATATAACTGGTACTGGCATTTTTTTACGCATAGCTGTAGGGTGTTTACCTTCAAGTATCGACAACACACGATTTAAAAAAGTAAAAAAAAGCAGAGTGTTCACTTTTACCGCCATTTTCGTGAAAAAATCTTAAACGCACGAAAGGGATAACATTTAAAACCACTTACCACGGCGCTTGCTAAGCGCTGGGCTCGGATAATCCGGCCCGCCGCTGTGAGGGCGCCGGGTAATGCCGACCGACGCAAACATCATAAATTGATACGCCCTTGAATTATTTCTGAATAAAAGGAAAACAGAAAATAAGGGATACAATCATAAAAACATAACTTGACCTACATCGTGGTCGTAAATGCATCTGTGTAGAATTAAGTCATGGTTTCAATAATTCCGAAATGGATTTCTGGACTTGACTGGATGATTTCTGACCACGCGAGATGTTATGTAATCTGCCTACCCTCTTAAAGAAAGAGCCTTATAAAAAAACGGACAGTTCTAAAGTTCTAGGCGCCTATAAAACCTAAAAGATCTCACGACAATTCAGCGCATAAACGGCAATCAAGGAGCTACAACCTCAAGGTTTATCTCTCACTCCTACAGAAGTATTTACTAGGACCACATAAAATGGAGCACATGTGTCCACGCTGTCAATCAATGGATCGTAAACAGGACGCTGTAACAACCACTTTAGGGCTGAACACGAGTGTTTGTACTTCGGTACAAACACTTCAACACAATTGAAACAGTGTATTGTATGAACAGCGGTTTTATAGTGCAAGCCTGATTTTTGTTGGAAGTAGAAATTTGATATTGGGAACGGTTTCTGTTGAACTTGTGCATACAACATTGCTGAACGTGAGATTTAGGATTTGATTCCATTGTTCAAAAATATTTTGGGATTTTCTATTGGAAAATTCTCAAGTGTAAATTAGTTATAGATTTATTTAATCTGGATTTGTGTCCGGTTATATAATAGGGGTTAAATGAAATTACCGTTTTATTGTAATAGGTACTTCGAATTGACATAGAAACTTCATGGTTTGAGATTTTTGAGTGAAACTTTTTTCACATGGTACCTATGAAGTTCTTCTCTTAAAAAATGTGCAACATTTGATTATCGACTTTCAGTTGTTTTTTTTATTCAGCTTAGACAAGAAAGATGTATACTTCGAAAATTCGAGTGATTTTTTAATTCGAGTTCCGACGCGGCACTAACGCGGAAACAGCTCGCAATATCAATGTTGCGTTTGGAGAGGGCACTGCTAATGAACGCACCGTGCGATTTTGGTTTAAACGCTTTGGTGATGGAAACTTTGATTTGAAGGATGAACCACGTGGAAGACCGCCCACACAGGTGAATAACAATGAATTGAAAGAGATGGTGGAAGCCGATACGAGCCAAACTACCCAGGAAATAGCGGCATGGCGGCACGTTATCTTACCAACAATATTGACTCATTTGCTTCAAATCAATAAAATAACAAAAATATGAAAAATGGGTGCCTCTACGAAACGGTGCTGAAACTTGTGTTGCCTTGTTGAATCACTTCAGAAATGAAGGAATATTGGACCGAATTGTGACATGTGATGAAAGTGGATTCTTTACGATAACCGTAAGCGAAAAATGCAATGGTTGACCCCAGGTCAAACGCCGCAACAGTGTCTTAAAGCAAAGCTTACCAATAAAAAGGTAATGGTAATTGTTTGATGGTCTCAGCATGGAGTTATTCACTATAGCTTTCTCCGATCTGGTCAAGCAATAACAGCAGATATCTACTGTGCCGAACTCCGAACAATGATAGCAAAACTAGCAGTGAAACAGCCCAGACTCATGAATCGATCTTCACCATTATTGCTCCATGATAACGCGAGACCTCATACAGCACGAGAAAATGTTTTAACTCTACAGGAACTACACAATTAAAACCATTCGTCACCCTCCGTATTCGCCAGACCTTGCTCTAACGGACTACCATATTTTTCGTGATTTGGTTAATTTTCTACATGATAAAAAGTTTTCTTCTCAGGAGGCAGTACAAAATGCTTTCACATAGTTTGTCGAATCTAGATCACCAGAGTTCTATCGCAAAGGCATAAATGACCTTCCTATTAGATGGCAGCAATGTATAGATAATAATGGTAATTATTTTGATTAAATAAATATGTTAAATTAAAAAAAAAAACTTTTTTTAAATTTTTAACTTTTTTTTTTGGCCATTACATACTTGAATGCATAATAATATATAAGGAAAGCCTGGATTAGCCCACATGCTTAAATAAATATGGTCGTATAAACTTCTGCCTGCCCTTTCAAGGAGGACTAAAGGCGCGATGTTACGTTGAAAGAGTGTAGCCAAATGCCATCACAAGTGACTGTACTTAATACTTTTTACCCGACTACCGAAGGAGGTTATGTATTTTTTACAATTAAAAAAATTGCTATGTGCAACTTTTTGTTTCCCAATAAATAAACACTAGGCTCGCATATAGTGGTGGAGTAGTTACCGAGGCGAGCCAAATGGTGGCGGTTCGATGCCAGTGCCAACAATACGTGGCGATTAGCTAGCCAACCCGGGTATGTCGTACTTTAATTATGATCACGCTATGCCCCGGGGGTAGGCAGGGTTAGGAGTTGAACAATAGCTCCTGGTAGCTCTTCAGTGCTGAAGGTCACAAGTCCAAACCCCGTGCCAAGAAATTATTATTAACAGTAGTGTTAATTTCTTACTGGCTGTCGGGTTCATATGTAACTTTATCAATTATGGTACAAGTATTTTCTTCATACTATAGTTAAAAAAAATCTAGCTACTGATACAAATGCAATTTGAACTGTATTATTCTGAAAACAGCTGCCAGAATCTCATAAATGTCAGCCTTACCAAGAGGAATTGTATTATCCAGGAGCTGGGTTGTGGAAGTCAGCTGGAAATTCTATATGTAAAAAAAAGCTTTTTTACAAAAAAATACTATCGACTTCCAAATAAAAAACTACAAAGTGATCTCAATTAAAAAATGTTCATCCATCAGTTGTAAAAACTTCTTATGCCACGAAAACACAAATATCTCGGCAACGGAGCGAGATAGCCCGATTTTGAGGCCGACCGACCTATCATTATTTGTCTGTCTATTGTTTGAAACTGTCAGATACCTACAGGATAATGTGTCCAAACTGTTTAGTTTAACAATGAACTAGTATATGTGTAGAGCCCTCAGGACACCTCCTCCGGAACCCCCCCATTTAATTTTAATTCGAGCATAATTATACATTATCATACAGTCAGCAAGTATAAAAACTTCTTTTTCAAGTGAAACCGAACTTCCGAACTGGAAAACGCGGCACCAAATTCTGATTGACCCTTATTACCACTGGCATAAGGCCACTTTTATTTGCCACGCAAAAGTTACCCGTATTCTTAGGGGGCATAAGGTCGTTTTCTTTGAATACCAATATTATTAAACGCCAGATGTACAAAATCCTCCATCACAGGACGACCCGAAGAACCGACCTCGAGCCACTACCAAGAACGAACCGGCGACCAAATCATAAAAACTAAAAAGTCCCATATCTTGGAAACGGCTGGAGCTAGCTCAATTCTAAGAAAAAATTTGCCTCCATTTGTCCCCCGTTAACTCTTTACCTTCCCTCTGCAAATTTTTTTTTACACAGATACACAGCAACACACGTCAAACTTATAACACCCCACTTTTTCGGTCGGGGGTTAAAAATGACACTTAAACCACGCCACCAGCTATTATTTCAAGAGCATACACATTAAAATACAAGCTCCGATATTTATGAAGACTTTAAGAAAATACATTAGGAGCCGCGTCTTATACGTTCAGGAGTAAATTCTATACATTATGGTGTTTCACGTTGGGAGATATTTGACACAATATAGCCAAGCATTGCCATTTTATTACGCTCAATACATTAATTTATCTTCATATTTCATATTGAACGCTGGAGGATGGAATTTTATCGTCTCGTGCGTGAGAACGGAAAATGGTTTGGAGACTAGATTGAGTATCCGTGTCGTGTTATATTGGAATATAATCGAGATAGCAAAGTATTTTAGTAGTCATTTTTAGTTCTGTACCTCTGTTGGACCAATTACCTGGTCTGGGTTGCGGGAATCCGCTGGATGCGAGACGCAAGGAATCGGTCAGGGACTATGATCGTCGAATTTACTAGTCTGGCAATTTTCGCAATTGTTTCTTAATTATCACTATACTTAAGGAAAGTTCCTCTTAAAAGTAAGTCGATAGGCCGCTATTACACAAAAATTAAGTGTTATGTGAATGTCATGTTACCTATTCTTTAGAATGAGCGCTTCATACGATAAATAAATTGTAAAATACTTCAACAATTTAGTGTCATCTTGACCTGCCCTGTACTAAACAACCCTGTAGACCTAGATCTTTAGCTCAGGCAAAACCGCATGTAAAACCTAGTGCCCCAATATTTCTGTTGTGATATCAAACTCAATAGCTGTCAGAAAGCAGCGGCGCCTGTAAGAACTATGTAGGTACGTGGCAGTTACGACAACGTCTTCGCATTGTTTCCGATACATTGCGTGTTACAAATGACTGAGCTTGTAATTTGCTGACAAAACTCGCTGTGTATTACGTACTAATATTTCAGTCGATGCTTTTGTTTTTCGTAAATACAGTGTTTGGTTCAAGTATAGGGATTATTTCTTCTTTTTATTGTAATAATGACTGTGTTTTTTTTTGTTCCAGGTATGTAACCAATGGCTGAATGCAGGTAGGATGTATGTTTACGGGTATGAGCAGACCGAATTCAAGAAAATTGTGACTATAATGGTTAACAGATTGTTTTAACTATTAATTTTGCTATTTGGACAGTGAAACTGTTAAAATAAAAGAGGAAAATGTTTAATTGAGAAACCGTTGTTTTCTATATATTAAACTATTTTCGACGTTAAGGTTTTCCTGACGGAAAATTTTCGCCCCAATAATATCGATAACGATGACACCAAAGTCGAATATAACAAAAACCTTTGCAATTAAAAAGCAAACCTGCTCTATGCCCGGTCCGGACCGATCGCGGGCGGGTCGGATCACGGCAACAGAAAAAAAATGTAGCTCGATCATTTTTAATTTTTATAAAAAAACTCTCTCCAAACAATATTTCACTGCGGCTTCGGTTACAAAAGGCTGGCTGATAATAGGATCTTTGTTATAAAAGACTTGTCATTACCGCGCGGCGGCCATGATCGATGCGATGACGTCACCACTAGCTTTGCGCCAAAATTAACGTGTGTGAATATCAGAACATTCCAGAGAGTTCAAAGGGCTGTTTGATTTTAGAAGATACAGTCTGTGTCCTTATTAATTAAACAAATGGTAGCTTCTAAAAAATAATAGTACCTACTAAAAAATAAATAGGTACTAATTATAAATAGGTACCTTTAGAGCTAATAAAAAATAGGTACCTTTAGAACTAATTACATTTGTGTTTTTATATTACAAAGCCAATAGTAAATTGAGAATTCTTTCGATGTCAGCTTCAAAAAGAATGGCTAGTAATTAAAAGTATTTCAAATTAATTAAAACGTTGATTACATAGGGATATAAGCGGTGATAAATTTAAACAAAATCAAAGTGTTTCGGCTCGTTTAGGAAAAAATCACTTAACTAATGTTCGGAAGAAAGCTTTTAAGGATTACTTTGTTTAGCGGCGCGCGAGTAAATTAGTTGAGGCAAAGTTACACTGTAAGCGAGTAGCGGGGTGGCAAAAAAATACACAAAATAATTATTGAAATTGATAAGAAACATAACTACTGTTAAAATAAGAAAAAATACGATAAATGTTGCATTGCTTATATTACATAAGAATCGTAAAGTCGGTGTTTCTAACACAAAAAATTGGCACATACCAAAGACAGACAGTAGGTACAACTAAAAAGAGAAAATAAAAAAACTTTTATACAAAAAAATACTACAGACTGCCAAAAATAGAGTTATTTTTCTCTTTGTAGTTTTCTTATTTGGAAGTCAGTAGTATTTTTTTGTATTTTTATTTTTTTATTTTTCACTTTTTTGTTGTACCTACCTAATAGGCAAGTTGATTAGTATGGTACCTACCTATAATGCCATCATAGATTACCTGAATATCATGAAACTTGAACATTATCGGTAAAATGAGTGTGTACCAAGATGAATTGAACACATCTGCATACCCCTTTAGCGCATACTGGCGTGATGTTAAGTTATGAAATGGTATAAACAGATATGCGATTGCAGCAATCCCGAGAGGTTTGCCGTATTTTTTAAAGAGTTCTGTTGTATATCCCCAAAGTTCTTCATTAGATCTTCACCAAATTAAAATGGGACCAATTTTCGAACATATTCTTTGAAACAAAAAAATAATTTTCAAAATCGGTCCACAATTGACGGAGATATCGGTGAAAATAAATAAATAAAATACACAAAAAGTAAGAACAAACATAAAGTCGAACATAGAACCTCCTCCTTTTTGGTAAGTCGGTTAAAAATAAGCAATTATATTTTGTAATATTTACTCAATATTAAATACCAAAATCGACTAATATAAGACTTATGAAAAAAAACACTTTAAAACACTTTTTTTGTACAAAGATAAAAACATCCAAAATAATAGGTAGTTTCATTATCGTTTCTTCTTATAGTCTCGTTCATTACCTTTTTAAAGAAAAGAAAAAAAAAAATTAGTTAAAAAACAAAAAATACCTACAACAACAACGTTTTTTACTCGACCTACTTAGCACAATTACTATTTACTCTCCATGCTGATCCACGTTGCTAGCCCACCGTGAATGTACTAATTAGTTGGAAGTACTTCAGTGCAGTGCAAACAGCTAAGTTTTGTATAGATTGGGTTCGACGTGCTTAGTTAAATCAAATTAAATAGCGATGCCAAGGTTGTGTTGTAGCCCGATAAGCAAGCGGACAGCGGTTTATTATATCTAAAATCTAGTGATGATGCATATTTTTGCTATATTTATTATATTTTTGGTATTTTACCCTATTGATGAGTGTCATAATCAACTCACTTACCGAAATTCGTCCAGATACACTAACAATTTTGACTTATAAAATATCTATATAATTATCTATATATAAATAAAATAAAAATACTATTCCATTAAAAAATAAACTAATTTTCATACTAGTACAATGCACCTTTAAACGAGCAATTCTTGTATATATGTATCTATATATATAATCTTCATCTCGGAAACAGCTCCAACGATTTTCACGAAATTTAGTATGGTTTTGGGGGCGATAAATCGATCTAGCTAGGCTTCATTTTTAGAAAACGTCGTTTTCTCTATTTTCAACCGATCGGGGCTCGGTCTCCCAGGTACTTTGATTAATTGAAGACTACATTTAGAACACCTACTTACCTAATTATTTAGGATTACAAATTTATGTTAAATAATTTTTCGTTTTAATGCATTATTATCGTCTACAAAGTTGTAACATTTTGGTATTGATAGTTTATGATTGAATAAATCACTAAATATAAAATACTAGCTTCTGCCAACGGCTTCGCTCGCTTGAAAGTGTTTTATCATCCCAAGGGAACATTATACCGGGATAAAAAACCTATGTGCTATTCCAGACTATAACCTATCTCTGTGCCAAATTTCATCCAGATCCGTTCAACCGTTCTGGCGTAATTGAGTAACAAACATACATCCACACACACATATCCATCCTAACTTTCACATTTATAATATTAGTAAGAAAGATATAACTAAGATTATGTTTGACTCAAAATTCAGCTACGGTCACACCATTCGGTGACGCAGTTATATCTAATAACTTTAAAGGAGCAATCCTTGTATTATATATAATCTGAATCTCGGAAACGGCTCCCGGTTCCAACAATTTTCATGAAATTTAGTATTCAGGCGGTTTTGGGGGCGGTAAATCGATCTAGCTAGGTTTCATTGTTAGAAAACGTAATTTTCTCTATTTTCATCCGAGCAGAGATCGATCGCCCAGGTCCTTGCCATTGAAAAAGCGAATAAATTTTGCCTGACTTGGTAATAGAATCCAGGACCCCAGGTTTGCGGTAGTCAAGTTTATTTGTGATTATTTTGGAATTGTGATCTCACGCTTCTTTAAAATATATTCGAAATCCCCGTTAACAGTAAACAACCTGTTACATATCTTATCATTTTAAATCCACTCAGGGGGAAAATTTCATCACATCAGCTAATACTTCCATTGACGTCCAGTCTACTAAGCCACCCCATTCTCCGCTAGATGGCGTCTATACCGTTGTCACGTACTTGCGCGTCACCTAACTAATCCAGTGAGGGTCGCATCTGTGTCCTTTGTCCGTCATACCTACGTCAAGCCCTATCTACCTACGTACGTACATATCACCTACCTACGTATGTACATACATGCTGAAAGAAAACCCGTTACACTGAAATTTACGCATAATTTATATTCGTCATTACAATATTTTATATTTTCGTGTTTTGTTTTACTTTTTAACGGACTTACCAAAAAGGAGGAGGTTCTATGTTCGACATTATCTTTGTTTTTTTTTTTTGTGTATGTTCACGCATATCTCCGTCAATTTTGAATCGATTTTGAAAACTCTTTTTTTGTTTGAAAAAATATGGTTTGAAATTAGTCCTGTTTTAATTTGGTGAAGATCTGATGAAGAACTTCGAAGACATACAACAGAACTCTTCAATAAATTACGGAAAATCTCTCGGGATTGCTGCAATCGCAAGTCTGTTTATTGTTTATACCGTTTCATAACATAACATCACGGCAGTACGCTCTTGAGGGGTACGCAGATCTCTCATTTCACTAGTTATGTTCAAGTTTCATGATATTCGGGTAATATATTCTGGCGTTAAGGTACCTTACTAAACAACTTGCCTATTATGTAGGTACAACTAAAAAGTGAAAAATAAAAACTTTTTTACAATAAAATACTACCAACTTCCAAATAAAAAAACTACAAAGTGAAAAATAACTTTATTTTTGGAAGTCGGTGTCCTTAACGCTAAAAATTTTTACCTACTTACAAAAGACATAGGGTTGTGGTTGGCGCAAATGTAGTTAAAGTGAGACAGATAACTAGGGGGATTAGAAGAGGTGAGAAATGAAAACAACGTAGTTAGTGACCTTTACTCTCTGCGCTGGCGTATAGGCAACCACTTTAGAAGCGATCGATGCGCATAGACATGATCATATTAACGCAAATTGAAAAAAAATCGAATGCAGTCATTTAGAAGACTGTCAAGTTTGTTGAGAAGATCTGCTTTCAGGTCAGAGTGATGATAGATGTAGGAAAAATTTGGGCCTGCACAAGCATTGCCTTCGTGTTCGATGGTAATAAGATTTTCATACGATACAGAGCCCGCAGCGTTCCAGTGACCTTCCGACTTACACTAGCGACTTGAGTACGCCAGTTAAGGGTATTTTCGATGTGCAAGCCCAAGTCCTTTACATCAGTGCTGAAAGGAACAATTTTACTGTCAAACAAAACAGGTGGCAAAGTTGTACCATCCACTTTAGCGATGCTTCGGTGACTCCCAATGATGATCGCCTGACATTTATTGGGGTTTACTGCCACACCGAATCTATCGGACCAGGTTTTTATAGCCGATAAGTCAGTGTTTAATTTACTGATAACGTCTGATATTTCGTCAACACTCCCCTGACAGTACAACTGCAGGTCATCTGCATACAGATGATACGCACACTGAAGTTCGAAAGTAATGAGATTTATGAAAATAGAAAAAGAAGAGGAGAAAGAATGCCGCCTTGAGGAACGCCAGTTTCCAAATTACACCAGTGAGATGACGAATCTCCAACGTGAACCGACTGCTGATGTTCCTGAAGGTAAGAGGTGAACTATTCCAGTGCTTCGGGAGAGACCATCAAATAGGACAGAATGGCTAATAGGATGTCGTGACTAACGGTATTGAAGGCGTTCGAGAAATCGACCAACACTAGTACAGTGACTTTGGTGTCTTCCAAACCTACCCTCATATCGCCAGTCACTTTAAGGGCTAACGAGTGAATTACTCTGCACAAAGTATGAAAGTTGTTTGTGGACACAAGCTTAAAGCACTTTGGATAGGAAGGGTAAGATAGGAAGGCGTAGGATATAATGTACCATATTCAAACAAATAAATGATTATCATTATGGTTAGTAACATCCGTTACAGTTGTAGATTTATTTTTTAATCTGGCTTACGCGCGTTTTTTCAGCCAATCCCTTGTTCAATACAATGTTCCTGTGCGGTCCGAAACAGAATTACAATCGCTCATTAGCCATTAACCACATACATTCGTCGTAATTGATTTGAGCTGTGTAATCTATTTTTCAAATCACTTTTAGTCCCTAGGGATTAATAAGCAATTTAATCCATGTTTATGAAGAATAAACTAGCTCTTTTTGAATAGACGTGATAAAAAAAAATGTTTAAAAAACAGTCAAGGATAAAAATAAATTGCCTTCAATATTTTCAAAACCGACTGGTTCCTTCGTATGATCCAATATCCATATACAACGAAAAATAATTGTAATAACGCTTAGAATATTTGACTCTCGTTCTTGGAGTCTTTTAACATCCGTTTTATAGCAAGTTAGCACAAAACATTACCCTCACTTAACGACCCAACATTCATTAATTACCAATCACCGCCAAAAAGGACTCAATCGAACCGCTCCTCAACATACTCATCGCTTGCGGTGGGAACTCGCCCCCGTCCGCGGTAGGATCTCACCCCCGCTTGTGGTGCGACCTCGCCTAACAAATCGTTCGAATTAAACTAATTACCTTTCTGAATCGACTAACTCGTGTTTAGGAGCTCTTAAAACTAATCTGTGGATTGGCAACGCGAATAATTTCCACTTTGAGAGCTTGTGATTGGTTCCTTGGGGCTGACTGTACCTACATACTTTGATCATTTAAAGTTGGGTTGCTTTGATTCTGTTTGTTGGTTGCGATGGTTACCGGTTACCGGGTTGGAGAAAGTATTTTGTGGTTTATTGTTGATCTTCCCTGTGAATTGTGTTCCGTGTAATATATTTTATGAAGGTATGTAATATACCTCACAGACGCCTTTTCCGAATTTGACGTTGAATTTATAATGGTACGAATGTCTATTGTTTCAGAGCATTACCTCTTGTAAGTCACAGGGTCTAAGTCAGATAGCTTACTGAAGTTACGGGTTTGATTTTCTTGTCAAGAACGTTTTTATTGGCTTGGTAAGTCTAGCGCCTGTAATCCCTTAAAATGAGGCAGAGGTTCACCCGCACTTAGCCTATTACCAACAGGCATAATTACTGACTACTGTAGTGGTGTTTGCATTCTGGAAACTCCGTCAGGAACGAAGTTACTCAAGCCTTTTCTTCCACTACAAATATTATGATTCATTTGGCTTTATGAACGCAAAAAAAAAACAAAAAGTAAATAAAACCATTCAATCACAAAAAATATTCAAATTTAACTAACACATGATGTAAACAAGTATGGCGGCCAGCGCTTGACGATAACATCCGAAGTACGCCGGACGGAACCGAACGTATCCAGAGGTGTCATAACGCTTTTTCGTTACATGACGATTTCTACCAGGCAACATCTACCACAACCTACGTTATGTTCGAAGTTCCATAATTTAAATTCTTTAAATTCTTCTTCTAAGTTTAAAACGGCATCATTCGTTCGATAACCACAACATACTCTGTCACGTTCACTCAATAGTTTTCCGTAACTACTCATCTACCTCCCTCCACCAGGAGCTCAGGAACTCAGGGCTACATTACCTGTACACGTCCCAACTTGGGGCAACTTGTTACGTTTAAAGATGCATGCGGCTCCGTGACACGTCGCAACTGATCGCAAGTATCGCGAGTGATCGCATCGTATAGTAACATATGTCGTGCGCAAGCCAGTCGACATTTATCATGGATGATGAAGAGACGTTTGCAAATAGTTTGATTCGATGTGATGTGATTCATGCATAACTACTGAACGAATTTTGATGTAACTTTAAAGTAGCTTTAAGGGAAGTACTAACTCCACGCCGGTGGCAGTTAGGCGTTGATAAATACACTAGTTAGAGCCATAGTCTAAAATTTTGATTCAATGGCTTCTTGTCTTGCAGATTTAGAACTCCAATCTTTGGGTCTTTAAGTAGTGGAATAAGAGCTTAACGGTAAGTACCTACCTAAGAAGTGTCATGTATATGTAGGACATAAATTAAATTACTTCTAATATGAATGACAAAACAATTAATTAATCGTACACTTTAATTGTAGTATTAGAAATTCGTGGCAGCTGATATTATAATCAATAAATATAAATTCTCTCTAACTAACAACACTAACAACTCTTCAACTCTCTGATTGCCTGGTACCCTGGCACTCGCAGATATCTCTAGAAGCGTCATAATTGATTGGTATTTATTTATTCAAGGGTTTGTTCGCTGAAGAATTCCCAGACACTTGTATTTTATTTGCGAGTGAGTTTACGAGAGTTTCATTTGCGTTTTATCACGATTTTATTTAAATATATCTCTCGTAACTCGATATAAGAGTTATATTTTTGTTCATTGATTGACTTTCATCCACTTTAAATTTTGTATTTATCTCATTCATCATTCATTTATTAGTTTATTATTCTGATTCTGATCGAAATCTTTGCAATTTTATGAAAATAGTTAGATAACAATTCAATATGACTTTTAATACAACTTTGAATTGAAAATGTGTATTTATTTTATTAAAAATATTTTTTAATAATATTTGACTGTTCTATATAAGTTGGCATGAAATAGGTAAAGTAGGTATCTTATTTTCAAGCGATGCCAAAAACAATTTTCAATGCTCCTTCTATGACAAAGCATTGCCCCAACGTTGTCGCACTATCACATCGCGTAGCGTCTTTCTGCGGGAACCCTTAGTGCAGCTTTCTAAAAAAATCATAAACAAAGTCAGCGTTTATTCTAGAAATCCTAACACCGATGTTTATTTGTCTAAATAAATACTAATTCGATTGAAAAAGTTTACACACATTCAATCAGTCTATAGTTATTTATATTCTAGTCACAAAACTAAACAAAACAGGCTTTGACATCCATTGTTGAGTAAACAAACTATCATACGTTTTCATTCAATTTAATATAATAAAACTCTGTTCAAATATTTTGCTGATACACACAGCTCTTTCTAAATGCTGGGTTGAGAATATTTTCTTAAAAGAATTTCAGAATATTTATTTAAAATCTGTAATTTCTATTCTTGTGAGGTACGGTATGCTTTAGCTGTAGGTCGAGTATAAAGTGTTATTGGGTTGTTTTCATCAGGAATTTCTCAGTAGTAGGTTTCTTTACGGAGATTGTAAGTTGGTGTTTGACCTCAGAAAACACGTAATGCCGTTCTTCTTCTTCGTCGTATCCATGATTATACCACCCACCAGACCTAGACCTATTTTTACCAGAGTTCAGCCACACCAAATGCGTTGTCATTTGCCTCCCAAAGGTCTTTTAGGGTGCAGGTGTTGTTGCACAGAGAGACGACAAAAGGTGAGGCATTGTTTGGGACGTGGCTCCGCAATTGCACTGTGAGTCATTGGAGTACCCCCATCTAGCTAGGTTGTGCCTGCAGCGACCCACCTGGCTTTGTATTCGGTTTAGAGATTTTCAGGTGGGCCAAGGCAGTTGGTGCTACGCAGGGCGAATTTTTCATCGTTTCGCTAAACGCGTTGCCGTTAATTGATTTAGTGAACGACAAGAATCTGTTTTGACTTTTCAATCTATCCCTTGGCCTCTCCACGTTATATAAAGAATGTTGTTTGTCTGTCCCTTGCTTGTGCTTTTCTGAATAACATGCCACTTCTGTTCGGATATCCGGAGGGATTTTGCCTGCAAGCGAGTATAGTGCAGCAAGTGGGGTTGGTTTTGAGCATCCTGTAATAATCCTGCAAGTCTCATTGAGAGCTATATCCACTTGTTGCCATTGGTTCTACGTCTGATCTCTCCTCGGTCTTATTGGATTGCCGCCCCATCGGAGTATGAGAGTGAGGGAATAGATAGTGCACCTGTGTTTACGCACACATGTCTGCACTATAATATCTCCTGTTTACGTGGCTCATCTCCGTTGATTTTGGCCATTGCGAACGAATTTCGGCTGTGGTGGCCCAGTGGTATCGGCCGTGACATACAAGTTGTAGGTTGTGGGTTCGAGCCCAGGCAGGCGCTTTTCTTTGTGTAAATTATTTCACCACCACTGCTCTTAAAACGGTGAAGGAAAACATCGTGAGGAAACCGGCATGTCCTAGAACCAAAAATTCCAAGACATGTGACATCCACCAACCCGCACTGGGCCCGCGTGGTGGATTACGGCCCATTCCCTCTCACAAAGAGGAGGCCTGTGTCCCAGCAGTGGGAACATTAATAGGCTGATGATGTGAACGAATTTCGGTCGGCAAGATTAGTTAAAAGATAAATATTTAATTAAGTTTACATTTATTCAGTCAATTAGTTAGACCTTTAAGTTAATAAAATGTTTATTCACATAACAGCAAGATTCGGGCTTATTGTTATTTAAGACAATGACCCCGACAGTCTGTCAACCAGGCTAACTTCTGAAAGTTGGTAGTTTCTAGTAATTGGGTAGCAGATAATTCACTATTATTAGTTGACATTTCACTATTGATAACCGTCTCTGGCAGTGTAATTGTATGATGAACTGTGTTTTTAACCCCTGACGGAAAAAGAGGGGTGTTATAAGTTTGAGGTGTGTTGCTGTGTATCTGTGTATTTGTGTGTCTGTCTGTGGCATCGAACAAAATACACAAAATCAGTTCACCCGTTTGGACGCTATGATGCCACAGACTGACACACAAATACACAGATACAAAGGAGTAAATCAATTCGACACGTATGTATTTAATATTGCTGGAACTGCACAATATTCACATAGGTTACTCTATGTGGGTTGTTGCCAAATTTCACAAGTGTTTGTATGTTTATTTGTATGTTTCTATGTATGTATATTTGCCCCCGCATTTCTCCGAAACTACTTATCAGATCGTGATCATTCATTTTTAACCCCCGACGGAAAAAGAGGGGTGTTATAAGTTTGAGGTGTATCTATGTATATGTGTATATGAGTATCTGTCTGTGGCATCATAGCGTCCAAACGGGGTGAACCGATTTTGATTTAATTTTTATGTTTGAAAGGTGATTTTGTCGAGAGTGTTCTTAGCTATCACATATACACATCACATCATCATCAGACTATTAATGTTCCCACTGCTGGGACACAGGCCTCCTCTCTGTGAGAGGGAATGGGCATTAAGTCTGCCTTTGTACCTTTTGTGCATGAAGTCTAAATAAATAAATAAATGGGCCGTTATTCACCACGCGGGCCCAGTGCGGGTTGGTGTATCTTAGCTATATTTAAATAAAATCGGTTTAGCCGTTCAAAAGTTATGGGCGTTTCACTGTTGGAATCGGGATGTTTACGCAAGATATCGTGTCATAATTACGTGTTCAATAGATTGCCGATCGAAGCGTATCTACTATGTACTAGATAAATTATGTAGCATGAAATAAAAATGTGTCGCGGGTTTTTTAACTTTGAATTTTTACTTCTTGTTAATTTTATTGGATATAGATTCTCTCAACTCAGGGAATATTGCAAGTTTTATCAAAATCGATCCACCAGTTTTCAATATATGGAGCATACGACCGAACTATTTAGCGACAAACAGCACGAATGTGTAAATTGAGTTATTATGGGTATTTAAAAATACCCATGACACAATTTATGACACGATATCTTGCGCAAACATCCCGATTCAAACAGTGAAACGCCCATAACTTTTGAACGACTAAACCGATTTTATTTAAACATAGCTTTAAACACTCTCAACAAAATCACCTTTCAAACAAAAAAAAACTAATCAAAATCGGTTCACCCGTTTGGACGCTACGATGCCACAGACAGACACACAGATACACAACAACACACCTCAAACTTATAACACTCCTCTTTTTCCGTCAGGGGTTAAAAGGAGAAAAATAAAAAAATGTTCTTTCGTTTCGGGAATCGGTGTCAAAAAATGATGAAAAGAAGAGATACCAAAGACATCAACTTCCGAAAAAAATGCGTTTTTTCTCTTTTTAGTGTTTTGCTTTTGCAGCCGGTTTATTTTTTTGTGAAAAAGATTTCACGTATCATTTTGATAGAGATTGACTTCCTTATTTTTTACTGTTTTGCAATCGCTACTGGGACGCTTTTGTGGACAGAACGTCACTTGTCTAGAGCCTATACAAAGACAGAATCACTAAACCTATTACCGCCCCAAACAATTAACCAACAACATTCGCTAAGAAAAACACACACTCCCCAAACTCTGGCACTTATGACCAGACTGTATTGACAGCCTCGCCTTAAGGTCACACAATACAGACAAAGCAAACAACTTTCCTCAGAGCTTCACAAACACTGGTCTCAAAGATTGGTCCCTGGGCTCACAAACTTTGGTCCCTAGGGTCACAAACATTGGGCCCTAGGGACCAAGAGACCAAAGTTTCGTGGCCCTTAGTAAAGTTGGCACAATTTGTCACCGTCTAAGGCTGTTCAGTATATTTCATAAGCACTTAAGTTGCGAGTAGTTTGAGGTTGTGTGTCAATCATGCTTTTGTGATTGTTTATATTTTATGGATTCGTTTTTAAGTGGTTGCTTACGTGGCGTTTTATGCCTTTTTTTGTGCAACCTTATTTTTTTGCAAAAATATTATTTGCTCTCCGCACCAATAATTTAAACCAAAACTTGCAGAAACTTGCACATATAATCTAGTTAAAATATTGAATGACAATGCATTTGATTAAACGTTATCAACAATTGCCCTTTATAAACAAAAAAAAGACGTGTGGCACTCGGGGACTGCCGCGGTAAAGCTAAAACTTTTTATCAACTTATGCAATTATAATTATTTATTTATGCTAAATCTCAATCAAACAATGTTCACCCATCATTTGTAAAAACTTCTTTTGCCACGCGAAATTCATCCTACAAATTACAAAAACACAAATATCTCGGAAACGGAGCGAGATAGCCCGATTTTGAGGCCAACCTACATATACTAGTAAACTAGTACACCTCCGCCGAGCCTTCAGGACACCTCCTCCGAAACCCCCCCATTTAATTTTAATTCGAGCATAATTATACATTATCATACAGTCAGCAAGAATAAAAACTTCTTTGTCAAGCGGAAACGAACCTCCGAACTGGAAAACGCGGCACCAAATTCTAAGTGACCCTTATTACCACTGGCATAAGGCCACTTTTTATTACCACGCAAAAGTGACCCGTATTCTTAGGGGCATAGGGTCGTTTTCTTTGAATACCAATGTTATTAAATGCCAGACGTACAATATCCTCCATCAAAGGACGACCCGAGCCGACACTTTTCTAGAACCGACCTCGGGCCGCCACCAAGACCGAACTGGCGACCAAATCATAAAAACTAAAAAGTCTTAAATCTTGGAAACGGCTGGAGCTAGCTCAATTCTAAGAAAAAAATTGCCCCCTGCCGCCCATCACTTCAAGCCGGAGAACAAGATAGCATAACCCCCTCCCCCCCGTTAACTCTTTACCTTCCCCCCGCAAAAAATTTCGCTTATAAACAACAAAATTAAACCGAATTCCAAAACAAAACACTTCAAATCGTAAAATAACTTTCTTTCGGAAGTTGGGGCCAAAAATGAAAAAAAACCACAGACACCGACTTCCGAATAGACTGTTTAATTTTTTTGTTAAAATTTGATAGATTATTTTTCAATTGTTTGCGTGCAGTTTCTTGGGGATTTTTGTTGAACCTCTACTTTGGTACAGCTATTATTTTTTCAAGAGGTAATATTAGCCACGTTTTAGTCTGTCTAGAAATCATAATATTCAGTTACATCTAGTTACACTGAAAGCCAACCTCAATAACATCGTTGGGAAAAGGCTAGATAGATTACCTAATTGAATGGTTTGACTAATATATTCTTTCACAAATACGAAGCTACTGTATTGCTGAATATCAGAGATTACAATCCGGACAAATTCCGTAGATTTAGTAAGATATGCCACTGTAAAATAAAGGTAAAATACCGAAAAAAAAAAAAGTTTTATAATTATTATTTATTTATTATTTATTATATGCTTTATTGTACACCTTAAAATACAATTGTAAAACCTTACTTTTTGCCAAATTTCGTGATTCAAGGTCCACGATAACTACCATATAGGTTTAATTTTTTCTTTAACCCAAAATCTATAGGGTGCTTCTGGTAGACCTAGAATTATTGTCAATTTTGGTTATAAGCAAGGTCTTACAGCACAAGAAAATGGAAAATTAGGAAAAAATTTGAAAATTTTGGTAAAAATTAGGTAAATTTTGGTACTTACAAGTTTTCGCGAAAATCTTAATTTGTTTATATCTTTTTATCGTGTTGACTCAGGACCTTGATTTTCATACATCTAATATGGACTTCAGTATCTGGTATAAATTTCAACTTGCTAGGGCCACCCGTTCCCTCGTTCCCCGTTCGTTCAAAATCGGTGGTTTCACACGGACAGACGGACAAGAAAGTGATCTTATAAGGGTTCCATTTTTTACCTTTTGAGGTACGGAACCCTAAAAAAGGTAAAAAGCTAGTGATTCTGTTATAAAATTCAGTTACCAAATTCAAAAAGTTTACCCACTTCAGCAGGATGTTTAAGTGAAATTAAAAGCATTCGCTGGTCCAATTATTAAAAGCCTTTAAGTAAAAGAAAAACGCTATTAAGACTCTCAAACACTTTTAACTTAGAAAAGACAGATTTGGGACGTTAAAACATTTCGTCCATTAAGTTTTAAGTCAATTTGTCTCAGAATCCAGCGAATTGCTGTAAAACACCACTCGAAAATGTTCTAGCAGCAAAATTTAAAATAATTATCTAAGTGGTCCGGGGTAAATTAATAAATTAACCCTCCCCGAAGATCTTTACTCTTGTAAGATAATGATATCTGCCATAATAGCCACCATTATCATAATAATGGCACAACCCTTATAACTGCTACGGCGTAGACCCACTACGCGGCTACGGTGCTACGCGCTACGCCGTAGAGCCCAGAGTCGGGTGAGTTTACAACAATGTCGGAGTAAATGATTGTACAGAACTAAATTATGGTGGTTTTCAGAATATTCGAGACTTGTTATTTTACTTGAATTATTGTTCTCATTGTAAGAACTTAAGTCTGAAGCAAATTCTGAAGTTTCACCCGTAATACCTCAATTCTCAAATGTTTTTAAAGACCTGAGAAGTAAGTTGTAAAGCAATGCTTTGCCGCGCTGTATCGTTCATTAGCGTTATAATTAAATATTCATTGGAAGCCGACGACTTCAAATCGAGCGAAGTCTATTATTATTCAAACGGAATATAAAAAGAGGTGGAGGATATTAAACGGAACATAAATTATTAATATCACGGTATACAGTTTGAAACAAAAAATGTGAGAGTTATAAATAAGATTTTGAAAAGGTCGATTTTATGCTTGAGTTACTAAATGAATAAAATAAGAAGTATGTAAATTATATTTACAATTTAATGAGATTTTTTATCAGTGACTCAAAGTGTTTGAGACAAACATGTAAACACTATTAACGTTACATAAACAAAATAAATTACCAGATGAAAAACATCTCATCATCTGCCTTTTTCCCAATTATTGTTGGGGTCGGCTTCCAGTGAAATACAGAGATGAAAAACATCTACTAATACAAAAACCCCGTGTCTGGACTAGCTTGATGGCAATAGGCTCATCCCTTTTACATGACGAACATAACTGGCAGAATGTTGGTATGCTATAGGTGAATGTTGGTATGCTATAGGTGAATGTTGGTATGCTATAGGTGAATGTTGGTATGCTATAGGTGAATGTTGGTATGCTATAGGTGAATGTTGGTATGCTATAGGTGCACCTCTGTCGACCCCTTAGAGGAATACAGGCGTCATGTTAAGTGAGAGAAAGAGAGAGGTATTATAAGTTTGACGCATGAACTTGTGTGTTTGTGTATATGGGTTGCTTTGTATCTGTCTGTGGCATAATATCTCTTAAAAGGATGAACCGATTTTGATTTCGTGTTTTTTGGTTTGATAGGTGACTTCATTGAGTGTTGTTAGTGCGAAAATCGGTGTTGCAGTTCTAAAGATATGGACGTTTTACTGTTTAAATCGGTGTATTTTCGCTAGATATCGTGTCATAATAACGTGTTCAATAGATTGCCGATCAAAGCGTGTCTTATAGTAGATAAATTACGTAGCATTAAATAAAAATGTGTCGTGCGTTTTTAAATTAGACTTGTTTACAATCCTGCTCATAAAGTTTAGTGTCAAAAACCCACAACGATTTGTAAAATTAAATAACGATAAGTGACCTACATCGCTCTCAATAACCCTCCAGGGACGAACAAGGCCGACCCTTCAAATGTCACAAGTCAAGCGCACACAGCGCTCAACGCTCACCCATCCTAACGTTGTAAAAACCCCTCATACACGAGTTTAATGATACCTTCGTAATTGTAAACTCGTTATTATTCATGAGTTTGAACATAGAGTAAAGAACACCGGATGTAAATAGATATGCCATTTTTTATGCATACTGATATAATGATGCAAAAGTAACTTTGTCTGCCTTACAGTCTGTTTGTTTGTTTGTAGAAGCAGATAGGATACTTTTTTATCTCGAAAGTATATTCCTTTAGGACAATTTTCAAATAAATCATGTTTGTGGCTACACAATTGAGCTGAGCACAACTTTGAACTGTCATTTATATATTTAGAATTGTTAAAGGCCGTTCATGTCTTTAGGTAATCAAGACAGGTTCAAAAACGCTGGCGGAACAATTTAAACTCGCATTAACTGAAGGAGACGAGATAAAGTTAGCATGAACAAAATGATGGAGGCTTTTGCCTAGCACAGAGACAACGTATTCATTCACTCATGCGCTTGATTTGTACGTATAGTTTTGACAATAACACCTCTAGCAGCGGCCACCGAGACGGCACAATATTCTATGGTAGCAACCATGGTGGCTATGAACAGGAACGTTCTCTTTATGGGCGTTACTGTGGAGTTTATCGCTCCATGGAGGCTGTATGAGTGTATGCGGTTATGATGACATAACGCGTGTGAGTTATTTTGGTAACGCAACACTGTTGCTTTGACGGTATTGAGATGAATTTACTAGATGGCTTTATGATTAGCTTTGCCCGCGGTTTTGTTGCCGTGGCTTATCCTAAAAAAATATTCAATGATAGTATCTATAGCTTTCAATCCATGATAGAATATTTGATATCTGACTTGTAGTAGTTTTCTGACTAGTAGTTCCAGAGATTACATCCTTCAATTTTAGTTCTTTGTTATAAATAATATAACAGCCAGTTTTCTTAAGTTAACAAGAGTAAATGTGAACAAATACGTCAATCTCACAGCATGTACACATAGCTCCAGAACAACTTCTGCAGGCCATAAAACATAACACAATTGTAGACTATTCAGTTCATTAAATGGAATTCTAAGTTAGACTTACGCTCAATTGGAGATAACTCATTTAGTCCCAAGTATGAAATACAAAGTAAGTATAAACACACATTAAGTAGGTATCTATTAATAATAAAACCAGGTGTTTGTGTTAAATATCGTCCTTTAACATTAACGAGGATAATTAATACGTTAAAATTGGTAAGTTAATGCGTATTACCGTCGAACCAGGCAGGCGCTTTATTTTGTGTAAATTATTTCATCACCACTGCTCTCAAAACGGTGAAGGAATATATATCGTGAGGTAATCGGCATGTCCTAGAACCAACAAATCGAAGACATGTGACATCCGCCAACCCGCACTGGGCCCGCGTGGTGGATTACGGCCCATTCCCTCTCACAGACAGGAGGCCTGTGTCAGCAGTGGGCACATTAGGCTGATGAGGCACACAACATTTAAATCACATACACACATAAAAACAAACTATTACGCTAATATAATTACACCAAGTTTCACATATCAATGTGTGTATACTTTCGTGAATGAGACGCAGTTGTTCCGACCGCTGTCAGACCGCCGTCACCGGTATTCTCGGTGCGGCACAAGCGGCAAACAAGCGGCACACAAACGGCACACAAGCGGCACAGTACCGGTACAATGCCGCAAGTACGGCGTGTTGTTCTGTTATTGTGCGACATCTTGATTGCCTGTCTGATTATTTTGAATGCGTTGATGTTGCGGGTTGCGGTCATGTTTGGCAATGGAGAGTGTTAATTTGTAAATACATTTGATTGAAAACTGAGAAATAAAATACTTATAGTGACCGAAATTGGTTGTTGTATTGATTCTTCCGTGCCGCACAAGCACGTTTAGCTGTTGGTCCCAGCTAGCAGAAGACAGTCTTTACGAATAGTTAGAAGCCAGGGAATCTGATATTAGTCTAGTGTTACCTAGTTACTGGTTTGTGGAGATCAGATAGGCAGTCGCTCTATGTAAAATACTGGTATTCAGCTGCATATGGTTAGACTGGCTGAAGCCGTCCCCAACATAGTTGGAAAAAGGCTGTATATTGATTGTATTTATTTTTTATGGTTCCGTACACAAAGGGTAGAAACGGGACCCTATTATTAAGACTCTACTATCCATCTGTCTGTTACCAGGCTGTATCTCATGAACCGTGATAGCTAGACAGTTGAAATTTTCACAGATTATGTATTTCTGTTGCCGCTATAACAACAAATACTATATATATATATTTATATATATATTTTGCTGCAGCGCCCTCTGGTGAGTTGTCACCGTAACACCTATCAAATCCGAACCCAAACCTGAAAACTGCATCAAAATCGGACTAGTAGTTTTGGAGAAAAATGGCAACATGGATTTGCACAAACATCCTCTTACCCCTAACGCATATACCGTCTCCGTTCCGTCGCGGGTAAAAACAGAATAAAATAAATATTTAAGTGAGACTCCCATACAAGGACGTTTTGCGATAATGGTAGGGAACCCTTCGTGCGCGAGTCCGACTCGCACTCGGTCGGTTTTTAAGGTTCCGAAGTCAACAAGGTACCAGCTGTCTGTCCGTCCGCAGCTTAACTCAGAGACTCTAAGTACTAGAAAGCTATAATTTGGCAGCGATACACATATTAGTAATACCGACAAAGTGGTACAATAAAATCATGAAAAAAAAATAGTTTTTGGGGTTCCTCCTATAGACGTAAAGTGGGGATGTATTTTTTTTTTCTCTTCTATCCCATGGTGTGGGGTATCGTTAGATTGGCCATTTAAAAATATTACGGGTTTATTAAAACCATTCAGATATCCCTTCGATTCAGAGATCCCTTTGCGTAAAATTAAGCTTTAAATTGCAATTTTTTTCTAGACTCACGTCCCCCCCCCCTATTATGCAACTTTGGAACCCTATTACCGCGCGTAGCCCAACACGCACTTGGCTGGTTTTATTTATTTAACCCTAATAATTAGATAATTTAAAATAGATATACTTAATGCAGACCACAGAATAACAAGTTAAGGATGGCCTGTAGTCCAGCACAGTAATTAATCTAACTACGATTCTGTAACTTTATTAACAGACAGATTGAGAAGCTTCTCGATGGAGTTATCTTTAATCCCGGTGGAAGTATTAAAAGTTCTCAGTTGTTTGACATAACAAGCTTTAACTGTTTAAGTATCTTAGATGCTGTCAGTCAGCAGGACGGTTTGGAACTGTTGTGAGTCGAGGGAGCAGGTGTCCGTAGAGAGAAGGAGGAGTTAATGTTTCCATGTAATTTATGGTAGGTTGGTTGGACCAAAGGGCATTTGTCTGACTACAAATTATGTTTTATGAAACATAATCGTACAGAAGCGGGGTGCATTGGCTACCTTTAGGCATTTGTTAGTATTTGTGCCCGACTGCCGAAGGAAGGTTATGTTTTCGGGTGTAAGTATGTCTAATTATTTAGCACGCTGTACAGCCTGAAACGGTTAACGGGTTTGAAAGATTCTTGTGTCAATTGATTTGTCTTAATCTTGATAATTAATGTTACTTAAGACGTGAAAGTAATCTAAATTCTATTCTACAGTTTATTATTTCAGGCCGTTACCAGCATTCATGAGATATTTAGATATAGAAAGACAGCACTTGTACACCATAACATATAACAATTAGAAGCTAAAGAGTTAATTAGGGTGTAACAATGGGCACTCTTATCATTATCTAAATCGCTAAAAGCACTTTCATGTCAAGAGTGAAAAGGTTACTTCAAGACAAGCGTGCTTCACCGTCGACCACATCATCGTTTACCATCCGGTAAGATAGTAGTCAAACGAGATCCTATCGATAAAAAAAACATTTCATAGACTAAACACGTTGGTTCGATAAAGGAATTCAGCTCATTAATGCTGTCAGCCATAGCCGTCAATATCAATCTCATATACAGAACCACTATTATACTTCAGATATTCGCTTTTTACATAAAACCTCAAACATGTTTCATTTTATTCATGGCGAATTTAAAACGGACAAAAGTTCTGACCAACACCAAATGAAACTAGACAACAAAGAGTGGCCCACAGCCCTCTGGGCCAGTGTGTACACAGCCAGCGAGCGCCAGCGACCCACGTCAGGCCCGCAAACATGACCCCGTGGACCTAAAGTCACACAATACTCTCCAGCCCATTGTTGTCGGCGAAAAACAGTCGGTTTGACAGCACGAGGAGGGTTGGATCTCATCTGCCGTCACGTGAAGGGTTACTTCTGGTCCTTTTGACCGCGAAGTTGTGTACAGTTGAGGGTAAACGTGTCAATCAGTGTGTGTTCGCCGGAATAGTTAACTTTTAATTTACTTTCTTTTGTAAGTGGACGTTGTCTCTATACTAAATGTACACTAGTTATGAATTAATACGAGTAACAGGTAATTTTCGAATGTAAAATTGAGAAATGTAGCCGATTAGTCTCAACCCTCACCATTAACGGTTTAAGGTCGATTTCAATAACGTATCTGTCACTGTATTTGCCTACTAGAGATAGGACTGTGACATCACTTGTATGCTCTATAATATGTCAAAATTCAGGAAGAAAAGTCAGGCAAGTCTGCTGACAGATCTATACGTTATTGGCATCGACCGTTAATAGATTTGCTTTTTTGATTATGTTTATTTATTCAGTTCGTTTTTCAAATAATTATTGATAAACAACATATCTGTATAACTATTAGATGCACTACCAAATTCAACTTCTTTTGCAAAATCAACAAGAATAATACTTACAATAGGATAGAATAGAATAATTATTTATTTGTACAAAATATAGGTACAAAAAAAAAATAAAAAAACCCGACTGCTTAAAAAGGAAACTAAAAAGACGTAAACAAAAAGAAAATCATGCTGTGCAGTCGGAGGATACTTATTCGCGAGCTGGCGGACCAAAACCAGATGTATCCAACCTTTATTTTCATACCCCACACGATGGGTTTGGAAGAAAAAAAAATTGGTTTTTCTAATTTTAATGTAGCCAGTGACACTCGCAGGATAAAGACGAATCGATTGACGTAAGAATCATCAAAATCGGCCAACGCGTTTGGTCCCTGGAATGCCACATAGGAACAAACATACATACATACATAGACTGATAAACACATTACCCTCCTTCGGCAGTCGGGTAAAAATAGGTGATGTTTTATTAATAAACACTGTGTACTTTTAATTGAAAAACAATTTGTCGATGTTTAACGAAGCGTGTGACGAGTTATAGTTTTTTTTTTTTTACACAATTGAAACCGGCAGCTTTTAATAAAATATCAAACATCATGTTCAGCAGGTAGAAAAACAAAACCCAGTATTTTTCTGTGATGTTTTGTTTGTGATGAAATCCCTCGTATTCGTATGAAAGCGTGTATACATAGTTTGTTTAATACCGAGAATAGTAGATGCCATAAAACGCTGGGATATCGATTACAACACATTTTTGTTGTTGTAGATACAATATGTATTTAAGTTGTATTGTATCCAACAATCGAATAGGAAAGTTTGGCAGTTTGTTTGACACTTTTCCACTATTTGTAAAGCGGCATTTAGCTGAAAGCAATTTATTAGGAAACCGTTTTGATAGGACCAAAAGATAAACTGGAAGTCCCGGTAAAACTACCAGTGTGAAGCCTTTTGCTTACCTGGCTGACACACTGCCATGTGTCTGAATTTTACGGAAATTTCTAATACTTTATTAATTCAATAGACTTATAAGAATCAATACTACCTGGCTGTTGATTTTCTTCCTTGCATTGCATTAAAGTTAAGGTGTGTGTAAGGGACAGATGTATATGCACATTCAAAATAACCTTACTCTAAGAGCTTATGGTCCTCCACTGTATTGTACTATAAATAAAAACTCAATATGAACTGTAAATTTGTATCGTTATTATTTTGATTTACATTTTTAAATTTTACTTTTAATTTGTTAATGTTATGAATATGCTTTTATTTTGAATTCGAATGTAATTTTTTGTTTTTATTATGTAAATCACTTTGTAATAATGTATAACCATAATTGGTGCATGTAAGTGATTTTTACACTTATAAACGTATTCGTATGCAAGTATAATTTAAAATGTATTTTGTAAACAATTGTTGGCTATCCTTAGTAAATAAAAAGATACATAATATAACTTTCTCTTCATAATTTTTTTCAAGAGTTCTGTGTCCTTAAATAAAATGTTTGACCAATCTTTGTGTAATGTGTAACACAATACTCCCGACATAGCTCAGACAATGAAGCCTCATGTTACATAGAACAGGCTGTAACCCGAGCGACGTCAGTGGACGCACTAAGTGCATTTATAAAAAAGCTTTGTATTAGCAATTTTGGTTGAGAGTAAGTGCGTTATCGTTATTAAAAAGATATGATGGAATAAAACAACAAAAGTAGCTTGTACGGTATCGGGTATCATGAATGATTATTACTAGCATAAACTTACGTCTTTCAGCACAGAACGCTTCCTCTTCTACTGAATCCATACAAACATAGATACATATTATTTTAAACTGCCCTAGAATAAAAAAAACTTTTTTCCAAAAAAATACTACCAACTTCCAAATAAAAAACTACAGAGTGAAAAATAACTTTATTTTTGGAAGTCGGTGTCTTTGGTAGTTACTATTTTTTTATTTAGAAGTTGGTAGTATTTTTTTGCCAAACAGTTTTTTTTTTATTTTTCACTTTTTAGTTGTACCTACCTAATAGGAAAGTGGTTTAGTAAGGTACCTATAACGCTAGAATAGATTACCCGAATATCATTAAACTTGAACATAACCGGTGAAATGAGAGATCTGCGTACCCCTTAGGAGTGTACTGACTTGACGTTATGTTATAAAATGGTATAAACAATAAACAGACATGCGATTGCAGCAATCCCGAGAGATTTGCCGTAATTTATTGAAGAGTTATGTTGTATATCTTCGAAGTTCTTCATCAGATCCTTACCAAATTAAAATGGGACCAATTTCGAAACATACTATTTCAAACAAAAAAATATTTTTTAAAATCGGTCCAAAATTGACGCAGATATGCGTGAACATACAAAAAAATCATAATGTTGAACATAGAACCTCCTCCTTTTTGGTAAGTCGGTTAAAAACAAATGGAGATCACTAGATGAAAGTTCGTCAAATCATTTATCTGCGTAAGTTGTGACTGATCTCTTCACGATCAATGCCTACTTTTTCTTGGAATTCACTTCCTTTCCTTGGAATGGGATCCTCCCTCCTCGCGTCGTATTCCTCATTACTGAAGGTCGTGATACCCCCGTCGTGAAAACAACATTTCCTTCACAAGTTTGTGCCATCTATGCCTGTCTCTTGTGTCGTGGGGAGCATCGTGCAATTTGGTGTTCAACGATGTGCGGACTTGGTCTGAGCATCTGATCGGATTGCGGCCTCTAGGACGTTTGCCTTCGATTTTTGCCTGTCACCATCAGCTGTTCGAGGTTGTGGAATGGAATACCTTCAGTAAGTAACATGACTCTTCCTCTAAGATACAGATCGCCTTATAAAATACAAATACATCTCACAATTTAAAACATTGTTTAATTTTAGCGAGTGGTCGAGTCAGAACGATCGCCACTTAGAGAGACACACTGCCCACACTACCCAGTGTCCAGTCTGTGTACTAACAATCATATTGCTGAATCTCAAATCAATTTGTCATACAACAGTGTTTGGTAGATTAAAGTCGTCACAATCTAAGAAGTACGTAGATGTTTCTCAGTTTACATGCCGCAATAACTTTCTACGTCAGAAATTTAAAAATCAAAATAATTAATTACTACGTATGTTACCCATACACTATAACAACTAGTGTCATTCGCAAGCATCAAGTTTAATTATTATTAAGTATTTTTATAGCTAATACGGGCCTTATATTTTTTGACAACTTTACGTTATTGATTGGTTTATAACCTAAAGGCCCTCTAAATGTTACAAAGTGATTGTTTAATGCTTTACTCAAGGTATTTTATACTATCAAACACTTATTGTTTGTACCGAAATAAAAGTGGCGCAACATCTTCATCCCGGCTAAAAATCTAGGAAGTGTGGCGATGTTCGGTAGTTGTTTTGTTGCCTTTAATGAAAGTGAATAGCTGATTCACTGCCTTACTATTTTTTTCAGTATTTTTTTATGTTGTATCCGGCTGTACTTTAAGCCGACCCGAACGCAGTTAGGTAGAGGCTGGCAGAGTGATTTATATAAGATTTTACAGTAGTCCGAAAACCATTACAGTCACCCAATATACGATTAGATTAGTAAAGTTTTCAATTAAAGCAAATTAATATAGTAAAACGATCATGTCAATAGATAGACTGGTCAAAATCAAACTTAAATTGTAAAACAAATTTGTACTAAACACACAATCTTCGCTAAACCGACAGATTTCGCCAAAGTACCAGGGGCACAGAAACGGGTAACAGTTAACCTAATTTGAAAGGTTAATGTCTCTATTAGTGATGCTTCGTTGACGGTTCTAATGACGCGGCTGTATTGGATCACTAGGATATCATGTTTGGTAAGAGAGAATATTGAATCGGTGTTATTACTGAAAATCATGACAGTAGCATCAATTAAAAAGTATTAAAAAAAATATATTTAAGAATGCCGCTTAAAGGTCTAATAAAAAAAAACGATTTGACTTTGACTTCATTCATGTATGGCTCAAGTGATCGAAAAACAAATTGATGAAGAGTTGACTGTACGTAGTATAGTGTGTAGTGTAATTATGGAGTTCCTTGTCTTGTGCTATGGAGAAGAACGGACTTGCCGAATGGACGGTATAATCAATTTTTATTACGTGTAAATTTTAATTGTTGAAGTTCAAAAGTGCCGCTTAATGGCCTAGTTGAAATAAATATATTTGACTATGACTTTGACTGCGCATGTATTTTGTGTAGGGCTTATAATTAACTAACAAAATGTGGCTGCACAGTAGGAAACCCTTTAATAAAACTGGCGTGTTAACTTAGTTACTAATTATAATGCTAATGATGAAACAGTGGTTAGTGAAATCAAACTTTATTCACTTAGCGACAAATCCGCAAGGATGGCTAATAATCGGATACTAACACAGAATCAAGTTTTGCAAACAAGTACCTTATACCTCTAGTATAAGTAATACATATACCTCTCCAGGTGAGGGTTCTCGGATGGTACCAATTCGGTCCGTCCGCGTCCCTGGCATGGCCCTGATATGTGTGGATAGACCTTAATGCTCGTTTCACCCATAAAATGAACTCTATAATTTATCTCACTTATGCCAGCCAAAAGCCTTCTATTACGCATACATAAGAAAAAGCTTTAGGCTGGCATAAGTGAGACAAATTGTATTGTACGTAAACATAGGCATGTATAGGTAGGCAATGTATAGAAACAAGAGACCCACGTAACAAGACTTACAAAAACAGGCATAATTTTTAACCGACTCCAAAGGAGGAGGTTCTCAATTCGTCGGAATAATTTTTATTTTTATGTCTGTTTCCCGGTTACTTAAAGATGCCCGGACCGATTTGGAAAATACTTCTTTTATTTGAAAAGGTATAGTTTCCAAGTGGTCCCATAGTTATCAGGTCAGGATTTGATGATGGAATCCTGGAGAAATCAAGGGAACTCCTCAAAAATTATAGGCATAGGTATAGAGAGTTTGGTATTTTCACCTACAATGCAAGCATTTGTACTCAGAAAGTATCATTTGGTGAAGTGGAACTGATTAAGACGACCACAGAGGCTCACCGGAGTTCTTTAGTGATAAGCATTTCACGGGTATGAGACATAATAGTTAACCAACTATGATGAAGCAAATACTTATAAATAATTGGTACTTACGACAATGGTACCATCGAACTGATCTGATGATGAAGCCGGAAGGTAGGCACTGGAACTCCGAAATAAAACAATGTACCCGTGTTTGGAGTTGTTGGAATGATCGTGCGATGTAGTTTGTCAATAAATGATATTCATGGTAATTTGAGGTAAAGGTAAAGGACAAAAAAATAAACCGACTTCCAAAGCAAAACACTAAAAAGCAGCAAATAACTTTCATTTCCGAAGTCGGTGTCGAAAAATTAAAAACAATTGTCACCCATCCACGGACCGACCTCGGTAAGCATTGCTTAACCATGAAGATCGCCACGAAAACCCGTGCTGCTGTTATTATATATTTAGCCACAAGCTCTTGGGTACCTAAGTAGATATATAGGTAGATAGTTTATAAGAACACGAAACATACCTTTGTAACAAGACGCACGAAAACAGGGAGTCATTACTCCTATACGTAATTTGGTTCCACAAAACTACTTATAATAATTCAGTGGCGAGCTTATCTGAGTGTTTGCCGCCCGGCCGGACGACGCTGTCCAGCAGTGTCTAGTGATGTCCGGCACGATAAATAGCGTCCGCGAGACACCGGACACGGCCCGGTCGCGCCACTGTCCGGCTTTCAGAGCAAACAGATCCAATTGCTCTAACATTTGTCTTCAACTGTGTCTCTTCGCATTGTTTGCTTAGATATTGTGTTCTTGCACTTGGCATCGCAATTTTTTTCTGTAAGTGCAATGGCTATTGGTAAATCTAGAAATAGCGTCTATAGAGCAGAAAAAATGGTTAGGACTTAACTTGGATCTAAAAATAAATAAGATCTTTCTTTCCTAAGAAACCTACATATTAGATATATCTCAATATTGTTTAGATATTCAAACCAAATGAACTCAGTACTACTATTTCGTAGAATGGTAGTCTAAATATATCAGGGCAGAAATCATGATATGTTATTTTGTCAACCGACTTCAAAAAGGTGGAGGTTCTCAATTCGACTGTATGTTTTTGTATGTTTGTTACGCGATTACTCCGTCAATTATGAACCGATTTTGAAAATTATTTATTTAATTAAAAACTGCAGCTTCTCATGGTCCCATTTAAATTCGATCAAGATTTGACGAGTAGGTTTTAAGTTATCCTTAATAATAAATATTTTCATGGCAATATAAGGTTTTAAAACTATAAGGAGAAAAATAAAAAAGACGTGTGGCACTCGGGGACTGCCGCGGTAAAGCATAGCATTTTTTATCAACTTATGCAATTATATATTTTTTTATTTTTTATTTATGCTAAATCTCAATTAAAAAATAAAGACCAGAACAAATAAAAACGGTTTACAAAGGGAATGAAAATTATAATGTAGAACGAGCCTAAAGGAGATCCAGTCTATGGTATATTATGTCTATGGCCTATAAGAAAATAAATTAGACAGACAGATGTCATGTCAGAGGAAAATGTCAGAATATAAAAAACTCACGCATTTTCTTTCACTATTTTTCATCACTTTCTTCATTAACAAATGCATTTTGTTTATTCATATTTAAAACACTTTATACACAAATTTTACGCGTACAGCTATTCACTGTTGTACATAGCCCATAGCATAACCCGCCCCCCCTAAACTCGTTACCTTCTTCCCCTCAATTTTTTTTACTTCAGTCTAAAAATATCAAAATGAAACTTCTATAAAATCGCGCAACAAACCCCTCCTGCACCTCCCCCCTCACCCCTCACCCTTCACCCGCTCACACACTCGGAATCCATCGTCCGATTTCGGAGCAGCTCGGGGTGTAAGGTTTATTTTCGTTACGGAATTTCTTGATTCGGTCGCCACGCTCAATCAGTCGCCGCACTCAAAGCCCGCGATAAAAGCTATGCAATGGCTTAAAAAACTTCTTAACAAATAAATTAAACCCTCTTCCAAAACAAAACACTACAAAGCGAAAAATTACTTTCCTTTCGGAAGTCGGCGAAACTTTTTACGGTACAAATCTGTCACAAATGTCCCGCTTAGCACTACAATGTAACAATAAGTGCATCACAAATCGTAGCAGTCTGTCACTGCCACTGTGGCAATTCTATACAACTGCAGAAGATTCATTCCACACGATTCTACATAACATACAAATGCACAAAGATTGTGTTGTAGCACTGTGTCTTATTAATTTTGTATGTGTGTATATTCAAAATAAATAGAATCAGGGTCAAGAAAATCTTAACAGCTTGATGAAGCTCATTTCATACACCTCTTTATAAAGGATTGCCTTTTGGCAACATATCTAGGGCAGCCCAATGTCGACGACGACGGACGTCTGCAATACCCATTGCAGACGTCCATAGGCGACGGTGACCCTTACCATCAGATAACTAGCTTGCTTGGTTGCCACTTTGTGGCCTAAATCACATGCTTTGTTAGCCGTGTCACTGTAGGGATACATAATTGTCATCATCATTTCAGCCGAAAGACGTCCACTATTGAACAAAGAACTCCCTCAAGCGTTGCCACACTGACCGGTCCCATGCGTCGCGCATCTAGCGAATCCCCGTAATCCATATAGACCAGGGTCGAAAATTTTTAAAACCAAAAAAAATAATAGTAGGATTAAACCCATTAGAAAAGGAAGGGAATATTATAAAAATGAAAGGAAAAATAATTTACGGGCGATCTGAGGTCGGGAAGGGGATGGGGGTGAGTTTTTAATGGTAAAAAACGGGTTTTCTCGATTTCCGGCAAAACTAAAAGTCCTATCGAAAAAAGTCAAATGGCAAAGTTGTAGGTAATAAAAAGATCTAAAACTTTTTTATTTACACCTTTTTCACATAACCCCAAATTTATGTAAAAAATAAAAAAACCAAGTTTTTGGTTTTTTATTTTTACAATTTAAAAAAATTTTTTTTTTTTAACTAAATTTGGTGAAAACTTACCTTTTTATGTCCCGAATACGCTGTAATTTATTTGATTAAAAATGTTTATTTTTTCACCTTATTTTGAATTAATATCGAAAAAACACCCTAATTTTCAATCGAAAAATCACCCGTCAAAATATCAGCTTTTTTTAAAAATTTGGTATGTTTTCTGTTCGTTGAAATCTCTACTTTCCGATGGTGAAAAAAAAATATATGTTACTATAGTAAATCTTCTCAGAAAATGCAAAAAATCAAAAAAAACTCGAATTCGATTTTTTTTTTAATTATTTTAAATAATTTAGTGTTATTTATTAAAATTAACACTTTAATTACTCGAAAAACGTTAGATTACATGTTAAATTGATAAAAAAAAAATTGCAAATAAAAATATACTACTATAATTAACAAACAAATAAGTTAATAAAATTAATATTTACTAAGACATCTACAATATTTGGAGAAAGTTGTCGAATCTTCTTTAAATTATATGCGTAGATGCCTATTTATAACTATTTTAAGATAAATTATATACCTGAGTGACCTACGAAAAATTGTAGCCCATCAAAAGGTATTTCATGGAGAAGTGGGGAAGGGGCTAGGCGGGTCCCCTTCCCGACCTCAGATCGCCCATAAATTATTTTTTCTTTCTTTTTTATAATATTCCCCTCCTTTTCTAATGGGTTTCATCCTACTATTTTTTTTTTCCCTTTTTATTATTTTTAAAGGCTTCTACCCTGGTCTAATAGGGATACACTGAATCTTAATATAGCATTTATAATTATTAGTTAGTACTTCTGTGTCTCTTCGTTCATTGTGCACAGTCCACTCGTTAGTGACAGATGTCACGTTAGCCGCGACACTCATTTTGTCACGTGACACTTTGTCGGACGCGACCCGCGAGTTGTTGCTGCGGATGTTGACTAGGATGTATAGCACAGCTGATTGTGTTAGAAATAGCTTTTCCACTACCTTGTCTGTTATGTAACACATTGCCTAAGAAATTCGTTTCGAAATATGAAAATTTAGACACAAGATTATAAAATAAAAATTAAATAACCAAAATTACATAATAACAGTTACGAAATGACTTTATTATGGAGTTTTGATATCATGATGTAACTGGCAAAATGATACTAAACCTGTTACCTCTCGAAAAAGCGCGTGTTGATTGTGTATATATAGTCTGTGGTTTTTAGTCTGAACGTCTCTAATAAATTGTTGTTGCAACTTATTTTCATTTAATTAAGTAAGCTCATCAGGTAGTGGAAAAGAATCGTTCGTGTCTCACATAAAAAAGCTTTATTTTAAAATCTTGACTTTTTATGCTCGACACGAAATGTACTATTTCATAACTACAAATGAATGATGGTAAAGTTGTTTTAGTTTTTAACATGATATACATTCTGCAGATAAGTAAAGAAAAAAAGTTAATTAAAAAATCCTGACTGCTTAAAAAGTGAACTAAAAAGCCGTAAATTAGAAGAAAATCATGCTGTGCAGATGGAGGATACATCTGGTTTTGGTCAGCCAGCTCGCGAATATGTATCCGCCGACTGCACAGCATGATTTTCTTCTTGTTTACGTCTTTTTAGTTCGCTTTTTAAGCAGTCGGGTTTTTTGATTTTTTCAATTATCTTTTTTTTATTTATAACTTATTAGTTTTAAGATTTAGGTACATTTAAACATACAAGTGTTTTATATTTTTAAAATCACCTCTTAAAACCCTTTATTTTAATATCACACACGATGGGTTTGGAAGAAAAATACTTTTTTGTCCCTCACAATATGGTGCCCAAAATCCACCATTTTTCTATTTTCCAATTTCAATGTAGCCAGTAACACTCGCAGGGTTAAGACGAATCGATTGCTGTAAGAATCATCAAAATCGGCGAAAGCGATTGGTCTCTAGAACGCCACATAGGAACAAACATACATACATACGTACATACATACATAGACTGATAAACACATTACCCTCCTTCGGCAGTCAAGTAAAAACACTTTTACACTTGAATTGACAGTGTGAAAATTATTGATTTTATTTTTGCTAACTGTTAAATACAAAAAAAACATAATTATCATCGATTATATTATATTCCTTATTTAATTTCACGACATTCACAAAATTAACTCTACGCATCGTTCACAAATGGTTTACAGTGTGTCTTATAAGCTGCATATTAAGAGTGCAGCTTTTGTAGTGCGTCTTCTTCGGCTCATAAATACTCTGACTATACTTAGCGTCTACGTAAAGTCCATGCAGCGTCTACGACACCGATGTGCAGCTTCCGGGCCCAAGCTTCAAACCGCCTCTATGCGGTATATACGTGGTGCCCACACTACAGAAATTAACATTTTAAAGACACTGTTAACAGGTAATAAACAAAATAAAGATACCAAAAAACATTTTTACAAAAAAATACTAACGACTTCCAAATAAGAAACTACAAAGTGAAAAATAATTTTATTTTTGGATGTCGGTGTCATTGTAAGGTACCAATTTTTATGCGTTATGGACACCGACTTCCAAAAATAAAGTTATTTTTCACTTTGTAGTTTCTTATTTGGAAGTCGGTAGTATTCTTTGTAAAAAAGTTTTTATTTTTCACTTTTTAGTTGTACCTAAACCTAATAGGCAAGTAGTTAAGTAAGGTACGTATAACGCCAAAATAGATTACCGGAATTACGGAATATCATGAATCTGAACATAACCGGTGAAATGAGAGTGTATCAAGGTGCACTGTACACATCTGCGTACCTTTTTAGAGCGTACTGGCGTGATGTTATGTTATGAAATGGTATAAATAATAAACAGACATGCGATTGCAGCAATCCCGAGAGATTTACCTTTATTTATTGAAGAGTTCTGTTGTATATCTCCGAAGTTCTTAATCAGATCTTCACCAAATTAAATTGGTACCAATTTCGAAACATACTCTTTCAAACAAAAAAAGAATTTTCGAAACCGGTCCACAATTGACGGAGATATCGGTGAAGATGAACAAAAAAAAAAAAAAAACTTGAAGTCGAACATAGAAACTCCTCCTTTTTGGTAAGTCGGTTAAAAATGAAAACGCCCATTCATTGACAAACCATTATTAATGCCTCCATAATAAAGAAGTAGTTACTTCATTGTCAATTGTCGACGGGGTTCGCTCGCGCTGAATATTAATGAAACAAAGTTTTCTTACATTCGCTACTAAACTATTGCAAGCATTTGTAACTGTCTCTGTAATACTTTAGTAACAATCATTTAATAATAATTAGACTGTTGGGGAATACAAATGGTCATTATGAGTTGATTATATGTAACAATTATGACAATAACTAAAAACTTGAATGTCTTTAGTCTCGATTTTTTTATTCAAGGTGTGCTCAATTTTGGGTTCGATCTCGCTCGATAGAAAACTCTGGGTGAGGTCTTCGATGCACAATGGAACGAACAATCGCAGAGAATACCAGTTCACTCTTGCTGGCTGATGAGGGAACACTGACGCTGTCAAAGTGTTCCATCCTATAGAAAACCACTTGTGTGGTTTGTAAGAGGCGATGTATACTAACTAAAATACCAAATAAGGTCAACCTTCATCTATGTAAGTCAAAGGCTTCTAATCGTCACCATCATCAGATCAGGCGTCCTGTGCTGGACACAGACCTCTCCACGCCACCATATCAACAGGTCCTACGCTTCTCAAATCCAGTGGACACTCGCAGCCTTCTCGAGGTCATCAGTCCATGATACTTTCTGATACTGCGTCTTCCAGCTTCTAATATATGGACTAATATTATACTCATAAAAGTTTGTGAGTATTGGTGGCTGGACACACAAAAACTACGGAACCGATTTTGACGAAAGTTTACAGTGATAAAGCTTAAACATCAGATAAACACAATAGGGTATAATCCGAATAAGACGGCAGATAAGAGAAGTTTATTATAACTAGCGAAATGTAGACACACAAAAAACCTCTAGTTTCCTTCTCGAAAAGTAAAAACTTAGATATTAAGTTTCGTAAAATAAATTCTTATCGAACGTTAGATACGAAAGACAGTATCTACCTGAAAGAAATCAATTTCTCCCCGAGCCAAATCCCAAATCGAACAAAAACATAATTTTCGGCCTCCATATATGTAAGCCTAGACCTAAATCAGCACACCACTGTCTAGGTAGGGTCTCTCGGACCCCAATCACGTTTTTATCAAAAATCCAATTTTCCAGTATCTCAGCCGAGGCATCCAACCCTACGGTGCTATTAAAAACGCGCGATATATTATGTGTTATCTCCGCATTGTCATCGGTCTGTTAGACCCTCGCTTTTCATTTATATCGTTTTATTGTGCGATTGTAATTGAGTCGGTCGCGATACGTGGCGCGTGGGTATAAACAGCGCGATCAATTATATCGCCATTGAAAGGGTTAGCGATCTGATAGGCTGTTAATTGAGACAAATTGCCGTTATTTGATTTTTATTTTTAACCGACTTTCCAAAAAGGAGGAGGTTCTATGTTCGACTTTATGTTTTTTTTCTATTTATTTATTAAGTTATTTAAATTGGTGAAGATCTGATGAAGAACTTCGGAGATGTACAACAGAACTCTTCAATAAATAACGGCAAATCTCTCAGAATTGCTACAATCGCATGTTTGTGTATTGTTTATACAAGTTCATAACATAACATCACGCTAGTACGCTCTAAAGGGGTACAGTTCACCTTGGTATACTCTCATTTCACCGGTTATGTTCAAGTTTCTCCTACCTTACTAAACAACTTGCCTATTAGGTAGGTCCAACTAAAAAAAAAGGCGTGATTCTTTATATTTACGGTGAAAATCGTATTTAAATTTTGTAAGATATAAAAAACTTTATTACAAAAAAATTGTACCGACTTCCAAATAAAAAACTACAACGTGAAAAATAACTTTCTTTTCGAAAATCGGTGTCCATAACACAAAAAATTGGTATCTACCAAAGACACCGACTTCCGAAAAGAATGTTAAAAAAAAAAACAAAATCAAATGTTTTTTATGTTTTTCTTTTTAAATTATTTTTCACTTTCTATGGGATAGGCAGAACCTCCTTGCATACTCCTTTTGCTTCATTGATTTTCATACATCTAGTCATTCACGCACGCCGGTTATGAGTACTGTGCACCTGGCCTTTCTGAAATACAATATTACAAAGTTAGTTAAAAACTTGACAAAGGTTTATGACCTCGAACTCAATACTTAAAAAGCCTTAAACAACGTCTTAAGCCTCAGTCTTATTACATAAAAGTATAAATAAATAAGCATCTAGTCCCCCAGTGGATTCCCAGCCTTATTCTTTGTACAGTTTTTATGACTTCGAAGTATAACAAAAAACCGACCAAGTGCGAGTTAGACTCGCGTACCGAAGGTTCCGCACAAACAGCTTCATTTGCTAAAATAATTAGGTAACATTACTGAAGTTCATAAACAATGAAAGCACCAAACATTGCTCTAACAAAAAGATAAACTGGCTTGAGGGACAAAATTAACTTTGCTGTTGGAAAACTATTTCCTCATACATACACACATAGGTCGCAGGCAGTTTTCCAACAGTATTTTTTTTTTTTTTTTATGTAGATACCAATTTGTGGTTTCTGGATATTTTAAGGTCTTCAGACATTAAGAGACGGGCACATAATGCATTGATCCTATAAGGGTTCCTTTTATCCTTTGAGGAATGGAACCCTAAAAATATGAGTTCATTTGTAGAAGCCTGAGCTTTCTCCAGTATTCCAGAGAGCTGAATTATTTACTGTTGAGAGAAAAGAACAGCCAACAATATGCTAACGTCTCCTTTACATAGAATTATTAAGACTTACTGTGCTGTGCGCTACTCTAGGTTATTACAGAATTATGTACATATTTTGTTAAACTGTACTAAATCCAGTCTGGTGTATATTTTTCTGCAATTGTGAAAAGTGTTAGTTAATGAACTCTCAACTCAACATAATCCCGAACTCAAGACCCCATTGTCTTGAGTTCGGTTACCGGGTGAAACAAAGCGTTTTTCTGTTAGGAATTTATAGTAGAACTCTGGATTGGGACTGGTTCATTTCATGATCAACTACTTACGAAACAAAATGAAACAAAATAATGTTCGTGTTCTACAGGTACACACACCTTAGCAGGTTACCTATCGTGTAAAACCTAATTACTTAACTTCTCATTACTTTCTAGAGCATGCAAGAGCTGAAGTACTGCTGTACATAATAATTTGAGAAGTTTTCTCAAATTATTATGTTTAAAAAAAAAAAATAATAATAATAATAATAAAAAAAAATAAAAAATAAAATAATATATAAAATTAAAAATATGTAATGTGTGTGTGTGTGTGTGTGTGTGTGTAATGTGTATGTATGTATGTATATGTATGTATGTGTGTGTGTGTATGTGTGTTGTTGTGTGTGTGTGTGTATGTATGTATATGTGTGTGTGTATGTGTGTGTGTGTGTATGTGTTGTGTGTGTGTGTTGTGTGTGTGTGTGTGTGTATGTGTGTTGTGTGTGTGTGTATGTGTATGTTATTTTTTTTTTTTTATATATAATATATATATAATTTTTTATATATAATATTTGAATATGTTCAAATTATTGTGTTTTTGTTCTTGAGAAGTTTTCTCAAATTATTATGTTTTCTAGGAAATAGGAGTACCTACTAGTAGAAGTTTGGATTGCAGATGTTTGCCCCGTTTAACATCACCAGACTCGCCATTTACCAAATAAATCCAACCCTTTAGTTTTATTAAAACATAACTGAAATAATTTATCAGTTCTATCTAAATACACCTCTACTAACCCCATCGGGAAACACGATCGCAATAACGAAAACTCACTTCTCCTCAAAAGCTCAGTAAACATTCGAAACATTAAAACGATATCTACGTTATAACTACAGTTAACTACAATAACCGTTACAGATAACCGATAACGGCTACATTACGTAACTGCTACTGCTATAGCCGGTACTCTATTGAATCATGAGAAGACTCCGCGACTGTATCTGTGTGAACTGTGAAGGTACTTTTGTATGGGAGGTGCGTTTCTGCTGATAACAAGTATTTTATTAGTTATGGGGTTTAGAATATCGAAGGAAGGTTGGTAGATGGTGGTTCGTTTGTTTGTGATGATTTAATTTTCATATTTTCACTTACGTAAAGATTTGTAATATGTTTGTATTTTTTAGGGTTCCGTACCCAAAGGGTAAAAACGGGACCCTATTACTAAGACTCCGCGGTCCGGTTCACAGATGATGTATTTTAATTGCTGATATAACAACAAATTCTAAAAACAGAATAAATAAGTGGGGCTCCCATAAAACAAACGTGAATTTTTGCCGGTTTTTGCGATGGTACGGAACCCTTCGTGCGCGAGTCCGACTCGCACTGGCCGGTTTTTTCTTTTTTGTTCGTTGACACAACGTTGAACAAAATTGATTGGATTAATCGAGTAAAACCAGCATTAATTGATGAGTTTTCATTTGTATTTGTATGTCGGATTTATGTTACAATAAAATGTATTTATGTAACAATCTATCTAAGTAAGTATTCTACATTTCCTAGCCTTTTGTTCAATGCATGCCGTGGCAGCCCTTAATTAAGGCTACACTATAAAATGTAAAAATTTGAGTACTTTAACATTTATTTTTTGGTGTATGCTTTGTTGGTTGTCCTTAATTAAATAAATAAATCTCGATGCCATCTTTGAGCATATATGTAGATGTCGATGTGTTACATGTGATTGTATTTAAATCAGACTAACGCCAAAGATTAACTCATAGTTAACAAAAATATGTCATACATTACTTACTGGCCGTGTTAGTTACTAACTTGGAGTTAGTAAGATAACCATGAGTGGCGCTAGCGGGCCTTCACATATTAACTTCTTTATTTCTGTCTTCCGAAGAGATGAATTTTACTTTGAGTTGCTGACAATTTATATCTGAAGCAATGATTACTACAAACCATTGTTTTCGTTCATAATAGTTGACAATTACTCAAACTTTAGTTTTGGTCTATTAGGGCTAGTCGTGAGTACTAATTTTCGTCAACCATAAAAAAATAAGTACAATATAATTGCTGCAAAATATGAATATTCCGTTGGGGAAATGGGACTGTTACTGCGTTAATTATTTACAAGTTACACCCTACATAGAATCTAAAACAACAATACCAGCTGTAACAAGAATGTTTCGTTTAAAATTACAATTTCACAAGAATCTTTCATTAAACCTTCAAAACCGAACGAAACGAAAATCAACAATTCAAAATATCAGAAAGCAGCAATCTGCGTCAAATCACCGGATTCCGAATAAATGAATAACAAAACACAACACGACCAATTATTGAGAAAATTAACCAAATCATTGGATCCGCAATCCGGACTAATTGAAAAAAGTTTTGCGCGCGCCGCCGTCAAATTGTTTCGCCGAGATTTCGACGCCATTTTAATTTGCGAGCAATTTGTATAAAAATTAAATGTTTAACGTGCTCACTAATGGGACGGGGGATCGCGGATGGTAGATGAAGCGCAAGGGGATGGGGCGCCCCCCATCATATGATTGGGTTCCGACACTCGCTTCATTTGCTATATTTGGCGCGCATTCTTCTACGTTACATGACATTTTCCTCTGTTCATTCGGTTTGGGAGCAGTTTTTAAATTGCCTCGCGGGTGATTGTGTGCCGTGTGTTCATTTATGCCACGTGATTGTGTCTTTTATTCTTCACGAAAAATATTTTTAGTCGAATCGCAAACTCGTGAGCTGGCGTGGTATCAATGCTCGTTCCACTTTTGTTTAAGAATGAATTTCATTTATTTTATGGGTCCTGGGTTCGATTTCCACGTCGAAAAAAATGTTATTGGGTTTTTCCATCAGGAATTTCTCAGTAGCAGCATGGAGTCTAGATTTGTGGCCGGTTGATGGTAATAGGCTCGTCATCAATTACATGGGACTTAAAAATATCTGGCGAAATCTGAGTATACTGGAGGTGCAGCTCTGCCTAACCCTTCGGGGAACACAGGCGTGATGTTATTTTATGTTATTCATTCTCCGTATGAAATAGTACATTGTGATACAAGGGTGGAAAGTAGGTAATTGCAAACGAGCTGTCATTAACAAGCCCGAGACGAAGGCGAGGGTTTTGAATGACACGAGTTTGCAATAACCTACACACCCGTGTATCACACGATATTTTTCAATACAGTTGTGGGAAATAGTAAAAACAAATCAAAGAATTAGATTTGTTAATACACAAAAAAAAATTCGCGCATTTTTGCAACTGGACATATTTTTTTACAACGACAACAGCCTACACAGCCTATTCGATTTTTGACAAATGTTGATGTGAAAATAATTAAATTGAAACTGGTAATTAAATATATTAAACAACCATTTAAAAGACTTTTGAGAATTCAATGCTAAAACGTACGGAATCATTAATTTTTCCTCGTATAAAATCTATCCCATTTTGTTCTATGTATGAAAACACCTTGCTTCTAAACTTTTTTAAATTAACTTATAACTAAAGGCGCGTTTTTGCAACTGGACATTTTTACAACGAAAACAGCCTATACAGCCTTTTCGATGTTAGACAAATGTTGATGTGAAAATAATTTAATTAAAACTAGTAATTAAATACGAGTATATTAAACAACCATTTAAAAGACTTTTGAGAGTTCAATGCTAAAACGTACGGAATCATTAATTTTTCCTGGTATAAAATCAATCCCATTTTATTCTATGTATGAAAACTCTTTGCTACTAAACTTTTAAAAATGACTTATAAATTTAAAACTCAACTGCAAAACTAATGATCGAGCTCGTAAACAAAAGTCACGACCGCGTAACAGAAAGATGCCTATGCATAAGATTTTATTTTCGAATAATAATTATAGCCTCTGAAAGTACGCCATGTTTAACAACTGTATTGAAATGAAATGTTTAGCATGCAGGGCTTCTTATAGGGAATTTGATCTTATACCGATCTGTACTTGTTATCTTTCTATCAACACAAATGACAGGTACAGGAAACACGAAAAATACCTCCGGCGAAGGATGTTGTCAGAGATGTCAGAAGAATTAGCGGAAGCAGATGAAATATGAGCGCGCGCCATCCTCCGGCGTTCCTAACTTATAGACGCGTCTGTCAGCAGTTGGTGACAAGTTGGGATCCCGAGCTGTAGGAGATGGGGCAGCGATTTATGTAGCGCACTTTGTACGTACGGAAGGATAGTGGAATATTGTCTGTGGAAAAGAAGGTTTTAGTAAGTTTGTTAGAGGACAAGACATAGGAAAGACTGACTGAATCGCCAGTACCTACTTTTTCTTAGCGTGTCGTTGTGGTGTTCATTCCACATATTTTAGTTTACTTACGTTTTATAATATATTTTACAAATTTCATCACCGTTACTTTTGAAATTGTATCATCTCACGTTTTCCATTTTTTATGTATACTTTAACACCTGAAAAGCTTAAGATTTGTTTTAACATCCAAAACTATTTTATTAATTTATACTGACATTTTTACCTGACATGTAATTGTCATTATTTTATTTTCTTAAACCATAGACATAAGATACCATTCTCTATAGCTTATTAAGCTCGTTGTACATTATATTTTCATTATAAGGGCAGCGGCAGACTGCGCCTCTGTAAACCGTTTTTATTCGTTCATGATTTCTTAATTCATATTTGAATTTAAAATTGAGAAGACATATCGGAACGAAGAAAAACGGGTGTCACTTTTTTAGTCTTGAATCTGCTCTGAACGCTAGAGTCCGTTTTTCTGTTAATACTATGAAGTATACGATTGAATCTAAAACTCTTGAAAACTATAATAAATACGGCATGTGAATGTATTAAAATCTTAGAGGTGCAATAAATATAAACATATTGAATGTGGAACCTTAATTTCATTGACCTTGTCGGACACCACTTCATGTTTAAAGGGCTCTTTTGATCGGCATAGTAAGCCACAGCCCGACCTCCACACTTCTATCTGCCTGTTCTTGCACCTATGCTACTGTCTGTTAGCCTGACAATTGGTTCAAGCCTTGACCATCTGTGTGCCAGCCCATTCGTCCTGCTGGCTACCCTACTGCTTATCCACGAGTAAGCGATTCATCTGCGAGCTCATCTGCCTACCTCGGGCATTGCACGCCTTCGTGTCCGTCCAGCTGCGTAACCTGACTGTCTGCTAAGAAATACCTGCCCACGTCGTGCGAAGCCGGATCTTCGTAGCTGCCCACGTCGTGTGAAGTCCGGATCTTCCTAGCTGCCTACGTCGTGTCAAGCCGGACCTTAATTTGTTATTTATATCCTTTTCTTACTTTTAATTTATAGTTACCTTTAATTTTATTAACGTGGCTTACGTATAGTTCAACTGAGCTATACGTAACGCTACATCGTTAGCAAATATAAAATGTAAAATATTATGTTTGCCCCAGAATTCAGCCACGGCAACACCATTCGGTGACGCTGTCATAAGGTCTTCGCAAGTACAGGTGACAGGACATGCTGCGCACTCCGTGAGATGGGCCATAGTACCTACTTAGTCTACAGGATTTTGGAAAATATTCTAAGAGTATTATTTAGGAACAGTTGTTTCCAATCGTAAGCTGCTCAAACGTCCGGAGACAATTCATTGTACTTTCATCTTGTTTATCACTAGAACAACAATTAAACTCCATCTTACCTGAAGCATAATAAATCTAGACTAAAGAATATAGTTTTATCTAACAACAATGCTCCATTTAGATAAGAAAAAGTTTAACTTTTACTATATACATATAATAATCTATCAAATCACCTAGATTCCTCGATTGAGATTCATTCTCGATTCCCGTAAAAGATTTATACAAACTCCCATATAAAATATGACTTGCTATTTCCTAATATATTCTGCCATTGTTTCAGCACATTACGTCCTCCATATATCCATATTACCGTTCTTTACCACAGAGTAGCAGCGCACCGTCTATCACGCTGGGTGTACTGTGCCCCAGCTTGTCAATTTGCTGGCTGTTTACGCAGCATGTGGATCTGTATCAGTTAGGATGGCTGCCAGGCGGATTCTGAACGTAAATAAGAGAGCGGAACCAGTTTGGTAGCAGCACTTAATAATAAATTCTTATCCTAAGAGTGGTCTAGGAAGTAAGAATGGGCGGGTGAAACTGATTTTATTGATAACAGTAAAATCGGCTTTAATAGATTCGTTGAAGAAAAATTGCTTTGACACTAAGGCGTTTTACACACGGCACCGCTCACCGCCGTGGATGCGGAGGGGAGAGCATAGCTTTACCCGCGCGGTCGGGCGGTGTACGTGTGTTAGGCATCAACGGATTTATTAGAGGCCAATGCGACATGAGATCCGCTTCACCGCCAACCGCGGCGGTGCGCGGTGCCGAATGTAAACTGCCTAAGAAGTAGAAGTAGAAGCTGTTTAATTCATTTCTTATTGTAATAACCGCAGTCATTGCAAAAAAGAGGTATTATAAAATCATGAAACTCTGTGTAATGAATTTTGGCAGAAATTAAATTAATTGTTAATTTGCTCAGTCCTAGTCACATGTATCGATTTAAAAAAAGAAAATGTGCAATGTAAAATATTAGGTCGAGGTTACCACAGTCTAGTATCCAAACCATTCTATTACAGAAAATACTTCCACAAAAGAAAAGATTTCTAATCTATTATACTCTTGGCAAGCGCCGAGACAATTGTCGAATGTCGGTATAAACCGATTGCTTCAAGTATCTCTTCCAGTGTCCATTTCGCAATACATTATGATTATACAGAGTACATATAAGTAGAGTATCCCTTTATTCTTGTTCTGTTTTCATACAAATTAAACTGTCCAACATACAATGCCATAAACTTCAACTACACCAAAACATATTTTTCTCGAACACGTCCCAATAAAACGAAAAGTATTAATATATCATTCGTCGGCACGTCTATTTTCAGCGCTTTTATTCCAAGTGTCCTTCTATTTTGCCACTAAATGTTATTACTTCGGCGTGTCGTTACATAAACCCGCTATCTCTCTCCACTTGGACCACCGCCACACGACTGTTTGGTCTCGTGCCAAGCGTTTCGTGCGAACTGACTTTGTCTCAAGAAAAACTCGATTTGTGTCCCGTATAATGACCGAAACGAATTGTTATAGTTTTTTCTTGTCCTCGTTTCTCACTGCTGTGGGGTAGCCCTAGTCTGGTTGATTATAGAATAGTTTGGGGACAGAAGGTTTGTTATATCAAAGAAGATGATTGAGTGTAATTAAATGTTTGTGTCTGAAACGGCTTTTATTTTGATACGTTGAAAAATAAAATGATTTTGGTATCTGAGTATCTCTCTCAAGGGCCTTCCACCGCTTTAGTGCATCCTCCTTAGTAGAGGCTAGGTTAAAAGGTTTGAAAACAAATATATATTTATTGATTCATCTACATTATTTTGTGAAACATGGTATTTTTTTTACTAATAGTTATGGTTTTTAAAAAATAATAAACAATTTTTAAAAAATAATTAACAATTTTTAAAAAATAATTAACAATTTTTAAAAAATAACTAACGGGTTTTTTGATTTTTTTAATTATCTTTTTAGTTATTTTTTTTTTAGAATTAGGTACATTTAAACATATAAGTTTTATATTTTTTTGAAATCATCTCTTAAAACCCTTTATTTTGATACCTTACACGATGGGTACGGAAGAAAAAAAAATTATCTCCCACAAAATGGCGCCCAAAATCCGCCATTTTTTCTTTTCCAATTTTAATGTAGCCAATGACACTCGCAGGGTTAAGACGAATCGATTGACGTAAGAATCATCAAAATCGGCCGAAACGTTTGGTCTCTAGAACGCCACATAGGAACATACTTACATACATAGACTGATAAACGCATTACCCTCCTTCGGCAGTTGGGTAATAAGATGTACCTATCAACTGTACGACACTCATTTCTGGGTAAATTAAACCCCAGCATCCGTAGTGAACCTACTGCTCTATTTGCTCTGTGTCTTAATTTGCTTAAACAATTACTGCGTACCAGCATCAGTGTGGCACATATTAACATTTATTTGTGCCGCCATTTTCCACAAAAGCCTTGTTTTTTCCCAACGTACGTAACGTAACGTAACGTTTACTATTCATATTTTAGTGTTATCTGTAGGATCGTTACATTGTTTAGCTCGGCAATTGTTTTCGCTATTTGTTCGCTTTATGTATGGAACCGTTTAATGTTTTGATTTGAGTGTTATGTGTGAAATGTTTTCGTATTATTTTCGCTTGCTTATTTGATTCTGTGTAGTATATGGCCGATGGTCTGATATTTTTCTCTCTTGTGAAAGATTTTGGAAATAAAGAAGAGGTATTTTTCGCATTTTGTCTGACTATGGCTTTTTTTCAGGGTTATATAACTCGTACATGCATTGCAAATCGTAACACGATAGGCAGTTTAGGTCCAAAACAACGGTATTTCAGTCAGTATAAGTTTTCAGTAGCGCAGTATGCTACGCCGTAGTAGACTAGCTACGTCGTAGCAGACTGGCTACGCCGTAGCATGACCCGTGTTATTATAATTTCGTTCATTTATAAATGGTTTCGTCAGAACGATGACCGAAATATTAAGTGAACATAAGAAAAAATATGCATAGATTACTAGAGTAGCCTTGAACATAACAGAACTATTAGGAACATTGATCGAAGTAGAAGGCCACAGCGCAATCCCATTACATTTGGCACATGTACCACACATTATCTTATGGTACGAGGTTAATTCTCCTCAGAGACCTTGATATTATACAATAGTTTATTGCTTGAAACTACAGATAGAGATGGGTGACTTTCAAATCTTTGGCAATATTTTACAGGGTGAAAGTATTTACGAATATGAACAAATTTTACAATTGGACATCAGTGACGACACCGTTGGCGCAGTGGGCTAGTGATTGGCTTCTGCACGGCATATTGCAGTTTCGATTCCTGCAGGGAACAAATATTTGTATTGTTTACAGAAATGGTTATTCTGGGTCTGGCTGGTTGTGTATGTGAGTTTATTTTTTTATAATGACACAGGAGCAATGCCTAACGTGGGGGCAACGTTACTAAAGAAAAAGAAAATTATATTATCACCAAATTTTCGACCAGCTAACTTTAGGGAACCTTTGGCAAGTTATGCAAACGCAAATTGTACTGAACAGCTGAATTTTCTTCCATATTTTAAAGTTGGTCGCATCGTAATTTTATATGTGAGTATTTTCTCCCTCTGAAGATTACCAATGAATAAAAAAATCATTCTATAGTTACACAAACAAAGGCGACAAGTTTATAAAACAGACCACAAAACAAAGACTTGTAAAATTACAAATTAATTTATAACAATCACTTAGAAGTTTAAAGTAATTCTAAATCTAAAATCAAATTCAAACGACACAAAACCGAAGAAACCGACAATTACAGCGAACGCTTGAAACAAAACTCATTTAATATTTCATAATTGGAACAATCTACCTGCCACAAACTTCGTCACAATTCGCCGTGTCCGACCGATCCTTCAGTTTCGGCTTTGGCCGTCTTCGGCTAAAATGGGCCGAAGTTTTAACCGAAGCCGAAAGTTACTAAGCCAGTGCCGCATTTTTTTTTAAATTAATGTTAGGCTCGCGTTTGACCAGTATATCACCTTATGGTAAGCGATGATGTGGTCGACGGTGAAGCACGCATGCCTAGAAATAACCTATTTATTCTTGACCCCTAGGTTTTAGCTATCAGGAAACACACTCCTTATCTGTACGCACTATGAAAGTATTCCCAAAACGCTTTATGCGTATCGGGTGGGATGTCCACCATGTTTCTAAGCAAGTGCCGTAATTGAACGAACTGTTGCGAAGAATAAGCGAGAGCGCGATGGAATAGACAATGGGGCAATGGGGCAGGAGTCATACTACAATGCGCCGGCCAGTCACCATCGCCAGAAAATAGTCTCGCCAAAAACAAAATAAAAGATGTTGCCAGTTTTGTACTGAATATCTTAGGGTTATTCAACTTTCAACTTCGGCTTCGGATTCGCCCCGAAATCTACCTTCGGTCGGACACTTCACGTCGGCCATGTTCGGAAGCGTTCGGGTGGACTCGACTCGTTAACTCCTTTCGGATAATAACTCGTCAACGGATCTTAATTTGGTAATAAATTCCGCCGCTGGATTGTTCCTCTTTAATTACATTTAATTTGGTGGCCTATTGATTTCGGTGAGGACTCCATCGAATGGTCGCTCCGAGAATATTGTTGGCAATTGATTTATTTGAATTACAGAGTTTCCGATACAATGAGGTTCGAATGAGGGCTTGATATTGCGAGAGTCTGATTATATTTCAATAAGTACAAGCGCTACTGTTAAGCATGGAGTCTTGGATTCGATTCTCAGATCGGGCAGAGTGTTTTTGGGTTGCATTTCTTGCTTGAAGTCTGGACTTTTATCTGTTTGATGGCATAATCTAGCCCTTATTATAATATATATGACTTAGACATAACTGGTGAAATTTTAAGTATTCCACGTACAAGTATTCCCCTGCATAAATAACCCTTCGAGAAATACAGAAGTAATTTTATGATATGTCCTCAATTCCTTTTTCGTTGGCCATCAATCAATCTGGTCAAAATATAATTTTATATTTGCTGTGGACAGTCATAGATCCAGCATCAATATCGGTTCTGGCTTCATACACTAAAAGTCGATTGAGTTAAAATGAAACCCTTAAGTAACAGTTAGTTATCCGTCGGATATAACGTAATTGTGCTGTTATCCACAAATATTAATGGAAGCAAATTGAAACATTCCGGACTCACACAGCTCAACGAGGAGTGAGGCGAGGTCCCGGAGATAGTGTGGCTTTTTGGGACTAAGAAGTTTATAACGCCTGTATTTCTTTTAGTTAGGTAGAGCTGTTTTCTGAATTAAATACTTTAATGGAGTTTAAGAATAATATATGTTTTTAACACACTTTTATTACCTACCAAGGTAATAAAAGTGTGTTAAAAACCTATAAGTATGTATCTATGTATCGGAATCTTTGAACGTGATTTTCACCTCCTTCAAAACGTCGGATTTAATTGAAACTTTGCACACTTATCAAACACGATGACAATGCAATAATTTAAATAGTTTGCCCCTTTCCTCCTATCCTTAGCAGGATCTTCAGGATTAGTGATTTAACTCATTTTCCTGCCCTTGTCCCACGTTACTTGGGGTCGGCGCAACACGTTTTCTTTTTCCATACCGTCCGGTCGCGATTCAACTCAAAAGGAAAAATAAATAATAGTTTTAAAAAAACACGGTTTAATAGAAAAGCAAACTAAAAAGTAGAAAATTATTTTCAATAAATATAAATTAAGAATAACGTGATTAACAAAAAATGAAAGCGTGTTTTTTAGTTTTTTTAACTATTATTTATTTCTTAAAACGCACAGTATATTTTGTGTGTGAATACAGGTATGAGGGTTATTTACTCATAACACGTCATAATCATCACGTCGGAATACCCTAAAGGGTTCGGCTAACAAAGGGGTATTATAGATAATGCCTTCTGCCTAAAATGTATTGCGTTGTGTAATTAGTTTTTTCTCGCAAGTTATCTTATATATTTTTATAAAAATAATCACAAAAGCTTGGCATAGGAAATCAAAAGTTTTATTTTATATTTTCAAGCCTCACCGTGTCTTAAAGTCAAATCATTTATTTCGGCCATTAAAGTTAACTTTTGAATATCAAGTAATAATAGTTGTAATAGATAATAGTTGATGAAAATGTATCCCCTTGATAACACCATTATATTAAGGCTTCAACAACTCATCGTAAAGTTTCGTAGCCACACACAACTTGCTACATCTACTCGTAACACAAACGCGACCCCATCGAGGGATCATTTGGGATTAAACCATGACTAATCAGAATGCCGAGGGTTATGGGTTCCGAGTCAATATCCCTTCCTGCCGCTTTACAATCTGACACCGCTGACGAAGCAGCGAGATACGCTTGAAAAGTTTTTTAATATGTTGCAGTTTTGATCGAGGTAAAGTTTCAGCAGGTATGTATGGTACAGGTGAAACTATGAGATGTTGTTAATATGATTTTAAAACTTCTTAGCTAGAATTTTTAAAGCGAACATACTTATTATAACCTGAGAACATTGTTTGCTGATAATTTTCAATATTATTCAATTAGTTATTCTAATTTTATACTTTATACTCGTAATACGGACAAAAGTAACTTTGTCCATCTGTCGATTTGTAATCTTTCATGTATTAACAGTTGAACGGATTTTGGTGATACCAGCAGTGATTTAAAAAAAAAATATAAAATAAACCCCATTTGTTTCTTTTCATTGTAGTCTGTACCTATGATTGTGAATTAGGATTTTAAAAGAGAAAGAACTTTGAACCTATTTAAACATAAAAACTATTCTAACAAAATTAGCAAATAGAAAAACTGCTCACATTATAGAAAACGTTCCTAACCAAAAACAAAATCCTTTAATCCACCTTTTAAAAATAGAAGACAAAATTCATCTGATAACAACCACCTCTTACTTGACGTTATCGTTCTCTATCAAAAGGTGACGCTATCTCGCTCTATCTAAATGAAGTTTGGTCCGCGCACGGTGTGACCTCGGCCCCACTCGGGAACACTCGGCAAATGTTTCTAATATAATTAAGTGAAATATCCGAACACTTGGCGCTCAGTGGAGAGTGCTAGTGAATCGTATTTGCAAGATGGTTGTAATACAAATTTAATTGATTTACTAAATAATGAGGGAGAGGAGCTCTTGGCCAAATAATAACAACCGCACGGATCGGTCTTTAAGTAAAAGACGCTGTTACAAGATACTGATACTCCTCCATGCCTTGGGAACGTTGGTTGGTCCCGGCTGTCATTCGAACATCTTTGATAGTCGATACATCATCATCTTCCTGCCCTTGTCTCATATTGCCTGAGATCAGCGCGACATATTTTCTTCTTCCATACTATCCACCGTCACGGTATCACTGACTCCATTTTCTTTCACTCCGTTCCTCACACTGTCCACACATCTAACGTTAATTAAAAATCTGACAGTCGTAACGTATAAGCCAGTTCTTACTTAAACGTCTTAAGACAGGAAATCCGACACCAGCTTTGCCAGCTTTGTTAGTCCATTTTTGAGTTCTGGAGGTGAAACAGTCAGCCGTTTTATGTAAAATGCTAGTATTCAGCTTCGTCTGGCTAAAATCCAGTCTGATTTGATGAATGTAACAAGCTTTGTTTTTGCAACAAATCCTCTTCTAGTATGGATTTAGAGAAGGAGATAATGCCCATAGTAAATACTACAAAAACAAGAGTAGCATTCACTGTATACAATTAAAATTAATTAATTTTTGCCACTATAAGCAGTTTGATATTTACTTTGCATTATCTCATGTTATAAACGTAATAAATCCATACTACTATTATAAATACGAATGTATTTTTTTCTGTGTGTTTGTAAACTTTGCACGTCATAACGGGTGGATGGATTTGGACACAAGATACTTTTATCCCGGGAGTATGTTCCATTGGTATAATTTTCGACTTTCAAGCGAGCGAAGCCGCTGCTAGAAGATAAGTAGCTAAGTAGACATCCGACAGTACAACAGTCCCTGAATCCCTGACCGAGCAACAGTCCAACAGTCCCATCACTCCCAGAGGTCAAGCACAAAACAATTAGATACAGAAAACCAACTCCAGACAACGAGCGAGAACAATCGCAAGCACACATAGACGCGTACGTACGGCGAGCTCAAACAAATTCTGTGATGCGTGTCTATGTATGCATAATATGCGTGTTCGCGCGTTGTCTGGTGTTGAACTTCTGTATCTAATAGTTTTGCGGTCTTGGGGATTGGGAGAACAAACCTTAGAGTTGGGTCGCTGTCAGTTAGACCACCTAACCTTGATTTTTGGAACCAGATTTCTATTGAACATACATAGTGTACATTAACGCGCATTAAAATAGTGTGTCATTGTTATTATGTGTTTTACAGGAATGTTTGTGGACATGTTTTGCTTCAAATTTTCTTTGCATAACTCAAAATTAAGCTTTACTATACTTTACAAGTATGTTGTGCTTTTAATGGAAAATAAACATTTACTCATTAAACATATTTGTATTAAAGAATCGGTTTATATTTCTTGTTGTATATTTGTAAATATCGAAAACTAAAAGTTTTCTAAAGTGCTAGTTTTTCAGAATTCATCTCGAAGAATATCTCCTAACAAGTGGAAAAATATCCAAGAAATATCTTCGTTGAAATGCACGTTTAAATACCTGATCGATAGACACTTTGTACTCTAAAAATATACGCTGAAGTTTACCTGCAAGTTAAACAAAACCTCCCCACTCTACTCTAAAGTAAATGTTGCCTGGAGCCGACTTCGCTTCTCCCGACTTTCGTTCCGTGTACTTTACCAACATTTCAAGTACGAAAAGAAAATCTCCTGAAAATGTTCTCCAATCATTAAAATGTTCGAGTAAAAGTTACTTACATTGGAACAAGGGGTCAGAACAAAGCTGCCATAGAAACTCCGCTCAATTACTGCAAAAGTATGGACGCCCAACAAATTTCCATAGACAAACAACTCGAAAAGCAGTTAACCAAAGGTAACGCAATCGATTGCGTACCACAAACAAAGCCCTACTTTTTATTTGACTCCCAAATACCGGCAACAAATCACGTCAGACCTCACCTCTACGGTCTGCCCAAGCGCCCAATCAGGGGCAACGGTCAAAATTGGCATAGTTCAGTATCGTAAAATCACTGGGGAGTGTATTAAATAACTATTTGGTCCTTTGGTCCTTCGAGACGGATGAGATGTTGCCCAGGCCACGTGGCTCCTCAGGGGGGCGGAGAGGGGTGGTTTGTTTAGAATACCGATCCGTTTGAGCATAATGCCGTTAGTAATTGACGTAAGTGGAGTTCGGAATTGTTATTTAATGGACATTAATTTTAGGGTAGTTAAGTTGTTTACGAATTGATTTAGGAGTGCCTTCGTTTAGCGGGTGACCGCCAACTCGGTGGTGAACGAGTGATTATGTGTTCGATTCCTAGGTTTTATTAGTTTTTATCTTATTTTTTTCTATTTAAGTTAGGACGGCACTGATTTTTTTCAATATACTCGTATGAGATCTAAAAATGTCTTGTTGGTCTTGTAGCAGCAAGTTTTTGCTGAGCATGAGGTCTTGGGTGCGATGCTCAGGTTGAGCAAAGTGTTATTGGGGTTTTCCATCTAGAATTTTTCAGTAGCAGCCCGAAGTCTGGCCTTGTGCAAAGTTCATACAATAGACTCGCTCGCTAATACAAGGGACTTAAACATAACTTAATATGGGCGTACTATGTATAGGTGCACCTCTGCGTAACTCTTCAGCAAATAAAGGCGTGATGATAAGTATTTTCGTAATTTGTTATCAGTTAAGTTCCCTTTTATTTGTACCTACATTGAGTGCCAAATAAACTAGTTTTCTTTCTTTCTTTATAAATAGAAATAACGATAATACCAGTTATTTTTTTAATTATCAGCATGGGCTGCTGATATCGTTAACACAAGTTTAAGTCTAGTTCTTTATAGGGTTCCTTACCCAAAGGGTAAAAATGGGACCCTGAGGTAGGAGTCTTAGTACTCCGCGATCCGTCTGTCTGTCTGTCTGTCCGTCTGTCACCAGGCTGTATCTCATGAACCACGGTTCATGAGATACAGCCTGGTGATAATTCACAATTCATAATCTGTGAAAATTTCAACTGTCTAGCTATCGTGATAGCTAGACAGTTGAAATTTTCACAGATTATGAATTTCTGTTGCCGCTATAACAACAAATACTAAAAACGGAATAAAATAAATATTTTATTGGGGCTCCCATACAACAAACGTGATTGTTCTGCCATTTTTTGCGATAATAAACGGAACCCTTCGTGCGCGAGTCCGACTCGCTCTTGGCCGGTTTTTTACAAGAAGAAGAAGATAAATATATAAAAGATATTGTTAAGCATGCCTTTTCAAAACAAAATAATATTTTAGCGCATATTTTTATGTATTACAATATAAATTGCCTTATCACACACTGTGATCGCTTCAGCAGGCCTCTTCAGGGAATTCCTCAAATGATGTAGGTTGTATCATAGCAATATTTGGGCTGTTTGTTCAGGTGATACCTTATTTCGTGTGACGGGCATCTCGGGAGGCCTGGGGCTCCGATGGGGGCTGCGATGATTGATGAGCACTACGATATATTATACTATTGTATTCGTTAAGATAATGAGGTCGTTTTATCATTTCAAATGAGAATGAGACTTTTGACTTTTTTGAATGAGAGACTTTTGACTTTTTTGAATGAGAGACTTTTGACTTTAATATAATTAGGGATCGAGGCGGTCCGCGTATTTTCAGATTTCACAATTTGGTCATCGTTTGGAGATGGTGATGGTGATTACACCACCACAACGATCTCATTACAAAAAAAAAACCGGGCAAGTGCAAGTTGGACTCGCGCACCGAGGGTTCCGTATAGCTACATTCAACAAAATAATTAGGTAACTTTACTGACGATCGTAAACAATGAAAATACAGAACATTGCTCTAACGAAGGGACAACTTTGTCGTTGGAAAACTGTTATTGTCCCTTACATCGACATAGGTCTCAGTTAGTTTACCTACTGCAAATAAGTTAGTAATGTTTCTTTTTATGTAGGTACAAATTTACAGTTTAATTTTTTTTTTCCTCTATTTGTGCTGTAAGATAATGCTCCTTGCCATATATGATTCTAGGTCAACGGGAAGTACCCTTTAGGTTTTGATTCCCTTGCTGTTTCTCTAATTTGCGACATACATTTGCGACATACAACGGCCGTATATTTTATTTGCGTTGATTATAAGTTCGACTTTTTCACAGCTCTAAGGCATAGCAGACCTGAGTATATCTAATTAATTTCAACTTGATACCTCCAGGTTTGACTGAGAAAGAGGCCTTGACACGCGGACAGACAACAAAGTGATCATATAAGGGTTCCTTTTTACCTTTTGAGGAACGGAACCCTAAAAATGAGTTAAATGTGTGTTTAAACCCAAGTTTACGCTCGGCTTGGCTAGGCTTGGTTTTTTTAGATCTAACCTTTGTTCAATCAATCAATCTGGGGTAATATAATGGGGTTGGCTTCCAGTCTAAGCAAATGCAGTTGAGTACCTATATTTTATATGAAGCGACTGCCTATCTGACCTCCACAACCCAGTAACTGGGTTATACCATGGCCCTTTGGCAAGACTGGTGTCAGATTACCTGACTGCTGACTATTCGTAACGCGACCAAGACCAACGGCTTAAAGTGCTTTTCGAGACACGGACGAATCTCGATACGTTAAGATGGTCACCCATCCAAAGACCGATCTCCGCAAGCAATTCTTAGCCGCGAGCTCCTCAGATCTTTGCCATAAAACGAATATTTATTTTTGCTAACAAACCTTTCTTCAGGAATTTGAATGATGATTTGAACAAACCCGAAATATACATTGGGAAGTCCTTGCATAAAAGAATCAATGAACCTTATATACCTCAACAGTATCTTCGCAGTAGATAGATAAGTAAATATTAATATCCCGATTATTTGATGCGGTGGTAGAGATATATTCCTGGAAGATAACCACAGAGGCCGCTTTGTCTTCTCAGCTTTACAACAAAAGTGAGTTCCGTTTCGACAGTGATGGGTTGAACGGTCTTTTTAAACCCTATACATTAAGAAACACAATCTCTGTTATAAACAGACCACAATTATATTAAACTAGCTGCCCGCCCCGGCTTTGCACGGGTGTACTAATGAAGAAAATAAGAACACATCCTTCCTTTACAGTACGACCATGTAATAAAACTATCAATCTGTCAATATTTTTGAAGATATTCCTACTGTCTCACTCTTTTATTAACCGACTTCAAAAAAAGAAGGATAGGAATTGAGAATCATCGGAATCTTTTCTTTTAATGTATATTTCTCGATTACTAAAAGACGCCTAGACCGATTTGGAAAAGTCTTATTTAGTTTGAAAGGGTATACTTTTATGATGTTGTTGAAAATTTTCACGTTTCCGTTCAATTTTTCAATAATTTTCTTTAATTTTTTTTTCATCTATTATAGGCTCGCGCTTGACCACTATCTCACCTGATGGTAAGCGATGATGTGGTCTACGATGGAGCACGCTTGCCTAGTAGTAACCTATTCACTCTTGACTTAAATACCCCTAGATTGTAGCTATTGGGAAACACAGACTCTGGCAGGGAATTCCACTCCTTAGCTGTAATAAAGCTATAATAAAAGTATTCTCAAAACGTTTAGTGCGTATGGGTGGGATGTCCACCATGTACCGATGGCACATCGCCGTACGTCTGGTAGTCCGATGATGAAACGGGCTGGGCGGAATTAGATCATGCAATTCCATCGCACACTCCCCGAAATGTAACCGAAAAAAAACCGACAAGCTGGCAACTCGGCGACGATGTTCAAGGCTCTGGAGATTTGACTTAAGCAGTGCCTCATCCCCGATGAGCCTCTTAGCCCGCTTTTCGATCGACTCTATTGCATCAAGCTAATATTTGGCAGATCCGTCTCAGAGATGAGAACAGTACGCCATGCATGATCGAACTTGCGCTTGATTCAAGCTAAACAGCTGTTCTGGCGTGAAGTACCTTCTCACCTTTGCAAGGATCCCCAGCTTTTTGGCAGCCAGCTGAGCCTTTGCCTCAATGTATGGGCCAAAATTGAGAGTCGATGTCAACGTAACGCCAAGAAGCTCAAGATGGTCAGTTATTGGCACGGTTACATCTCGGAAAGATGGAGCCGGGTGAAATTGGCTCTTTTCAGCGGAAAAAAGACACGCCTGGGTTTTAGCAGCATTAAACCTGACCAGATTAGTATCGCCCCATTCGGAGACTGCCTGCAAGGACAGGTTCAAGCGCTCCAACGTGGCCTCCTGGAGAGACTGGATCTGAGGCCCAGTAGTACAAGCTTTGACAAATATCGCTCAGCAATAGTGCTGTCGTCTGCATACCCAAAGATTGTATGAAGGATTGGTTTGCAGTAAGAATAAAGTTGCTGAGAGTACCTACCCCTGAGGGATCCCGGCATTAATATCCAAGTGGTCCGACGAGCAGCCATCGATAACCACTCGAATGGACCGATCTCTGAGGCGGTCAGCAATCCAAACACAGACCACCGGGCAAACCGAATGAAATAAGCTTACCAATAAGGCTTTCATGCCAGACCTTATCAAAAGCCTTCGAGATGTCTAGGGAGATGGCAAGCGCTTCCCCGTGCCTCTCGATGGCCTCACTCCAGATGTGAATGGCATACGCTAGAAGATCCCCATTAGACCGATTTCGGCGAAAGCCGTATTGGCGGTCACTAAGGATATCGTATGCTTCTAGGTATACCAGGAGCTTAATATTGAGTACACGTTCCATACTGTTACAGAGTAAGGAAACCTCCTTACTCTGCAACTACAGACCCATATCTGTAACCACAGATATGGATCTGTAGTTGGCCGGGTCAGCTCGACTTTCCTTCTTGGGCACGGGCTATACGTTACTATGGCACTTTGCCAGCCTCATAAGAAAGGCGGAATAGGCGTGTCAAGATCGGAGACAATTCAGGCGCACAGGTTCTAAGAACAATTGCTGGTATTCCGTCAGGGCCGCTAGCCTTGTTCACGTCGAGGTTGCGCAGCACCCTACGGACCTCTTTTTGACGGATACGAATGTCCGACATACTCGTCACGCATCCATCAGAAGTAGGAGGGGGCCGCGCGTCACCAGGATTCAGATGTGAAGATTCCGCAAAAAGAGAGGCAAATAAATTTGCCTTCTCCTCAGCGGAGTGGGCCAGCGTCCAGTCGGGTTTCAGCAGTGGTGGTAGTGAGGGACGGCAGAAGCTCGACTCGACCGACTTAGCCAGAGACCAAAACGCTTTACTACCTGCTGGGTAAGAAGCAAGTTTGGTCCCTATTCGACCAATGTGGTCGAACCGAGCCCTTCGCAACACCATCTTGCAGGACTTGGCAGCCCTGTTGAAGGCCTTCTTCTTCTGACCCACGTCACCCGCCTTACGCGATCGAGCGTCGACCCTAGCCAGGTACGCCCCATGTTTAAGCGAATTTTATATAAATTTCATATAAATTTTATCCGGACAATTATTTACATACATACATACTTATGTACTCATGCCTTTTTCCCATGGAAGTAGGAAGAAACTACAGAACGCCAATTGCTACGATCAATAAAATTATTTACAAACACAAAAAAAGAATTAGCCAAATAGATGCAGCAGTTCTGAGGTGTTGTGCTTACATACATGCGGCAAATGAGATTCCTTAATATTCTTTACGAATCACAAGAATCTGCTTACTACAACTATCTACTGCCTAAAATGTTCATAAAAACTTGTTTGAAGCAGACACAACACAAGACAACAACCGAGAATTGTGTCTCATAATTCAATATTCAATAACACACACATATTCGTTGAACAAGCACCAGCAGGGAATGCCGAGGGAGACTATCAAAGCATATCAGTACCCAATCCTTACGAATTGAAAATAAAAAGAACATTATAATAACGTACACAGGGGCCGCAATAGTCCGCAAAATGTTCGCTTATCGCTGCTTTTCATTTAAAAATAAAGCACCTTCGATGCTCACCAAGCCTTTGAGACGCGTATCTAAAGACCACACCATCCACACTAAAAGAAACTCTATTACAGAACATACAAAGTTGAATTTTGAGTACAGATTGGGCAGTGGATTGGTACGCTTTGCACATTTGAATTTGGTCCAATGAATATATTCTAAATCTGTAGATAAGCAAAATGGATCTAGACAGACTGATATTGTGAGGGTCGGGAGTCGCAGTCGGGAGCAAATGGTGGATTTGTAGCCGGCGAGGTAGTTGGCAAGGATGGCTCCGTCGATATCCTTTCGGAATGGTTCAGGTGGGGGGCAGCAATGGGGGCTGGATTTCGTTTAGTAACTTAGCGGATTTGATCACATTTCAATAGCTTCATGTTCTTTCTGTTTTGTTTTTGTTTCTTTTTGCTGAATTTTACGTTTTACCTGAGCTTTGATATTAAAAATTTAAAATACTGGCCTGAATGCTCTATAAAACTAAACCTAGATTTCTGAATTAAGAATTTGATGTTGACTATTTGTGAAACCATACTTTAGACTAAAAACTTTGACATTTAACAAGAGTTTGACACGTACTCAGTTTATATACGTCGGACCCTAAGTAATTGGTTACTTTACTTAAAATATTATTTTATTGTGTTGCAGTCGAATTCTGTGTCAATTCTATGTATTTCTCTTACCAATTTATATCTCAACTTTTCGACCCCGATCAATGACAAAAGTATTTTCTAGATTACATACAAGAAACTAAATCAGCAAAAGCTCAGCCACACACACCCACAACCACACAACCTAAAATAAAACTAACAGTCACACGATTCCCCAGTACGGAAATTTCTCTTAAATATTCCCGAAGATTGGCCGAGTATAGCCCAAGTCCCTAAAATATCAATAAGACTCGCTACAGCTGAATCCCCGATCGAATCCCTGTACCACTTCACCCATGCGATCGCAGGTAAACGACATGAAAACGATTCACACAAACCATTGCGTGCTACACACAGGGGACAATTGAGGCGTGTCTATTTTACGCCTACATAGATTTGATATTTTCTCATTCGTGGTAAGAGATAAAGGAATCAGGTTTTCTGATAATGTGGTAGTGAGCTACCAACAATAAGGCTGTCTAAGTGTTACTTAGGTGGAAAGTGATTTCTTTGTGTTTATTTCCATTGTAAGACTAGATGAAATTATTTCTAGAAGTTAAACACTAGATTTTAGTCAGTATTGTATCACAGATTGTGTTTCTTATTAAACACTAAAGAGCACCTTTTTATGGACATTTGGAAAAATCAATACAATACAATATAACATCATGCTTGTATTATCCGAGAGGTTTTGCAGAGCTTTACCTATAGTGCACCGATATTGCCCAGTTTACATAAGTACAATGCAAAAGTTGTTAGTTTTTTGCCATCAAAAACACACAAATCCACACTACGAGCTGCTACTGAAAGAAACTTTTTAACAAAAAATCATTTTTACAAAAAAATACTACCGACTTCCAAATAAGAAAACTAGAAAGTGAAAAATAACTTTATTTTTGGAAGTCAGTGTCTTTGGTAGGTACCAAATTTTTAAGTTATGGACACCGACTTCCAAAAATAAAGTTATTTTTCACTTTCTAGTTTTCTTATTTGGAAGTCGGTAGTATTTTTTTGTAAAAAAGATTTTTATTTTTCACTTTTTAGTTGTACCTACCTAATAGGGAAGTAGTTAAGTAAGTACCTATAACGACAGAATAGATTACCCGAATAACATGAAACTTGAATATATCCGGTGAAATGAGAGATCTGCATACCCCTTAAGAACGTCCTGGCGTGATGTTATGTTATGAAATGGTATAAACAATAAACAGACATGCGATTGCAGCAATACCGAGAGATTTGCCGTTATTTATTGAAGAGTTCTGTTGTATATCTCCGAAATTCTTCATCAGATCTTCACCAAATTGAAATGGGACTAATTTCGGAATATCCTCTTTCAAACAAAAAAAAGAATTTTCAAAATCGGTCTACAATTGACGGAAATATCGGTGAACATACATAAAAAAAAAAAAAAAACATACATAATGTCGAACATAGAACCTCCTCCTTTTTTGGTAAGTCGGTTAAAAAATCAAACCTATCTGTGGTCTTCTTCATCAGTTTCAATTCACCAAATTATATTTTCCGAGTGCAATTGCATTGCGAGTGCATTGTAGATGAAAATTCCAAAATCGTTATATGTACGCCTATAACATTTAAGGAGTTTCCTCGATTTCATAAAGATCCCGACCTGATGACCATGGGAGTACCTGGGCAGTTTATCCTTTCAAACAAAAGAAGAAATTTCCAAATTGTATTAGAGTAATCGGGGAATACAAATAAAAAATCGGCCAAGTGCGAGTCGGACTCGCACACGAAGGGTTCCTTACCATTATCGCAAAACACTGCATAAAAATCACGTTTGTTGTATGGGAGCCCCCCTTTATTTATTTTATTTTAATTTATTAATTATTATTTTTTGAAGTAAATATACAACTAAGCATTCTGTGAATATTTCAAGCGTCTACCTGTTGCCGTTATTAATATCGAGCAAAAAACGGCAAAAATATCACGGTTGTTGTATGGGAGCCCCCTTTCATATTTATTTTATACTGTTTTTAGTATTTGTTGTTATAGCGGCAACAGAAATACATCATCTGTGAAAATTTCAACTGTCTAGATATCACGGTTCATGAGATACAGCCTGGAGACAGACGGACAGACAGACAGACGGATCGCGAAGTCTTAGTAATAGGGTCCCGTTTTTAGCCTTTGGGTACGGAACCCTAAAAAGAACTGACGAATTGAGAACCTCCTCCTTTTTTTGATGTCGGTTAAAAATTCTATATCGATAAACCCAATAACACTGTGTCCGACCCAAGAATCAAACCCAGGATCTCATGGTCAGCAGCAATTCTTACAACCACTACACCATCGAAGCAAAATAAACTCACATGATATTCAATTTCATCGATTGCATTATCCTTCCTGAAAGCATTATCCAATATCCATCCTTGTGTTATCAATCGAAAATCTTTCAATACAGCTACAAAAAGGGGGATGTATGTTATGCAATACATTATGGAGCCAGAGTTTATCTGAAGGAAAAACACATGACAGTATAAAACAAAACAAAAGTCGCGTTTATAAATGACGCAGCGTTTTCCTCCCTCTGTTTGAGGGTAGTTCCGTTATTGTTGTTATCGATACAGATAAAGTTGATCAAAGACGGAGTTTCAGTTCGTGTGACGGTGCAGTTTAGCTAAAGGTATATGTTTGCTTGTTATAGAGTAGATTTTGATGGAGGTACATAACTATAGTAGAAAGTTATTATTGCAAAGTTATTATTACCAGACACGTTCTTTCTCTTCATGCCGTAGAATAGAAAACAAACAGATGATGGTAAGTGACCCCCTGATAGGAAGTGGCCATCGCCATCGATGGACGTCTGCAATACCAAGGGTAGAACACGCTTTGTAGAGAACTCTCTTCGATTTTCTGGTTATCAATATCAACATCACCTACGAGCACAAAACATTCATACCAAAAAAGGTTAAACATAATCATGTTTACTTATTTCGTGTTTCGGGTATCGTAACATAGTTTTTGAATTTAGCTGGTAATTTATAATAACTAGCAATGCATTAAAATATTATAAACCACCAATTAACATTTGCTGAAATTGGTGACACTTTTATGTTCACAATATGTTGCGGTCAACACTATCATTGTGTAACACGAGCTCGAAACACAGAACGTTTGTGTCACCACTGATGGCCAGACCACGAGTAACATAATATATAGCCATATTATAATGCAACAAAGACCAGTCGCTTATCAAAGATAGCTTAACAAAGATTATGATCAATTTAGAGCTATTGTTAATCCTCTTTGACAGTGTCATAGGTAAATAACTAGAGTAGATCAATGTATGAAGCCTCTGCAATAAAGTTATGATGCAACAATCAAATCTCAAAACTTCAAAGAGTGGCGACCGTGGACCGAAAGACGCAGCGTCGGAAAGCCTCCCTCGAGGTAGACCGATGACCACGTTAAGCATCGGGATTCCGCTGGATACAAGAAATGATGATGAATCAGATCTCATCAGGCCTTTCTCTGGAGGCCTTAATCCTGAAGAACATAATCCTGTTCTTGTCAGTCTTGATTGACATGACTGAATCTAGATAAATTGAAAGCAAAGTTTTAATTCAAAAGTTATCTTTGTTTTGACGTCAACAGACACTTTTGAAGCTTCCTTGTCTTGTATTTTTTTTGTTTAATTACTTATAGTCACTATTAAATTTGTTTAGAAAGATTTCGTGACTGGATAATAACAGCCGCACAGGTTATTGTTTGAGATTAAGCAACGCTTGCCGAGGTTGGCCTGTGGATGGGTGACCATCCATTACACGTGCAGATTTTGACGTGCCCCGGAAAACACGTAAAGCCGTTGATCCCAGCTGTAATTTGTACATCTTTGACAGTCGTTACAAAAAATTATACTAATTTGATTTTTAATTTCGTAGACTAAATTGAAATTTGGGGGTTGCCACTTTATCGTTATTAATAAATAGTGTTGTATCCTGAGTGATTGAAAGTTAATCGAAAGTTAAAAATAGATCGAAAATGGATTTAACGGCAAAAAAATACATTTGTTAATAAACTAGCGGCCTTTTTTTAATTTCTACTCATTTATTTCAGACTTTATTCTACCGATCGCATCTATTTACCCGACTGCCGAAGGAGGGTAATGTGTTTATCAGTCTATGTATTTATGTATGTAAGTATGTATGTATGTATGTGTGTGGGGTATCAAAATAAAGGATTTTAAGAGGTGATTTCAAAAATATATAACACTTATATGTTTAAATGTACCTAATTAGGTTTTGGTCAGCCAGCTCGCGAAGATGTATCCTACGACAGCACAGCATGATTTTCTCCTTGTTTACGTCTTTTTAGTTCGCTTTTCAAGCATTCGGGTTTTTGATTTTTTTAATTAACTTTTTTTTAATTTTCTTTCTTGTTTATTACAATATTATAGTTTATGTACTATATGTATTAATACTGTTTTATTTAAATATATATTCATAAAACATTTGTTTATACCAATTAGTAAAATTAAATTGATGGCACTTCGATGCGATGAATCACTTATGATTGAGCCTTACCTACAACACTATGCACCGCGCTAGCAACATTTAAAAAAAATAAGGTAGTAAAGGAAAGGTAAGGTAGTAGGTAGTAAGGTAGTTTCTTTTGTTACTGTATTTTCTGGTGTACAATAAAGAATACATAAATAAATAAATAAATAAGGTCATTGGCAGCTGTCAGTTTAGTCTACGAAATAAAAATATAGAATATAGTTAGAAGCCAGGCAATCCGACATTAGTCTTGCCAAGCGGTATCGAGTTAGCCAGTTACTGAAGTGTGGAGGTCAGATAGGTAGCTCCATGTAATATTCTGCTACTCAGCTGCATTCGGTTGAACTGGAAACTGTCCCTAACATAGTTGGGAAAGGGCTACGCAGATTGATAGTGCTAATTATTATTTATAGTGGAAATCACAAACTGTTTTAAACTTTAGCTTTTTTATTCTATTTTAATTTAATTTAATCTATTCTAATTTGATTTAATCTATGTTACTTAATTTAATTTACTGCAATCAATTAAACTTTCTTTTTTTAATTATTACATTCTGTAATTATCTGCGCATAATTTAGTGCATGCTGTGCTTTTCTGTAAGTGATGAGGCGCTTAGACTTAAAATTAAAAAAAAAGTTAATTAAAAAAATCATAAAACCCGACTGCTTGAAAAGCGAACTAAAAAGACGTAAACAAGGAGAAAATCATGCTGTGCTGTCGGAGGATACATCTTCGCGAGCTGGCTGACCAAAACCAGACGTATCCTCCGACTGCACATCGTTTTCACGTTCGCTTTTCAAGCAGTCGGGTTTTTTGATTTTTTTATATAACTTTTTTTATTTATAACTTTTTAGTAATTTTTTTTCGAATTAGGTACATTTAAACATATAAGTGTTATATATTTTTGAAATCACTTCTTGAAATCCTTTATTTTGGTACCCCACACGATAGGTTAGGAAGAAAAAAAAATTTGGGCCCCCACAATATGGCGCCCACAAACCGCCATATTCTTATTTTCCAATTTTATTGTAGCCAGTGACACTCCCGGGGTTAAGACGAATCGATTGATGTAAGAACCATCAAAATCGGCCCACGCGTTGCGTCTCTAGAACGCCACATAGGAACAAACATACATACATACTTACATACATACATAGACTGATAAACACATTACCCTCCTTCGGCAGTCGGGTAAAAAATTAGAGTTTGCTATGTAAAAATGTGTGTACTCATTGTTGAAAAGCCTAATAAAAATAAATAAATAAATTATAGGAGAGTGGAAGCGAAACTATAAAAAACTTTTTAAACCGACTTCCAAAACAAAACACTACAAAGTGAAAAATAACTTACCTTTAGAAAGACGGTGGCAACAAATAAAAAAAAAATAGGTACCAATGGCACCGACTTCCGAAGGTGGGTAATGTGTTTATCAGTCTATGTATGTATGTATGTAAGTATGTATGTATGTATGTTTGTTCCTTTGTGGCGTTCTAGAGACCAAACGCGTGGGCCGATTTTGATGGTTCTTACGTCAATCGATTCGTCTTAGGTATAGGTTTACTTTAAATAGATTTAAGTACCTACTAATAATACTAACGTAGCATTTAAGCACAATCTGTTACTAATTACTAACAACTTATGGACTGTTATAGGTCTGAAATAAAGATATTTTTTTTTTTTTTATTTTTTTTTTTTTTAACCCCGTGAGTGTCACTGGCTACATGAAAATTGGAAAATATGAAAATGGCGGTTCTTGGGCGCCATATTGTGGGGGCCCAAATATTTTTTTTCTTCCAAACCTATCGTTTGTGGTATCAAAATAAAGAATTTTAAGAGGTGATTTCAAAATATATAACACTTATATGTTTAAATGTACCTAATTCGAAAAAAAAAATAACTAAAGTTAACTAAGTTATAAATAAAAAAAGTTAATTAAAAATATCAAAAAACTCGACTGCTTGAAAAGCGAACTAAAAAGACGTAAACAAGGAGAAAATCATGCTGTGCAGTCGGAGGATACGTCTGGTTTTGGTCAGCCAGCTCGCGAAGATGTATCCTCCGACAGCACAGCATAATTTTCTCCTTGTTTACGTCTTTTTAGTTCGCTTTTCAAGCAGTCGGGTTTTTTGATATTTTTAATTAACTTTTTTTTTATTTTTCTCTTTTTAGTTTTAGTGCCTTATTTTATTACCATGAAAATTTGCATTACTAAGTATAACTCAAAAATTACTCGTTAGATTTTAGATTAATTTTAAATGGGATCACAATTATGAGAAGCACCAGCTTTCAAATAATAAAAAATCATCAAAATCACTTCACCTAGTAAAAAGTTTTGAGATAACACACAAAAAATACAGTCGAATTGAGAACCTCCTCCTTTTATAAGTTGGTTAAAACTGTTTTTATTTTCTCACCTACGTATAATTTGTACAGCCCTACACTGTGTTTTATTTTATTCCCTAACCACTTAACAATTTGTTTTTAATAAAAATGTACGTATCGCGCGTGTACGGTAATGCGTTAAAAGCCTTTTGTTATTTATCACGTATCTGGAATAATATTCTCGTTCAATCTCGTTCGTTTTAATATACCTAAATGTATTCGTATATTTGCTGAAGTATATATTCAATATTCATATACTTGCTGATTTTGCAAAGGTCATTGCCCGTAAGTTATAAAGTACTAAAACAGCAATCACAACTGAAATGACAAAATATTACAGAGAAGTAAAATTAATGTAACAAATATTTTTATTTTTTCTCGGAATAAATATTTTTAATTAACTTGAGCTTTATATTACTATTTTATCACGGTAGGTAGATTGGTAGTTGAAAGAAAAGTAGATTACGCACCTCGCTAATGTAAGTAATTAATGCACTCGTGTTAATTTGGTGCCCTGGCATGCGCTCGGGCACCAAAATAACACTCATGCATTTATAACTCACTTTGCGCTCGATGCAACAATCTACTATAACGCAAGTTGCTGTGAATGGTTGAATTACATTTCAACACGTGACATGCGTTTAATTTGTGACACGTCGATAATTTATTTCTAGAAACCGGAATTAAACGCGCGAAAAAAAAATGATCACTTATTTTCGTAAATTTAGTACAAAAATAAAAGTGCGGTAAGTCCAAATCCTGGTTTTGGCCTGGTGGAGACTTGATTGATTAATAAAATATCCAAACATCTGAACAAAGACTACAAAAAGACTTTCATATTTAAAATGGTAAAGCGCAAGCCTACCTATAATAAAAAAAAATGTAGGGTAGAATAGGATATAAATGGTTTCATGTGACTTTTTGGTTATGGTAGTCATATCCTTTTCCCTCAGATTGAATCGTATTCGAAAAAAGAGGTGTATAAAAGCCTCTCGGTCGCAGCGACCTTAAAAGATCTATTGTCGCGTCTTTCCGTGGCTAAATCTCCTGCACTTTGGGTCACAATATTCACAATTTTTAGGTGACACCCCGTTCTTAATAGCCAAGCTGTGAAGGTAATGTCGCAGGGCGGTAAGCACGAGTATTAGTGAAGTTTCCCCCTCGGGCGCAGTACTTAAAAGACTATTATGTTATCCGGGACTTAATAAGAGATGAGGCAACGTCGGGGGAAGACATGTGTATGTGTGTCGTTGGCAATTTTTCGTTAAGTGCGACGATTAGAGGTAAATGTTATAGAGTCGTTCGGTGGAGAGTCACGGGTATACGTACTCGTATACAAGTAAGATTACTTAAGAGACTAAGCAAATCCAATTTATTTTCGGTTATTACGAAAAATATAAATCTATGTGTCTAATTTGTGTAGCAATAATCCTAAAAGCGTTCTAATTCAATAGAATAAACCTTTTTAAGCTATTGCATAGCTTCTATCGCGGGCCTTGAGCGCGGGGACCGAATCCAGAAATTCCGTAACGAAAAAAACCTCACGCTCCCCACTCCGACGGGCAAGAAGGTGTGGCTTGAAGGCCGTGCATCGTCTAACGTCGTTTCAGTTCGGCAGTCTTCGACACGGCGTTGTGTGCGATTAGACGTATTGTACGACTCTACGAAACTTGTTTTTGGTGTATAGATAATGCACATGAATGCCGCGCAGAGAAAGTATATATGATATTATATCTATATAAATGTACATCGCGCGAAATTCGATAATCACTTCTTAATATTGTTATTTTTTTATAAATGATTATTGTTTTGGTGCGTCATTACACTATTTAATCATTTTTTTTTTGTCTTAATTTTTTGGTGTACAATAAAGTATATTCTATTCTATTCTATTCTATTTATACCTAATTATTTATACCTATTATTTATACCTAGATATTTTCGTTTAATAAACAATATTAACTATTTTTATTTATTTAATAATAGAAAAAATTGTTTTCTTATCGGTCACCACGCTCAAAAAGTGTAACTTGAATTAATATCAAAGAAAAAGCAATACTGCATGAATAAAAAAAATAAATAAAAAAAATATATAATTGCATAAGTTGATACAAAATGCTATGCAATAGCTTTACCGCGGCAGTCCCCGAGTGCCACACGTCTTTTTTTTCGTTTATTAATGCTCATGCATGCTCTACCACGGGGATATAGTGCATTTATGTGGGACTCTAAAACTTCACGGTGTCCTCCTGTGCCACTTAATGGTGGGAACAACGGCACGCGTTAGCACTCACCGCGAACCCGCCGCGGCTGTCCGTCACCTAACCCTCCTCGGGGGAGTACCCCTCATCACCAGCGCACCAGAACACACTGCGGCACCGCAACCTACTAGTTGGCCGCTACGTCGTTGGCTTGATCGGCAATAGCCCTGACGAGCGGCCCTTCCTCGGGTTCCTCTTCGCTTCACCGCGGGTGACCAAGCCAACGTTACTGAGCCCCCCCCGCCCCCCCGCCTCAACAATGCGGCAACCCACCGGGAGGGGAATAGAATAATCCTGGTAATCCAAATAATAAAAACGGTATTTCTAAACTTTGTCGTGGTGGCCAGTGGTCAAGACCTCACTTTTCATTCTTGGGGTCTTGGGTTAAAATCTGGGACCAATGTGACTTTTTCAATTTATATGCCCTTTCTAAGTTTATCTTGGATATTGCTCACAAATGTGAAGGATAACTTCGTGAGGAAACCTGGACTTATAGTTATATTCGTCAACCCCTATTGCAAAAGGCTCCCCCCGTTGGTGATTAATGCTCGTGCGTTCTCGGTGCCTTTGCCCTCCAGTGGGACAGTTAAATGCTGGAATTATTATCTAATAAATGTATGATTTAGATACAGCAGCAGACGATGTTTTAGTCAAAGCTCATAGTAAAAAAAATATGCCGGTTTTACGTTCAAAGTTGAAGTACATAAATCCATTTTATGATATAATTACACACTCCAATCTTATAGAACTGCAATAAAAACGAGAACCACTCACAAACACTAAAACCTTCCACTTCGGGGCACATAAAAGTATTACATAAAAACAAGAGCAGTCACGGGAAAGGCATAGTCTGCTTTATGGAGTGTGCATGCGATAAAAATTTAATTTACGTGGACAGCGAAGAGAACGAGATGTGACGGGCAAAAAGGATGCGCCGTCATCCGGTTAGCTCTGCTGTGTTGTGTTGTGATGTGTCGTAAAACTAGCATACAGTAGAGCGACATTTTTAAAGTTATTTGATCATTGCAGGAGAGCTGCAAAATTGAGCAGATTTTTATGGAGTTTATATTTAAAGCTTAGCGTGAAATTACACTTGCGTGTATTGTAAGTTATTATAGGGGTGTGTCCACGAGTCTACCCCATTGTTGCGAAGTTCATTACCGCGATGTACGTTAGTGCGTAAGTTTACTATCGCGATGTACGTTGTCGCGAAAGTTCTTTACTGCCACATCTGGCTAATGCACCACGAATACGGCGCTAGTGACCCGCTCGCGATCTACCCGTGCACTGCACGCGTGCTGTTACTGCAATTTTTTGGTGCGCTTCTTTAGTGCAACTCTTGTATGGCTTAACATACTAGGGATAATTTGTCCCGTGCAAAGAAGGCCCGCCCCTTCTGTGCATGGGAAAATTTATTACTTATATTCAGAAACCTCTCTTGTTTATTACTCTTTATATAAGAGAGATAGTGTAAACCGTATCAAAATCCGTTGTGTAGTTTAGATGATCTAAACGGGCAAACAAACAGAGACAGGTAGTGACTTTGTTATATTATTTAGAGATATTATGTCATAATTATTAACTTCATAAGCGCCGGAGACAAAAACATGAACAATCATCGGGTGTTAAGTGTTAATCCGGGTACTCTTGGCTAATAATGTGTATTTTCAATGGGAAATAGTACTAATATTCTGTTCTGTTCTATAAATAAACTATCAATAAAATAGCGTCAGTAGCGATTTTTACATTGAAATCCATCTCTGTTGAACAGATTAATATAACACTCCGTATAACAGTATCTAGTTTTATAAGAACTACTAACTGTAGTAAAACACTAAGAGTTGTCAGTAAGTAGCCGGGCACACAAAGTAGAACTGACAGAATATCTTTCTTCAACTCCAGTTAGTGCCGAGTTCGTGTCGGGCTCACAACACTTCAATCTATTTTCTGTCTAGCTAGCCTTAGTCTGGCTACATGAGTAAAGAAATGGGTCAGAGGCAAAGGTTCTAAAGAACGTGCAACATGTGTAAGTTCCTATTTGCTGGGCCTTTGAATTGAATAGTAAATTTAAAATAACGTTTTTCACTCACATGGCGTCTTCTACACGTTTAAGTACGTATATCACTACCAATGTTTATTTTGAGATCAAAATATACGCGAATTTTAAGCAATTTTGCAATTGCGATAAAATTGTCAAGAGGTAAGTCAATTACAACTCTATTAGGTTTTACTCATTTCAATACAAAACGTGAAACGTAAACACGACGTGCGACGCGTACACTAGCTCTGAGCGATTCAACTGGCCGAGCTGGTATAAACCGGTTTCTCTTCATACGTAACGAGGCCGCCAGTTGTACGCACACACGCGCCTCATGCTTGTAGTTGAGGTTGTATTAATCTTGCTCTCTGTTGCGTTTCATTACTAATGTGGTCTGTCGTCTGAAACGTTCTAGGCTCGAACAGATGTTTTCATTTCGAGTCTAGAACGTTTCATATGTGAATATTTTAGGATGAAAAGGTTTCGATATTTTTATGTACCTACTTGTCCTATTTGTGCAAGGATGGTTTTCACGAATTGTAAGTTACCTGCACCGAAAAGTTGTACTTTATTTTTAAAAGATATATCGTGTATTTGACTTTTGTAATATTATAATATTATGTGCATTAAACACTGTGTGTATTAAACACCATTGAAAGAAGGTGAAGAATTAAAATTGTATTTCTTTTGTTTACAGGTATGTAAAAATCACAAACTGGTGTAAGAAGGAGAAAAGACTTTTCAAAGGAATGCGTAAGATATACAAATCTACCTAAAAGAATTAGAAAACTGAGCGCACACTTTAATAAATACATTGATAGACAAAGGAAACTAACTCGAAATAGGTATTTTTGAAACGAAATTCTGTGGTAGGGCTTGCCTGGTATAAATAGTCACTTAACGAAAAACCATTATGCCTCTCGAGATTTTCGGTCCCGTCCGGCGTAGTTCGGATGTTATCATCAAGCGGTGGCAGCCATACTTGTTTACATCACATGTTAGTTAAATTTGACTTTTATCCATACTTAATTCATTGATTCGTAGATGAAGAAAAGGCGTGAGGAACTTCGTTTCTGACTAGAGTCCCTCGACCACTCGACCGTTTTTTACCCGACTGCCGAAGGAGGGTAATGTGTTTATCAGTCTATGTATGTATGTATGTAAGTATGTATGTATGTATGTATGTTTGTTCCTATGTGGCGTTCCAGAGACCAAACGCGTTGGGCGATTTTGATGATTCTTACGCCAAACGATTCGTCTTAACCCATCGGGTGGGGTATCAAAATAAAGGGTTTTAAGAGGTGATTTCAAAAATATATAACACTTATATGTTTAAATGTACCTAATTCGAAAAAAAATGTTAGCAAAATATCTGGTTTTGGACAGCCAGTTCGCGAATATGTATCCTCCAACTGCACAGCATAATTTTCTTCTTGTTTACATCTTTTTAGTTCGCTTTTCAAGCAGTCGGGTTTTTTGATTTTTTTATTTCATATTTTCTTTAGCTAGTTTCTTTCATCCAGTTTATTTATCCGTCAGTGTAGTTACACTATCGTAAATATACTACCCATGTACTCTAATTCTATCAACATGGAATCGAGCATAACATTTATCTGGCGGTTTCAACGCTTAGCTTGGCAAATACTGTTATCGTGGCAAACCGCTGCATGTTTGAGCACGGCTTACTGCAGCTGTAGCTAAAACGTGAGTTATTTGTACAGAATAGCCGATTATTTTGCGGTTATTTATTGACTAATCTTTTATATTTTACTTAATAATGGCGTTTATTTATAAAATTCTCTGAGCTGTTTACTGAAGACCAATTCTCCTTAATTATTATGAACCGGTTACATTCAGTCACAACATCATTAAAATTGCAAATCTTCAAACTGGCGGATTGCGATTGGACCATTTTTGACGTATTGCAATTTTAATTGATTAACAGATTCTTTATTCAAATTCAAATAGGGAAAAATTTAATATAAAAAAATATTATTTTAATTATTAATTTATCGCTAAAAAGCGTCGAGAATTTCATAAAAATAATCTTTAAATGGATTAGTTAGTAAAGTTAAAAAAGTAACGTTAAAAACGAACAAGTTATTAAAGCAAGTTAATATACATGTAAAAATAAAAAAAATCCAAAACCCCCGGCAATTACTTTTTTATTTCATAATTTTTAAACTACATAATATATCTAGTAAAATACACGCTTATATCAACAATCTATCGAACACGTAATTAAGACATGATATCTTGCGACAAGTAAAATTTTAAAATTTTAAAAAGCCGTTCTAAAGTTATGGGCGTTTTACTGTTTGAATCGGAGGGTTTTCACAAGATATCGTGTCATAATAACGTGTTCGATAGATTGCTGATCGAAGCGTATCTGCTATATAAATCATATAGCATGAAATTAAAATTTGTCGGGGTATTTTTAAATTTTACTTGTTAATGTTATATGTTGTACCTGTTTGTTATGGAGCTTCAAAAAATAAAATCCACAACTGAAATAAATACGAATTGTGTCAGTTTCAACGTTCTATCCATTGGCTTATTCATGGCAATTTTCTGCTGTACCTGAAAAAACAACAACAGTATTTAAACTAATGATATCAAGAGGTTAAAATATTTGTATAAGGCAATATCTAGAACCCGATAGCATGAAAAATTAAAGAAGAAAGAATCTTTCTACGCTGTTGCTGAGTCTCTAAGAATACTTTTAATACCGGATAAAGGCATAGTTCCTGTAGGATAGACCACGGTAGTGAAATCACACGAAAATTTTCGTACTACATATTTAAATAAATAACTTTATTTACATAAAAAACATAAAAAAATCAATACCTGAATCCTGCGCTATGTTAATAACCAAGTGATTAATACGACATTATTCATAATACCCAGACAATTTTAATAATGCCCAACATGGATTGGCAATATGCAAAAAACTACTGAAAGAATTAAATTGACCATAAGTGATGGACATTATTCAGAAAGCCCCTTTCTGAACAATGCCCATCAATTATGGGGCCGGGTAATGAAAATATGTTTTTTTAATTATTTTAATGATTACACTGATTTGAATATAGAATAGGTAAGTACGATTAATATTCAAGCAACACAGTCTACGGAGCCCCGCTGCGTGCGGCTCTTTTTTCTGTCTGTAGGGTCTAATAAAGTAATCTTACATTAAGGAGATGACGGGAGCAGAGTTCGCTCGCTTTCCTCGCTCACTTCAGCTCCCGTCATCCCCTTCGAACCTAACCTATCCGTGTGGATGCCCTAACCTCTCAAGCTCGCTACGCTCACTCTTAGACTAATCTATTCCTTGACCATAATTAACGGTTGGGCGTTAATATAAAAAGAAATAAGTTATTGTCACTGAAACTGACATGCCAATAATTACATAAATTGTGCTTAAACTAAGCAAAAACCATACCTAGTATTAGTAATCGTTAAATTAGTACTTAAATAGCCCATTTTTTTACCACTTCTACTTTACTAAACTCATATCAAAAATACACTCATATTTTTCCTTGAACATATTCCTGTAGAATATTCCGACACATACAAACTACACGGTAACACAGCTGCATATCCGGAGCGATGCAACTTTGATCAGCTGACCGCACCGCGGTTGCTAAAGAATTGATGTTGCAGCACAATTTACTGTGAACACAAGTGCACAGTTTATGCGTCTGTGCAACTGTGGCTTTATGTAACTTCCTACGTTTTATAACATCTATTGTTTGACTCTTTCTTGGTTGTCGTAAAAGGCGACAAGGATTATTTTCTAGATAAATAAAAGCAAGTATTTGTGTGCAAAGAATAGCTTAGTAGATAGTATTGGGATTAATAATACAACAATAAGTTTCTTAATATGTACACATAGGTCTACTGCTACACAGTCTTTCTCTTACAAGATTCTGTAATCTCTAAATAGTATAAAACAAAGTCGCTGACTGCCTGTCCGTTTACATCTTTTTAACCACGCAATGGATTTTTATACGGTTTTCACTATTAGAAATATGGATAAATAAGGATGGTTTGTGTATAAAATTTGTTCCGTGCAAAGACGGGATGAGTCCCCAGCCTTATTTAGGTTACCAACAAATTCATAGTATACAAAACTTGAACTTTAACAGAACATCTCATATTTTTCACAATATATTCATACCGCTCATAATCTAAATCCTTATCACTTCCGAAACACTTGAACGATATTATAAAGTTACACCATCAAGTTAGCGAACCACTTCATTCCGTACTTTTCCGCTAGTTGCACGTAACTTCACATTGTTATCAAAAGTACAAACTTTTACACGAACTCTGAGATCAGCAGAAAGCCACGGAACGCATAAATTGTGTAAATGTGCAACTGTGCATGAAGTTGTGCGAATAACAGATATTTTTACTAGTTGATATCGTCTTAGAGTAACATGCACACAAGTTCTTGGACTTAGGAGATGGCTCTGTGTTCATGAATGATAAAAGTTGAAGCGAAGGGAATGGACATCTGTTTGTATAGTTGCAAGAATGTTTTGTAGAAGTTAACCCCCGACGGAAAAAGAGGGGTGTTATAAGTTCGACGTGTGTTGCTGTGTATCTGTCAGGAGAAAATCATGCTGTGCAGTCAAAGGATACATGTTCGCGAGCTGGCTGACCAAAACCAGATGTATCCTCCGACTGCACAGCATGATTTTCTCCTTGTTTAAGTCTTTTTAGTTCGCTTTTAAAGCAGTCGGGTTTTTAGATTTTTTAAATTAACTTTTTTTATTTATAACTTTTTAGTTATCTGTTTTTAAGATTTAGGTACATTTAAACATATAAGTGTTATATATTTTTGAAATCACCTCTTAAAACCCCTTATTTTGATAACCCACACGATGATTTTGGAAGAAAAAAATGTTTTTGTCCTCCGCAATATGGCGCCCAAAATCCGCCATTTTTCTATTTTCCAATTTTATTGTAGCCAGTGATACTCGCGGGGTTAAGACGAATCGATTGAAGTATGAATCATCAAAATCGGCCAACGCGTTTGGTCTCTAGAACGCCACATAGGAACAAACATACATACATACATACATACATACATACTTACATACATACATAGACTGATTACTGATGACTGACATTACCCTCCTTCGGCAGTCGGGTAAAAAACCGACAAGCTGGCAACTCGGCGACGATGTTCAAGGCTCTGGAGCTCATCGGCGATGAGGCACTGGTTAAGTCAAAACTTAACCAGTGCCTCATCGCCGATGAGCTTCTTGGCCCGCTTTTCGATCGACTCTAGTGCATCAAGCTGGTATTTGGCAGATCCGTCCCAGAGATGAGAACAGTACTCCATGCATGATCGAACTGGCGCTTGATACAAGCTGAGCAGCTGTTCTGGCACTCCAGATGTGAATGGCATACGCTAGAAGATCCCCAGTAGACCGATTTCGGCGGAAGCCGTATTGGCGGTCACTAAGGATATCGTTTGCTTCTAGGTATGCCAGGAGCTTAATATTAAGTACACGTTAGGTTAGGGAGGTTACAGATACGGGTCTGTAGTTGGCCGGGTCAGCTCGACTTCCCTTCTTGGGCACGGGCTGTACGTTAGCCTGCTTCCAAGCATTCGGCACTTTTCCAGCCTCATACGAAAGGCGGAATAGGCGTGTCAAGATCGGAGACAGTTCAGGCGCACAGGTTCTAAGAACAATTGCTTGTATTCCGTCAGGGCCGCTAGCTTTGTCGGCTGATAAAGAATGACCATGTAAATTGAAGGTCAATCTGACCATCAATTTACATGAATCTGGGTTTGTGTACAACAATCTTTTAATATTTCAATTTTGTAATATCCGAATTTAATTATTGTTTTTATTTTTTATTTTTATTTTGTACACCTACCACTGTTCTGTCCTTTTTGAACTCAAAGGTTGACTGGTAGAGAATGCCTTGCTGCATTAAGTTCGCCTATGTATAACCATTGTACATGAAGTTTAAATAATTAAATCGCTTGCGTTAAAAAAACGATTGTAGGACACTAACGTTATTGCTCCTATAGATTAGGGATCACCAAATGTTTATGTTCCTTGTATTGGCTACAGAATCCAATGGGATCTATGTACTTGTACATATGACTGGGCGAATCTTCCTGTGAAAAACCGTCTAAACAGATTCGCTATTATGAAGATCATTTCGTATCTGTGAGATTTATAGGGCTTCCTATTGCTTGTTCCAATGTAACACAAATCCGGCTCGTAGAATCAAAACTGTATTAAATGAGCAATTGTTAGTTCACTGAGATCTAAGTATGTTGTAGTAGGTTAATGCAGAAACAGGTATTATAAATCTTTATTCAGAAAATTAATAATCAATCTTTATTCAGAAATTAGAAAAAGTAAAAATACAGTTTCAATGTTAGATCACTAATTATGACCTGCTTCTGCCATTACCTACGTTTGGCTGAACTGGGATATAAAATCACTGTTATAAAACTATAGCAAACTTATAATAACAATAAATATCTATATTTCCCAAAAATAATAATAATAGGTAGTTTTAGTTTACAATTTTTGTAATAATTATGGTAGAAAACATTTACATTAAACATATGGATGCTGTTTGTAACATTATAAGTTTTGCTCGAAGTAGGCGCTATAGCTCACTTAGATAATACAAATAAAGTAACAAGAGAATATTATACAAGTGCAATATAAGGAAAACAAATAAAACAATTCTTGTTCTGTGGCGACCCTCATACAGCTATACAACCGAAATCGCAACTAGGTTAAAAATAATCCTCATAACATTTTAAAATCTGCACCATCATACAAGTAAGCCGATGCAGCCACCGGGTCCACGCCATATCTCACACGAATTTCCATATTCATACACAACGCGACGTTGTTGGCAGAAGTCGCGACAAAACGCGATTATGTAGCACCCCCCGCTAATGTCCCAGACTCGCCAGCCTAGCTTTGGCTTCCTATAGCTAGAGTGTTATTAACTGACAATAATATTATTTTAGTTATTTTTTAATTTTAACGATTGGCTCGTGTTTCACCACTATCTCACCTAATGGTAAGCAGTGATGTAGTCGACGATAAAGCATGCATACCTATGTTGTAGCTAGTAGAAATTGATGTTGTTTATTAACTATAAATAAAAAAGTTTTACTGTAATTGCGCACTTTCAAATAGGCTCATTGTTAGTTTAAATCAATCTATTATCAAAAATGGGTTTGTAAATATAGTAATTTAGGACGTTTTTATTTTTTATCGGCATCTATTGTTTGTAGAAAAATGCTGCTTAGACAAACCGATGGAGAATTTTATGCTGATTATGGGTTTTTATATTGTTTAACCTCATATTTGAAATTTCTCCTGTATCTTGGGTGCCTTTACTTACTCACACACACAAATAGCCAGACTCGAAACAGTTATCTGTAGGTCATCCGAATATTTGTTCCGTGCGGGAATCGAATCTGCAACACTCAGCGCAGCAGCCGATCGCTCTACCACTGTGCCAACCGTGTGGTCACGTATAAAATACTCAAAATTTGCCAAATTTCAGATAATGATACTGACTATAGGCCGACAGAGTGATAGTCGTGACAAATGGCCGCCAGTCGTGCCAGTGTTGCCAATACTTGCGACTGACACTTCATTCGACGGAAGTGGAAGTTTTATTACTGAGGGAGGGTGTCGGCGTGACGCAACGGCTAGATTTATATAGGCTGTGGCCTTGACGTGGAACGGTTTATGGGATTTGGAACATATAATTTGACATGGAGTGCATGTTAATGCCAAGACCACTTCATTTATTTACAAGAGAACGTAAGTATAATAGTTATGAACTTATAAATAACTTACTTAACCAGTATTTATTAAACAGGGAGATTTTTTCAGGTGGGCGTTGCAAATCCGTAACTTTGAGGAAAAGCAAAATCTCGCAAAGAAGTCTCGGATCCAAATCTTTAAAAACTCAATAGCCAGTAAACGAAACCGTTGATTTTGAAAAATACCATAACATGCTGTATAATTACAACATTCAATAGTTTTGCTTATAAGGAGCTAACTTAAGGAAATAACTTATTTTTAACACAACAAGAATTCATTGTGTTGGGTTCACCAAATTCGTCCACATCGCTGTCAATCGGAAAAGTGCCCAGAACGCTGGCCGCATTTCCACATTGCCAATATCGATTCTTTGGCCGAAAAAAAGCGCAGCACTCTGGTCACGTGAAGAGCCCATTTTAGATTCAATAAGTTTTTTTTCACTTTGTAGTTTTCTATTTGGAAGTCGGTGGTATTTTTTTGAAAAAAAGTGTTTTTATTTTGCACTTTTTAGTTGTGCCTGCCTAATAGACAACTTGTTTAGTAAGGTACCTATAACGCCAGAATAAATTACCCGAATATCATGAAACTTGAACATAACCGGTCAAATGAGAGATCTACGAAGTACTTAACCAGATCTTCACTAAATTAAAATGGGACCAATTTGGGAACATACTATTTCAAAACAAAAAAAGAATTTTCAAAATCGGTCCCCAAATGACGGAGATATCGGTGAAAATACATTTAAAAAAAACATACATGAAGTCGAACATAGAACCTCCTCCTTTTTGGTAAGTCGGTTAAAAATCATTATTATCTATATATATAAAAATTAATCCCTATTTCCCTTGGTCACGGCATCACGCGTGAACGGCTGGACCGATTTCGCTAATTCTTTTAGTTTTTAGGGTAGGGTTGGTAGGGTAGGGTAGGTAGGGTATGGTAGGTAGGGTAGGGTAGGTAGGGTAGGGTAGGGTAGGGTAGGTAGGGTGGGTAGGGTAGGGTAGGTAGGGTAGGGAGGGTATGGTAGGTAGGGTAGATTAATTTTTGGTGTTTTTATGGCAAAACAAAGTTTGCCGGGTCATCCGGGCGAGCACGGCCTATTGTGACAGGCTTGAGTCATACATTTTTATCACAGTTTGGGAGCAAAAACCGTGATAGAATGCGTGACATGTCAGTAAAAAACATAATCTTCCTTCGGCAGTCGGGTAAAAAAGGAGCCTATTGCCAACAACCGGACACAACACAATTCCAGACTATGGGCTGCTACTGAGAAATTTCAAATGGAAAAACCCTACAACACTATGCCCGACTCGGGAGTCGAACCCAGGACTTCATGCTCAGCTGTAGCCTTTATAATGCGGATACCTATATCCGTTTCAATATCTCATCTGTCCTCTATCTATACATCATAATAAAGTGTACCCATATCTCGTCACTTCCTGTTTGCAGCCAATCACACGGCTCCACTTGTATCTTCCATTCTTCCACTGCGCTCCATTTCGTATCTCGCTGATTAGATTGTTGTGTCTCGTATCGACTTTCATATCTTTATCTATAGTTTGTAGGTATGTAAGTATATGTAATGCTTCTTCGGTTTCCTCATAACATTGTTATGTAATTTTCTTACTACATTTTGTGTTTTGTTCTGAAATCATGAAAGCATTATATGTATTTATCATCCAGAGATAAATGGCTTCTTTTATAACTTGAAACAAACACTTCATGTCCTAACACCAATGTATATATGACCTAAACCTAGCATACATAATCATTCAAGCAGTGGTTTTAACAAATCAGCAGTGGGAGCACTGCTGGGACGTTGGCTTCCTTCCATACTCTATCTCCTTCTATGTGCACCACGGGGCCAGTGCGTCTTGATAGTTGTAAGTGATCGTTCACATAGAGGTCCGTTTTACCAATCCGTCAAAATATACAGCAGTCCGTTTTACACAGACAACTCATAATAACTTAAGGTGTACTCGTCATAACCAAAACCAAAATCTAGCTAATAATGTCATCAATGTTATCTGGCCTTTATTTTCTTCCGTCTTTACCATGTTGTCATGAAAAGTTTCAACTGCAAAATGTTTTCTCAACAATGTTCTAAGTATTTACTGTAAACTACCCACACTGCAGTAAAACTAGAAAACAGAAATCTCCAAAAGACATTTAGATACAAACTTTCCATAGTAAAGAATATGTGCCATAATTATGTACACCGAAACTACCACATATAATAATAATTGGCGACAAACAAACAAATAAAGCTAAAAGCTCCGGCACTGCCGGTGACAAAGTTTTAGCAGTCGTGATAGCTAGTTGCTGTATTTCGGGACTACTTTCAGTTGTTCTGCGAATAGTTTGTTTATGGTGAGTAGAGCAACTATGTGTACTACTTCGGACTAGTTTTAAGGGACCCTGTTCATGAAAAGGCGGGTCGCGACTGTTTTGTCGAACTGTTGAATATGTACTGTTTCCGTGTACCTCTCCACTCTTTTGCAAAAGGTTTGAATTGTCATGATTTTTTAAATTTTCTTTTTAGATTCATAATTAATGAAATTATTAGAGAGACGATTACTTTAAAAGTTGATAACTACAAAATAAGCTGCAATGCTGCTTATAATTATCTGGGGAAATTTTTAACTTTGCAGTTGGTTGACGCAAAAAAAAAAAACAATTTGTAGTAAATATATTAAAACTAAATTGGGGAGGATCAGTTTCTAAAGTGGTAACTCCATTCCACTCCATAACGTGTGAAACCCTAGTTGATTTTTTTTCAGACTATAACAGAGTTTGACAAATAGGTACTATTCTTCAAATAGTTACGATTGTCAAAAGAACTACAGGGCAGCATTTGAGAGTTACTGACGGAATACAAGCCAGCTGTCACTTACTCCACGGTCAGTTCAAAACAGTCGCTGCGACCCACTCTCTGATATAGAGGGCTCTTAACCGTTATGATGTTGTGGTTGGCTCAAAGGGTTGTAAAGCCAAGTGATATTGTTCTACTTGTGCCGTTAAACTGAGCACTACTTTGATTAAAATTGTTCGCAGGATTTCAGAAATTGCCAGAAGTTGTACCAGATTGCTGGCCGGTCAGGTGATGAGTTTGAACGGGAGTTTAATTTGCGACACAAGGACACGTTCAATAATTAACTACATATAGCATCACGCCTCCAGTTGTCGTAGGGTTATTCTATGGTGCAACTTTAGTAGGTACACTCTTATTTCGCCTTTATGTTAAAACCTAGTGACAAAATTCCATGTGGAAAAACCTAGAACAAAATTCCATGTGGAAAAACCTAGAACAAAATTCCATGTGGAAAAACCTAGTAACAAAATTCCATATGGATAAAACTAGTAAGAAAATTCTTTATGGTTAAATCTATTGACAAAATTCCATGTGGAAAAACCTAGTAACAATATCCCGATCCGGGAATGAACCGTTTAATCAGCAGAAAATTTGTTTGTTTGAAGTTATTTCTAAAGTACATACATTATTTCCCTGACAGAAAAGTAAACTATCTCTGAGTATCGGAAAATGCAGGGTTCCGCAGAAATAGGCCTCGGGAGCAAAGACGCGGTAAAAAATAAATAAGCCATATCTAATAATAATTATGAAATGAGGAGTTCAAGTTTTCTTTTCAAATTGTTGTAAAGTTCTCTTACTGAATATTTAAGAATGTGGTCAGATTAAGTACGTGTGAAGGGCGATGATGTAGTTTTATTAAAACTACATCATCGCACTTCACAGGTGTCGATTTTCAGTCAATATATTTCTTTGTCTACAGATATCTTAAGAAAACTTCTTTAAAATTTAAAGGGTTTAACTGACTCAGTTTTAGGTCATTACTTAGTCTGATCACATTCTTAATTATTCAGTAAGAGAACTTTACAACAATTTGGATAGAACTCCAATTTGTTTAACCCAGTTATTTACAAGTTTTGGTTACTCAGTTGTAACTTTAACACCTTGCTAGCATAGTTCTTACTGATTACTTTAATATAATTTAGACAGTCGATTTATGTAAAGGTACTGGTTTTCAGCTGCATATGATTGGACTGGAAGCTGATCAAGTGATCACATAGTTGGTAATAGGCTAGGTCGATGGTAATCACAATCACAAATGGATTAATACACTTTCTTCCTATAAATTAACTAAGGAGTTAATTTTTAGTTTAGTTTTTCTTAAGTTTACCGTTTTTATTTGATCCGTATTAGCGACACTATCGGATGGTGTAGATATTTTTTTAATATTTTTATCGATTTGGTTTGCGCTTGACTACTATCTCACCTAATGGTAAGCGGATTTGGTCAAAAAACGGTTAGGTACTCCAAGTTCAAATCCAAAAACAAACCTCCATTACTTTTACACCCGCTATATATCCGAAAAAAAAAAAACAAAACACGACCACACTAGAATCTATTTACCCAGTCAAGACAGGATGCCGAAAAACAGTGGCGAGGCGAGGCACTCGGCCTCCCAGCGAGTGCGTGAAGGTACGTGAGACGAATGCCGAATGCAGCCGAGGACGAGAGCCAACTGATACCACAAAAAATATTACGCCAACAACATGAGGATCTGAGAGAAATGAGGAACGTTTTTCTGCTGTTTTGTGTGATTGTGTAAGATGCTTATTGTGAAAGGGAATCGTCGTTTTTGTGTTTGCGGTGAGAATAAAACATTTTTATTTTGATATTTGTGTGTGATTATTTATGGTTTTATTCACGTACACTTAACAGTTCAAGAATAAATCGTCAACTTTAGGACGAATAGTTTCAAGAGTCCTTGGAACTTAATTCTAGTTAAAAAAAAAGTTAATTAAAAAAATCAAAAAACCCGACTGCTTGAAAAGCAAACTAAAAAGACGTAAACAAGAAGAAAATCATGCTGTGTAGTCGGAGGATACTTATTCGCGAACCCAAACCCAGATGTATCCTCCGACTGCACAGCATGATTTTCTTCTTGTTTACGTCTTTTTAGTTTGCTTTTCAAGCAGTCGGGATTTTTGATTTTTTTAATTAACTTTTTTTATTTACAACTTTTTAGTTATTTTTTTAGAATTAGGTACATTTAAACATATAAGTGTTATATATTTTTGAAATCGCCTTTTAAAACCCTTTATTTTGATACTCCACACGATGGGCTTGGAAGAAAAAAAAATTTTTTCCCCCACAAAATGGCGCCCAAAATCCGCCATTTTTGTTTTTTCCAATTTTAATGTAGCCAGTGACACTCGCAGGATAAGGACGAATCGATTGACGTAAGAATCATCAAAATCGGCCAACGCGTTTGGTCTCTAGAACGCCACATAGGAACAAACATACATACATACATACATACATACATACATACATATATACATACATACATACATACATAGACTGATAAACACATTACCCTCCTTCGGCAGTCGGGTAAAAAAAAACAAGGCAGGTTTTTGGGTTGGTAGCGTTAAATATTAAACAATGTATTCTAAGCTTACCTGATTTTTTCGGTTAATAAATCACATTTTCTACAATCCCATTGGTGTTGGTGAAAGCTCATGCCTTGCAGAACCTTTTAATTGGTGATAAGGATTCTTGACCATCTCCAACTGTCATTTAGGCAGTCATTCCCTGCTAAAATACTGAAATTCAGCTGTACCTAGTTAGACTTGAAGCCAATGCATGTCTTTGGTAGGTACCAATTTTTTAAGTTATGGAAACCGACTTCCTAAAATAAAGTTATTTTTCTCTTTGTAGTTTTCTTATTTGGAAGTCGGTAGTACTTGTTTGTAAAAAAACATTTTATTTTTTACTTTTTAGTTGTACCTACCTAATAGGCAAGTAGTTAAGAACAAAGAAGTAAGGTACCTATAATGCCAGAATAGATAACCCGAATATCATGAAACTGAACATAACCGGTGAAATGAGAGTTTATCAAGATGAACTGTACACATCTGCGCACCCCTTTAGAGCGTACTGGCGTAATGTTATGTTATAAACAATAAACAGACATGCGATTGCAGCAATCCCGAGAGATTTATTAATGCCGTTATTTATTGAAAAATTCTGTTGTAAATCTCCAAAGTTCTTCATCAGATCTTTACTAAATTAATATGGGACCAATTGGGTTGTTGAATTTAAAAAAAAATACGATTTTTAAAATTTATTTTGAAACTTTACATATCATAAATTATATTGTCGTTGCAAAAATCTCTTAAATATTTTTTTTCAATTTATTATAAGCAATTGAAAATCGATAAAATTTTAAAAAGAACCACCTGTCTACGAACGGGCCATGATTGGTCGCCATGTTGGTGACGTCATAACGTTCAAGGAATTTCACCATAGTACAGTGTCACGTAAATTGACTAAAAATATCCGAAAATTAGTGCAAAAATATTATTTATAACAGCAAATTTTATTTAGACATGTGTGATAAAGGATTCATAAAGGCAAATTTAGAAAAGATATCCATCTGATGGACGGTTTGGAAAAATTGAGCATAAGTAAAGTAGTCGTAATGAATATTACGTGATGGTTTACCGCGACCGGTGTTTGTCATTGTTGTCCATTGTACACATATATTACATTTAGAAACATAATTGTCATAATGTAATTATTGTTACATATGGGTAGGTGATATTCGTGTAAAATAAAAAGCTAACAAACACGATTGGCGCGCAACTTCGACTTTAGATATCAAAAAACTTCATAGGTACCACTAAATATTATACAACCCGAAATCTGTGGAGCCTTTATTTTTATTTATTTTTTGCATAACATCCTTAAAATTTTCGGTATTTTTAATTATTTGCATATCCCTTTATAATATTAAACACAAATATCTATATAATATAATTACAAACACTAAAAAACTTTGTAGAACAAAAACGTGAAAATATTAATTCGGTACATTTTCAAATATCTCTTAAATGCGTCGACCGATTTTCACAATTCAAACAGAAATATTAGTTTTACGCCTATATCCGTCATTTAAAATTAAAATAATGAATATATCTCCATAAACAAAAAATCATGTTTTCAAGTTACGTAATTATACAAAAATGTCAACTTTGCTCGAAAGTTCCCTTAAAAATTTACTTTTCTCAATCTTTAATGATCAAATTAAGAAATTAATCAGAATCTAATACTAAATTAGAACAAGATAACAACATAATTAACATATTCTAATTGGAATCTAGTTAGACATAGAACATTTCTCAAAACTTTAGTACAGTTTGCTAGGTTGGGTATTGCGCGAATCACATAATAATGGGGAGTTATTTGTAATATTCGTACATAATGATGCGAAGCAAGCACGATAACTTTTAAGGTTCAATATTTATGATCAATGTATTCGATATTCATCAATATATTGACAATAATAACAAGATGTAATTGGTTATAAGTCAAAACACTGTATAAGCTATGTGCCACAATGAGTAGAAATGAACGTTGTGACGTCACACGGGCTCGGCTTTGTTCGGAAAACTTTCGGGGTGTTTTCGGTACTGGATTCAAAAATATATTTTCGATTGGATTTTACTTTGTAATTACAATGAAAAAAAAAAAACTAAAAATAGTTTTGTATGAAAACTTATATACGATCTTTCCATTTATTACAAAAAAAAAGTTGGTTCAACAAACCAATTCAGGAAATACTCTTTCATACAAAAAAGAATTTTCAAAATTGGTCCACAATTGACGGAGATATCGGTAAAAAAAAAAACTTAAAGTCGAACATAGAACCTCACCTTTGTGGTAAGTCGGTTAAAAAGGCTAGGTAGATAATGATCCCTGATGACACCTACTACGTATAGAAAATTAAACGACCTCTATGTATACTCGTATGGAGCGACACACAAAAGTAACATCAATAGCACTGTGCACGTAAGTCAAAAATAAAATGCGACGCACAAAAAAAAACAAATGAAAGTCACACACGAACAACTGTAGGTCAAACGCCGAACACAGAATTAATTAAAAACTCAGACGAACCTGTATCTATTCCAATATTTATTAACTAACTACATAGTCAGTGGAGCGAATACGCACTTTTATATTTTTTTGTTCAACTCATATTTTGCCCGCGGCGTCAGCTGTGTGGAATCTATTCTTTCTAGCCCATATTTCTGTGGAATTACAATATCTTTCGTTGGGCATGCCCTTCGTTGAGACTTTCAATCGACCTCTCTTGTAATGCCTGCGTCTGGAGAAAATATCGAACATGAAAGTTAATACCACCACAATTGAAAGTAAATGAGTGTACGATTAGGAAAATGTATCGTCCATTAGGTATGGGTCTGCTTGTACAATGTTTATTACACACACACCATCATCATTTTAGCCGAAAGACAGTCTACTGTTGAACATAGACCTCCTCCAAGCATCACCATATCGACCGGTTCTGTGCGTACGTCAAATTGTATAGAAATTGACATAAGAGATCGTTTACGTTGTCATGATTGAGTATGTTATCAGGTTCACATTTACTGTCCACATAGCAAAAACAATAGTTAAAACAATCACAAATGCCATATGTGCGTCATGGGACTGTGAACTTGTTAAGAACTCGGCATAAGCATACAGTTCTAATTTAAACACGCTTGGAAAGCATGAGTAATAGCCCTTTCGGTGTCTTAAATCATTTTTGGACACATACTATAAATTCAAATCTAATCAAAGTAAACAAACATACACACATATTTTACAAATATCTTTATACTCGTACTATAATCAAAAACACAAAATTCTAAGCAAACTTCGTCTCCTAAATATTTATAATCTTGTCCCTAATTAGTAGAAAGACGACGGAATAATTAACATAATTCATTAAAGAACTAACGCAGCTCTCTCATACCGATGACGACGCGCTTCGTATGGGGGGGTGCTAGGGCTCATTTACATAAGTCCTGGTTTTTTGTAAAAAGTAGAATTTGAAACTAATATTTTAGTAAAGTTTAACGGTTCTTGGACTTCCAGGTAGGCCACGGAAGATACGATCCTGCGGGAAGATGCTCGCTTGGTGATAAATAATGTGGTGGTGGGGGGATAGTTAGTACCTATTAAATTATCGGATCAGTAACATACATTAAACAGTTAGATGCTACAGAAATCTGCAGCAAACATTAAACACAATAAAACAGTACAAGAACAGAAACACAGAGAAACAGAAAACAAAACAACAACAGAACAGAACAACTACTAAGAAACAGAACACGAACACAACAGGACAAGTATATACTTATTCTCAAATAACTTAAAAAGAAGTTTGTAAACAGGCCTTAAACTCTGAAACACTGAAATATTTCTTAGGAAAAAAATTGCCTCTTGAACACTCTAGAGACTTGTAAACTAACCTTAATGTTAACTAATTTAATCTCAGCCGGGTCAAAGTAAAACACAACCTCCTTGCTTACCTGGGAGCCTGGTAGCCTGGTACTTCTGGTAGTCTGCCAGTATGTACCAGTAACACAAATTAACTTCCTTAGCAAAATATAACCAAACTTAATTGAGTTACGACCCACTTACACGATGGCTCATTTTAAGTTCGTCTACGGTTGTGTTAAAAGAAAAAACCAGTGTAAATAGATTTTTCGCTAAAACGGATATTGCTTTAAACTTCTATTTCTTTTGAGAATTTGTACAAAGTTTAATTGTTTAGCGTCTTGTTAGGTATACCTTTTTATGTTTTGAGGTGTGATTGGTAAAAGCAAGTATTAGTTTACATACATACACAAACTCACGCCTTTTCCCATGGGGGTTGGCAGAAACTACAGAATGCCACCTGCTACGATCCTTACATACTTCTTTTGCTTCGTCTACGTTCGTACATCTAGTCATACACGCACGCCGTTTAAAAAAACTGCGCTCTTGGCCCTTCTGAAGAACATCACCAATAAGATCCGTGTATGTTCTTCTGTGAGAGATGGCGGTTGTACTGCGAGAGCCTATATAAGGATACGGGGAGATCTGATAAGCCGGTAACCCAGTTTGAAAACCTTTCCTTAGAGCCAGAGATCCTGGAATCCGAAGTGGAAAGTGCGCTGAAAAAGCTGAAGCTTAATAAGTGTTAGGCTTTTACGGGATTTATGTAACCAGCTATGGAGAACGGGTAAATGGCCTAAGAACTGGAAGGAGTCTCTCTTGATACCACTGCACAAGAAAGGGTCAACAAGGAATTGTGGGCACTACCGGACAGTCGCACTCATATCTATCTGTCCCCCCTTCTTTTCAACATATATGGCGAATACATCATGAGGAGAGCCTTGGAAGAGTGGGAGGGAGGCATCGCGGTAGGTGGCAACAAAATCAGCAATCTCCGGTACGCAGATGACACCACTTTGTTTGCATCCTCAGAGCGCGAACTCGCGGAACTATTTGCTAGAGTGGAGCGTGAAAGCGAGATGGTAGGATTGTCGATTAACAAGTCAAGGGAAAACTGGTTGTATCGGGCAAGGTGGATGGAAAAAGATCACGCGGACGTTCACCTACTCGCTGGTCTGACCAGATCAGGGCCATTACGGGACTCACGGTGACCACTGCTATGAGAAGAGCTGAAGACAGGGTGGCTTGGAAGCAGCTCGTCGTTGACTCCGTCAAAGCTTTTCAAGACGGGCACGACCTTCAGAAATAAAAAAAAGAAGAGATAGATGTTCTTCTAGGGCTTTCCTTCTTGGCGTTTCCGCTAATTATAATTTTCTTGTCGTGATATAACTAAGTTATGGATAAATTGCCGGTTATTTTCCCCCATGTCTTACCCGTGGATTTGTTCTCGTAGCCTCTGCCACGGAAACCGAACATGGATAAAAAGTAACCATTGTAGGTCGCTGAAAAAATCGCTTTCTGTAAGTGCTTGAGAGAATTTTCACAATCGAATTAGTAGTTTCAGAGACTACTTCACACAAAAAATAAAAAAAAATACCAGTTTTGAATATTTTTCTTAGACGTATTTTGTCCCGTCAGCCAAAGTGAAAATATGTATCTGCCTTGCTTTTCCCAACTATGGCGTTATGGTTAGGTTCGGCATCCATTCTAGCTAAGATTTAGCTGAAAACCAGTATTTCACTTGGAGCGACTGCCTAGCTGACCTCCACAACCCAGTAACTGGGTAACACGGTAATCCTTAGTAGGACTGGTGTCATATTTTCTGGCTTCTGACTCCTTAACGACCGTCAAAGGTCTTTGAATGAAAGCCTGGACCAATAACGTTGCGTGATTCTCAAGAATCGGAGGCATCTTGTTATATTATAGCCACCCATCCATGGACCGACCTCGGCGACCTTGAATATCGTCCCGTGCGGCTCTTTAACCACGAGCTCCTCTTTAAATTCAGCCAAAGTGACAACCGTATCATAAACATTAGAAGATCCACGTTATGATAAACTGTGTACCCTAACAGACCGTTTAGTAATTTGAATGAACTAATCTACAAATTAATTTGATGTGCTTAATTAAGGAGTCTCGTTATCAACGTACTTATTATGACACGAAAGTTTAGTGAGAATCTTTGTAGACATTTTAACGACACAATTTTAAACTGTCAGGATTTTGTTTTCAGCTTAGTGTTATTAAGTTTTATATTTATGAAATCACTAATCATTTCAAACTAAAGTTGTTTACGTCAGTCCTACTAAACTTATTTAAGAAGTTAATGAAACTAGGTAGTTTGTAATTCCTTTCTAGAAACATACAGAAAATGGTTTGATTTAATCAATACCTTCTTTTAAATTCCAATATAAGTTTTTGGAGGATATTATACAGTTAGAACAAAAGTACTAACTATTTCTAATTATTTTTGATTCAATAATAAATAAAGTTTTCAGGGGACTCTGAAAACAAACCCTCGAAAGAAATAACTGAAATCGTTAACTGAAACTAAATTAATGAGTTGTGATTAGTTACCCATAAGATCAGTGTCTAAAATTACCAACACATTATGTATGTATGATATGATTAAGCAGAATTATTTTTTACCATTTCAGAAGAGATTCTAATAACAACAATTACAGACACTCTTCATCAGTGTAACCTTTCAACAGAAACTAATTATAAATTAGATGTCATATGTGTTCCCAGAATATCTGCCTGTTAAAATTAGCATCGTATTAGCAAGTTGAAGAGAACGGATTCAAACTTATGTCAGGACCTTTCACTCGACGTCCATGACACCCGGTATAAATCTGACACTTCCGAACTTTGTAACTCATCGTATTATAACGTAGGGGGGACAGAAGGTTCACAATCATTACAATTTATGAAAATTATAATACCAGCCTGTGATTGCCCACTCAGGGCAGAGGCCTCTTCTTATTAGTGGAAGGCGATTTCACACTTATGAAACTATAGGTCCAGGAATCCTCACGATTTTTGACGTGACAACGTCTAATAAATCGATGAACACCGGCAGCATGCACGAAAAAGTGTCCCGTTACGCTCATTGTAACGTTACGATCGGAGCGAGAGTGCTACACGAGCGAGCGAAAGGCAAACGTCAACTGACTTTACAGACAATAGGTTGTCTGTAAAGTCGGTTTTTTCACTTTTGTCAATTATGTCCAAGAAATATTTAAAAAGTACGTAAGTATTTGAAAAAGTCACATCTGTACTTGCCCGGATTTGAAATCACGACTTCAGTACGAGAGGCGAGGTCTTTGCCACTGGAGCCACAACGAAATGATAATAAGGTATAACTACCATAGGCTAAAAAGACTGCTGGCCTACAGCACGATCGGCCTACAGCGTTCCCAATGTTGGGATTTATTTATTATAAGGTACACCAACAGCATTACATACAAAACAGTTTGTAGTAAACAAAGAAAAAATAAAGGTGCTGGTATGTATGCCTATTACAGGTATACGCAGCTTACACCTATGGTCAGAAACACTAAATTATTTAAAATTTCAAATATAAATATTATTCTAAAGTTAAAGGCCTCCCTCTATAAATAAATAAATAAATAAATAAAAGCCATTTATATCAGACTAATGACATATGTCCATAGTTGTTTGTAACAAAGGTCTTAAAACTATCAACTTATTGTAATTAAATTACATTAAAATCAAATTATCATTCATTGCAGGAAGTTTTTACAAATTACATAGAATATACATAAGAATTCATATACATTAATTATAACCATTGCATGAAAAATTTAAAATTGATTGATTGATTGAAAATTACAATTTAAAGTGGTGAGGTTAAAATTCATTCAATGACAATTCATATTTAATAATTCATTCAATAAAATAATTATAATTATAAAACAATTGTCACTTAATAAATGGTGACGAACTGGCATGCAGGTGCATCCACCTCTCCAACAGTACGGAGTCCCACCGCTCGGACAATACGCTCAGGATACTGCTAGAACTGCATCGGAAGCGACTTAGTAGCGAGGCGCTTCGCTTCCTAATAATTGCATAAAAGTCATCGGTTTGCGCCTGCGCGAACATCGTAGAAGTGCTGCAATACCGCGGCAGCCCCAAAAGCACCCTAAACGCATTGTTGTACTGTACACGCATGGCACTGTATACTCGCGGCACATAGTTGGCCCATAGGCTGCACGTATAAAAAGATTGACAATAAGCTTCACAAAAGGTCACCTTTACTTGTTCAGTACAGCGTGCAAACCTACGTGCCAACATGTTACAGCGCAACGACAGCGCCCTACGTTCCCGCTCGATATCTTCGTTGTCAGACAAGTTAACTGCAACCCAGTGACCTAGGTACCTACTTAAAATGGTTAATCCTCTTCAGACTAACACCGCAAAGTGTGATCGGAGGTATAAAAGGGAAACATTTGGCACCAGCTTTGAAAATCATGGACCTGTACCTGTACCTGAGCCCATGAGCCCCAGCATATGTCTCACAAATGCGCAGGAGTTTCTGCAATTCCCGAACCGACGGGCTCAGCAGCACCATATCATCCGCGTAGCTGATGTTATTAATAATCACTCCACCTATTGAGCAACCCGCATTAGCACTGCTGAGCTCGCCAATCAGCTGGTTCATGTACAGGTTGAACAAGCGGGGCGAGGCTACCCCCCTTGCCTCACACCGCAATCCAACCCATACACGTTGGAATATTCTCCTGCCCATTTCACAGTGTTCCGCTGGTGACTGTACCAATACCTAAATACCGACACTATCTCACGCGGCACCCGTGTCTCACTGTGCAGCTTGTGCCACAGCATGTCATAATTTACTAAGTCAAACGCTTACGAGAGGTCTAGGTAACAAGCGTACACAGGAGTATTACTAGTCGTGTAATACTGTACAGTCTGCTTGAGACAGAGGATGAGAGTGAGTGTGCCTTATTACACCAGACACAATCAACGTTTGTTCTAAGGCTACTTACTATACATGATTAATAATACCGTCAGATCTGTTAAACTTCCTAAAAATATCTAGGAGCCACGTGTATCAGAGTAAAATTCACTTGAAGCAAATCGTCTTTGGTAATTCGTAACAGGGAATGGATTTGGAACAGTTTTATGATAATAATTAATAACTTTATTGACATAAAAATATTACAGCCAAACATGTGAAGCCCCTGCTCCCGTGCTAAGCGAACCTGTGTTACAGGAAAATTATGTAGTGTCTCCTACCAAAATGGACCATTCATGTACAACTTTAAGCGGGGAAGAAGAGTCTTCTAGTACAAATAGTGTGTGTGACTAATACTATGCCGCCACATAGCCCTACAAATTTAAACTCTACAAATTTTCTTACTATTTAATGTACGGAAAATGTCAAACTCAAAAGGTCGTTACAGACCAAAGAATCTCGTCCAAATCGGTAGGAGATTGATAAAATAGGTCACACATTAAAGCTTCAATGCTAAATGGGTCTTCTGTTCTCCCTTACATTATCCCCTATCTCCTCAAACATGAGTCCTCAACACACATTAGCATCGTGAAGGTGCCCGCGCGCGCTGAATACGTTATTAGAACGATCCTATGTTCTGCATTCGTCAGGCTATTTGTGTCAAAGATTAATGTGAGCTGTTCTGGGTGCTAGGTCGTTGGAACTGGTTTAAGCATTTCAGAATTGAAGTAAAATATTTACTTGAAAATATGGGTATGGAAATGACTGCTTGTGATCGACGTGCGTGTATGACATGAACAATTATACGAAATAAAAAAATCATCGATGTCGAAAACTTTAAAAAGGAAATTTAGAGGTGTTGTTGTTTGAAAATGTGGGAATTGCCTCTCTCTGATGTTTAATATAAACAAAGCATAATGAGTACCTATGTAGGTGAGAATTGTAGCAAGTGGCGTTCTGTAGTTTCTGCCTATCCCCTACGAGTTGATAGTCTTGAAAGTGTGGCTGGTGAAGCGAGCCCAATATTGGACTAATAAAGGGTATTTTTAATGTCGTGGTGGCCCGGTGGCTTAGACCTAACCTCTCATGCTTGACGTCTTCAGTTCAAATCCGGGCAAGTACCAATGTGACTTTTTCAAATTCATATTATGTACTTTCTAAGTTTATCTTGGACATCGCAGGCAACGGTAAAGGAACAACATCGTGAGGAAACCTGGACTTATATAGTTAATGTTAGTCTGAAATAGCCAAGTCAGAGATCTGTGGTGTTCCCAGAGGCGGCTTAATTAACTCATACACCAGAGCTCATAAGACAACAAAGAAAGAAGACTTAGTTTTTCTATAGAAGTCGGGAGTGCTCAGTTAATTGGCAATATACTCCACCCGAAACGCAAAGGACCGATCAGTGTGGTGACGCTTGGGGGAGGTCTATGTCCAGCTGTGGACGTCTTTCGGCTGATATGATGATAATTATGATGATGATGCTCGCCTCTTAAAACATGGGACCACCTGAACAGTATAGGCAAAATGTAGTACCTACTATATTACTAGATGAGTAATATGAAAACATCAACGATTCAATAAACCAGTATAGGACATGTCTGCAAAGTTTTCTCAGCTTACAAGACACTAAAAGAACGAAAGAAATCGATTTCATCCAATGCCTCAATAAAAGTTTATATAAGTCACCTAGGTTTTACAGAAGTACTGTTTAAGAATGAACGATATCTCTTTCTGACCTAGAAGCTAAATGATAAGTTAGTACAGTGAAGTTCTTTGTATAATAATTTGACGACCCCTTTAAGGGGATCTCAATTTATTTTACCAGGTTTTTTATACTTTTGAGTTTATATGGTTTGGTAAATAATAGTAAAGTAAAGGTTTCGTACAAATATCAGTGCTGGTTTCATATTGGCGCTTAATGGCGATAGGTTCGCATTTGACCATTATCTCACCTGATGGTAAGCGATGGTGTGGTCGACGTTGAAGCGCGCTTGTCTAAAAGTAACCTATTCACTCTTGGCTTTAATACCCTTAGGTTGTAGCTATCAGGAAATACAGACAAACCTGCCACAGACAAACCTGCCACAAACAACCATAAAGACAAACAAAAATAAAACCTACTTTAAATAATTTACTTTAATTATATTATATTATTAATATGAATTGCCGCACTCTCAGACCCTCTTCATACACACCACAACAAAATCAATAGCGTACCTAACTTATCTCGCAAAGCTTCTCTATTTTATTAGCTTCCTTTATTTCTCTCAAACAAACATACTAACTTCACGGATCAACATCCTTCCAAACTTCTAATAAGGTCTGCCGTTCCACTTTTTTATCGCCGAAGATATCCGAACAATGCCGAGGATTGCCGAAGATACAATCTTTAGTGGGACGTTCCCAAACTATTCGTAAAAAGTTGAGGGTAGACGACAAAGGGATGCGTTCGCCTTTTGTTTCGTAAACAATCTAATTAGTGTTGCGAAAAGACGTCCGATGAGAATAGGGGTGAGCGCCGGAGTCCAGAGATTTCCCGGGGTTCTTGTTTCATTTTCCTGCTGACTTTTTTTGTTGCATTTTTTTGGTTTTACTTTTATTTACAAACCGTCACGCTATTTCGTGATGGTTATAGGTTAGGAGGACACAACTAGCTTTAACAGCGACTTCGTCTGCGTAGCATTAGTAATTGAGAAATTATTGGTTTACTATACGAACTTCCAATAAAACCACCCTTTTAAGAATGATTTCCAGGATAAAAACTATCCCATGTCCTTTCCAGAGACCCAAACTATCTCCGTACCAAATTTCATTTAAATCGGTTTTGCGGTTTCGTGATAACGTTTCAGATAGACAGACAGACAGTGTTACTTAGAATATTAGTATGGAGCAGAGATGAAACCTAAAATTAATAAATCTGTTTATTGAATCTAGGTTTTATTAATTAATATATTTCATTAATCGATAAATTAATATTTTTTTTATTTTATCATAAATATTTTTTGAACAGGGCCCCGATTTATGAATGAAGTATTTAAAATGTCAAACCTGAGCCTGAAAACCTGTCAAAATTTGGCACTAAAGTAGGGTATAACGTCGAATACTCAAATCAGAAATCGGCTCTTAGTAGAGGCATATGCAAATATTTAAGAACATCTCTAAAATGTATAATTTAATTAAGAATACCCTAAGCTATAGGCAATACCTATTTCTAAAGCTTCTCTCAAAGCGCTTCCGTTGATTACTCCTACAACCTAACACATATGTGCAATAACCTCCATTCATTAAACCATCTAATTATGCATACGATACAAAAGCAAATAAACCTTCATATTCTCGTCTATAACAAGCTTAGTAAAACAAACAAAAGAGAAAAAAAACCCGCGCTTATTCCGAGCGAAACAAAGCAAAGAACGAAAAATCCCGTATTTTTTATTGCGAATCCCGTATCGTTAACAGCACTAGTGAGAGGGACAATTAAAAAAAATGGTTGACATCTGGAGACGAGCTGTCGGGATCAAAGCGGCAATGAATGTTGAAGTTAAATGAATGACATTGATCCTATCTGTCAGGGCTTACATCGTTCATTTATTCGTTCATTCTTTCATTCGTTTGCTGTAAGTAAACACTCTTTTGGCAGTACTAGTGCTGTTATCAACTTTGGAAATTCTTGCAGTTTCTATTATAAACTTTTTGGGGTCGTCGGGTGTTTTTGAATGTAAGAAAGAGGAAAACAGCGTCTTTCTAAAAAGGAAGAGATAAGGTTGTTCCTTAGATTGAGTTTGTTAAAAGTTTTAGTAATAAATAAACTTTGTTTTGGGGTTATTGTACATAGAATGGGCGACTAAATTGTATTTTTGCGTTTGACGGTTAAAGAGCAGGTTTTCCTGTTAGCTTTGTAAATTACTTTATTTTTAGAATAATTAGAAACTGCGAGTTTCGTAATAAGTTGTCAAGAGTTTTATTCTCAGGTATTTTTTGTGAGGGATTTTACCTACTTATTTTCCTAATTTATTATTTTTATTTTGTTAATACCGCTTTGGTCAAGCGCTGTTTTGAGCACATGGTTCTGGATTCGATTCCCAGTTCGAGAAAAATGTTATCATGTTTTTCATCTGTGATCTCTCAGTAAAAATCAGGCAAAAGCCTTTTTATTTTGTCTGGACAAATGCTCATGCAAACTGCACTACCACGGGGAGATAGTGCAGTTATGTGGGACTCCAACCCACTAAAACTCCACGGTGTCCTCCAGAGCCGCTTATGGCGAGAACACGGGCACGCGTTAGCACTAACCGCGAACCCACCGCGGGTGTCTCCTCTGGGTAGTACCCCGCATCACCCCATCACGACCCCGTGTATGGCATCCTTGGACCCCCTGTGACGGGTCAGGTCAATGGCCCGCCACCTACCAATTGCCTGGATTTCAGTTCAGTTAAAAGCAATAGGCTCACTCCCTATTACATGGGACTTCAAAACTGGTGAATTGTGGGTGTGCTACAGATGCACCTCTGTCCCACCCCTCGGGGAATACCGGCGCGATGTTATGATATGTTATGATATGTACAAAATAAATACAATAGAGAACTTTATCAAACTTACCGAAGTAAGATTGTTTGTTACATAATTATTATAACTTAATTAAAGCTAAAAGGTCCTGGGCGATATTGGCAATGCTATGATGAATACGGCCCATAACTAATGCCGTGTTATGGGCCATAAATACTGACAAATGGCCCACCTACTTACAGTGTTATGTTCTGGATTCATTCCACTAAGTGTTTTACGTACTGATATTACAGTATTTTGTCATATTAGTCCACTGTGAATATGGGTTGCCATTACTGTTAATAAAACCGTTTAAAAAGAATAGATAGAATGGAATTATTGTCATAATCACCATCTTACTTCCTACTAATATTATATATGTGATAGTTTGTAGGTATGTTTGTTAATATATGGAGTTTCTTGTGCATTTATGGAGTTTCTTGTGCATTTATGGAGTTTCTTGTGCATTCTTCTCCATAACAAGCTACTTTCCGAATGCACGGTAGAATCATTTTTATGTACGTTCAAAAGTGCCGCTTGGTGGCCTAGTTGAAATAAAATATCTTTGTCTTTGTCTTTGTCTTTGAATAAATCACATCATAATGGCTAAACGGATTTTGATAAAACTTGGGACAACTGTAGAACGCATTCTGGATTGGGACATAGGACATTTTATACAAGTTTTTGTGGAATAATTTCCGACTTTCGCGCATGCGAAATTCAAATACAATCATTATTTGCTCAAACATGAGCACAGTACACACAACAAATTGTCAATATGTAAGAGATGTTAAAAAAATACAGAGCGTAATGTTTGCCTTAAATAATGACATGCAAATATAAATAATAGAATAAATAACAAATCTAAATGATAAAACTCAAAGCAAAATAATAATTATAGAATGTCATATCATATTTAGTCAACTATTAAAAACATTGCGTATGTTAAAATTATCATTCTAGAATGTCAGTATAATTATTGAAAATGTCAAAATTATTTCAAAATGTCGTACAAATGATAATAATAATAATATAAATTATATTCATTAACGTTCTAGAACGTCAGAACAAAATACTAAAAATGTCAACTTAATAAAACAATAAATCAAAGCGAAGCCGCTGGCAATAATAATAGGTTATAAAAGTTTATTTTATTTTTGTCACTAACACTATTTAATTAACATCGGCGTTTGTGTGTAGTGTGTCTTAGTGTTTGTGTGTGTGCTATGAAAATACTAATTTATAATTCTAATTTCTCGACGTAAATGTCAATGTATTCATCTTTAGAATAGAGGTGTCTATCTATGTTTCCTTTGAACCAAAATAAACGTAACCAAATATTCAAATATATAATATTTAGTTATGAAGCGTCTATTTGATTTATAAATGAAGTTACTCTATTTATTTTGTGCCTGAGAGCGCTATAAACAGTACGAATAAATAATGTAATTAAGAACATAACATCATAACATAACATTGTCCTTTATTCTCTGAGGGGTTAGGCAGGGGTGTACTTGTAGTACACACACATTTGCGAACATATATAGCCATCAACTGGGCACATAGAATAAAATATACTTTATTGTACACAAAAAAAGCATTACACATATATTTTACAACAACTTAATACTATGAGTAAAAAGGCGGTCTTATCGCTGACAGCGACCAAAGATTTTTTGATAGATATATCAAAAAATCTTTGGTTGGACTTAAAGAACTTAAAATACAAGTAAAAATTAAAAATGTCCAAAACCCCCGGCAATTCATACTTTTTAAACTACATCATTTATCTAGTAGTAGACACGCTTCGAACAACAATCTATCGAACACGTAACTATGACACGATATCTTGCGAAAATACTCCGTTTCAAACAGAAAACAGCCCATAACTTTGAACGGCTAAACCGATTTCCTCCAACCATAGCTAAGTACACTCAAAGTCAAAGTCAAATATATTTATTTCAATTAGGCCAATAAGCGGCACTTTTGAACGTCAAAAATTAAATGTAAATAAAAAATGTACAAGTAATAAAAATTGACTCTACCGTGCATTCGGAAAGTAGCTTGTTATGGAGAAGAACGCACAAGAAACTCCATAACACATACTCTCGACAAAGTCACCTTTCAAACAAAAAAATCAAAATCGATTCATCCGTTTAGGCGCTATGATGCCACAGACAGACACACAGATAAACATATACACGTCAAACTTATAACACCCCTTTTTTTCCTTCGGGGGTTAAAAACAGGGTGTAGCCTGCTATGATGTACTGCTACATTGAAAAATATTATTACATACAACCTATATACATAAGCTTTTTTTATAGCTATATAAGCTATATAAAAAATAAACATAAATACATACAAATAAAACTATATACATAATATTACATGTTACAAAATATCAAAGAAGGGTTGAACAATGATAGAAGAAATTAGATAGAAACAGAAAAGCAATAAAGAGAAAGGAATTGGTTGGAGGCTACTAAGAACATCCAGTAACAGTAACCCAGTTACACTTTGCCCAACCCAGGAACCGAACCAGGACATTATTCTCAGAACCAGCGAGACGATGAAATGATTATTTAAGGATTACACCTATTTCTATAAACATGATATTTCTAAAAGAGTGGAAAAGTTTGTACAAAACAGTAATGAATCTACCAGGACAACATATCAAGAACGCAGAGCATTTATAATTACATTCCCCAAAGCCAACTGATCTGTCCCGAAAAACTCAAATATCACACTTGAATTCGTTTAGGGGTGAGGCAGAGAAAATTTGAATTTCACTTGTTATATTTAAGACCCATGTAATTAGAAGGAATTGGCGCGAATAAATATGGCTAAAATTAAATAAGTATATTAATAGGAAAAAAAACATTAAAAAAAAAAAATTACTGATTTCCAAATAAGAAAACTACAAAGTGAAAAATAACTTTATTTTTGGAAGTCGGTGTCTTTGGTAGGTACCAATTTTTTTGCGTAATGTAGGCAAGTAATTTAGTAAGGTACCTATAATGCTAGAATAAATTACCCAAATCTCAATCAAACCAGATCTAAATCCAGATTACGGGCTTCTTCTGAGAAATTCCAGTGGAAAAATCTGATAACAATTTAGCCGACCCGGGAACCGATCCAAGACATGCTCAGAACCAGTGAGACGAAGAAATAATTATTTAAGTATTTCTATTTTCTTACCGTTTCTAAAAAGACTCGCTTCCACGAAACAGTGTGTAACCTACCAGGTCAACATGTGTCTAAGACGATGTCGCGAACGCAGAGCATTAATAATTACATTCCCCGAAACCACCCGATCTCTCCCGAAATAATTACGAAGCTTGATTCATTACCCGAGGTTATGTTCCCCCAGTGGTGAGGAGATCCATCATCACCGTAAAATGAAAGACAAACAAGCAATCATGACAAAATGCGGGCAAATAAATATGGGGCGAATATAGCAAGTAATATCTCAGGGAGAGATGCGAAAATCGAAATTTACTCTTGTCTCTTCAAAATATACAGGCAGTACTAAAACTTGGCTTGGAATTGAATCCGAGTGTAATAAATCCTGTATTAGCCAATCCAATTTCTATTTTACAACAATCATATCCTCATCCGGCTAGCTTATTCCCAAATTTGTTGAGGTCGATTTCCAGTTTCAGAGTGGAATTCCCTGCCGGAGTCTGTATTGTCTGATGACTACAACCTGGGCGTCTTTAATTCAAAAGTGAATAAGTAATAAATAAAAATATATAACAAGACTAAATTTAACATGTGGCACAAATGTTGTTATCAGTGCTGTAACTATTCATAGCAAAGGGCTATAAAGATTATTGAAATCATTGTAAAAAGTCTAATTAAAAGAAGGAAAAAAAGTAAAAATGAGATTGAGAATAGTTAGAGACATCCACATATTTGTGCCGTTTATGAGTTACCAGGGAAGCCGCATGCGCAGAAGGAGCTAATTTTTTTATCTTCAACGTAGTCCTTGATTTTATTATATGCTTTTTTAATAAGGACACGTTTGATGTAGTTTTTGAACTTTCCATCGGTCAATTCTATAACTGACTTTGGCAATTTGTTATAAAAGCGTATACTGTTTATAAGAAAAAACTTGCTAGTTTTCGTTAAGTGAAGCTGAATACCTTTATTTTAAATGGAACTACAATTATCTGACCTCTACGTTTCAGTTTACGAGTAAGGTTCTCTGCTCCTCGCGTGCAGCGGATTTCTGCATCCCTCATCAGGTTATTGGTCTACTTTGTGGGAAGCTTTTACTCCAGAACTTTTCAGCCATCATTTACCATCTTTCTGCGAGCAATTAGAACCTGCCCACTGCCACATAAGTTTGTCCATTCTTCGGACTATATTTGTTGCCTTGGTGCTCTTACGAATCTTTTCATTTCATTTTCGCTCACGAACTCTCCAAGCAAAGCTCTGTGTCTTTTAATCCTTTTATTTTTAACCGATTTACCAAAAAGGAGGAGGATCTATGTTCGACATTATGTATTTTTTTTTTGTGTATGTTCACCGATCACTCTCATTTCACCGGTCATGTTCAGTTTCATGATATTCGGGTAATCTATTCTGGCATTATAGGTACCTTACTTAACTATTTGCCCATTAGGTAGGTACAACTAAAAAGACGAAAACAAGAAGAAAATCATGCTGTGCAGTCGGAGGATACATGTTCGCGAGCTGGCTGGCCAAAACTAGATGTATGCTCCGACTGCACAGCATGATTTTCTTCTTGTTTTCTTCTTTTTAGTTCACTTTTTAAGCAGTCGGGTTATTGATTGTTTTATTTATACATTATAGTTATTTTTTTTTCGACTTTGGTACATTTAAACATATAAGTGTTATATATTTTTGTAATCACCTTTATAAGCCCTTTATTTTAATACCCCACACGATGGGCTTGGAATAAATATTTGGGCCCCCACAATATGGCGCCCAAAATCCTCCATTTTCCTATTTTTCAATTTTAATGTAGCCAGTGACACTCGCAGGGTTACGACGAATCGATTGACGTAAGAACCATCAAAATCGGCCAATGCGTTTGGTCTCTAGAACGCCACATAGGAACAAACATACATACGTACATACATAGACTAATAAACACATTACCCTCCTTCGGCAGTCGGGCAAAAATAAAAAAACTTTTATGCAAAAAAATACTACCGACTTCCAAATAAGAAAACTACAAGGGGAAAAATAACTTTATTTTTGAAAGTCGGTGTCCATAACGCAATAAAATGGTACCTACCAAAGACACCGACTTCCAAAAATAAAGTTATTACCCGACTGCCGAAGAAGGGTAATGTGTTTATCAGTCTATGTATGTATGTATGTATGTTTGTTCCTATGTGGCGTTCTAGAGACCAAACGCGTGGGCCGATTTTGATGATTAATACGTCAATAGATTCTTCTTAAACCTACGAGTGTCACTGGCTACATTAAAATTAGAAAATAGAAAAATAACGGATTTTAGGTGCCATATAGTGGGGGCCAAATTTTTTTAAAAACCCAACTGCTTAAAAACCAAACTAAAAAGCCGTAAACAAGAAGAAAATCATGCTGTGCAGTCGGAGGATACATCTGATTTTGGTAAGCCAGCTAGCGAATTCGTATCCATTCGGTTTTTTTATTTTTTGAAGTTTTCTTATTTGGAAGTCGGTAGTATGTTTTTTGCAAAAAAGTTTTTTTATTAATCTGAAACTACCAACACACTTGTAACAACCGCCTAATATAAATAAGTGTGGTACCGTTAATTAGGAGAGTTAGAAAGTTTTTCGCGGCAAGATCTTCCAGCTTCCAGCGTTCGCTCAGGTATACTCAGGAGTAGTTTTAATTAACGGAACATACTTTGAGTTAAGGAGCTCAGCGTAGCGTGTGGCGTGCCTAGCAAGAAACATAATTAATGTACATAGATTTAGATGGTATTACTTACGAGTGAATTTCTTTGTTGTGTTGTTTGTTTTTGTTTTGTTTAAGAATTGTGCTCTTGCCAGTGTAGAGGAGCTCGTGGCTAGATAATAACAGCTGCATGTTAGGCATCGTGTTCCAGTCTTAGCATTGTCGAGGTCGGTGCAGGGGTGGCTCATCTTAATTTACTGAGGTTCTTTCGTGCCTTGGACTGCACGTTAAGGTTTTCGCTGTTTTTTGTGGATTTTTGACGTGCGTTACGGATAGATGGATATTAAAGTCAAAGTCAAATATATTTATTTCAACTAGGCCAATAAGCGGCACTTTTGAACGTCAAACATTAAATCTAAATTAAAAATGTACAAGTAATAAAAATTGACTCTACCGTGCATTCGGAAAGTAGCTTGTTATGGAGAAGAACGCACAAGAAACTCCATACTTACTCTTTTTAAAATGTTTTACAATGTTTACTTATGTACATACATTAATAAATTCATATATGTGAGGACGATGCACCCAAAAATAGCACTACACACTATACTACGTACAGGTATAAAGTAATAAAAGCACTAACAGGTAAATTCATTAATTTGATAAATAGGAACATGGTTCTCACATACTTACAAATATTCTAAACATAGGTAAAATACCTAATTCAACAACAACGGAACCGTGTGTGAGTCAAATTCTGGAAAAATATAAAAAATAACATAAGAATACAATAACTACGAATAGGAATACAAATTAGCAAATTTGATTATGTCCACACCAAAGATTGCCCTACGGAGCGGGACCAACATGTTGCCAAGCATTATTATCTTGAACATAATCATCTAACTTGTAATATGCTTGTTTACAAAGTGTGCTTTTAACTAAAGTTTTAAATTTACTTTCATTTAGTTTTAATATATCACAAGGTACTTTGTTATAAAATTTAACACAGTACCCCATGAAAGATGAGTGTACTTTTGCTAGTCTATAAGACGGTTGATCTAACTTATCTTTATTTCTCGTATTACAATTGGGTTGTTGAATATAAAAAAAAATAAGATTTTTAAAATTTATTTTGAAACTTTACATATCATAAATTATATTGTCGTTGCAAAAATCTCAAGAATATTTTTTTTCAATTTATTATAAGCAATTGAAAATCGATAAAATTTTAAAAAGAACCACCTGTCTACGAACGGGCCATGATTGGTCGCCATGTTGGTGACGTCATAACGTTCAAGGAATTTCACCATAGTACAGTTTCACGTGAATTGACTAAAAATAGCCGAAAATTAGTGCAAAAATATTATTTATAACAGCAAATTTTATTTAGACATGTGTGATAAAGGATTCATAAAGGCTAATTTCGATAAGATATCCATCTGATGGACGATTTGGAAAAATTGAGCATAAGTAAAGTAGTCGTAATGAATATTACATGTTAGTGGACCGCGACCGGTGTTTGTCATTGTTGTTTACACAATACATTTAGAAACATAATTGTCGTAATATAATTATTGTTACATATGGTGATATTCGTGTAAAATAAAAAGCTAACAAACATGATTGGCGCGCAACTTCGACTTTAGATATCAAAAATCTTCATAGGTACCACTAAATATTATACAACCCGAAATCTGTGGAGCCTTTATTTTTATTAATTTTTTGCATAATATCCTGGTATTTTTCATTATTTACATATCCCTTTATAATATTAAACACAAATATCTATATAATATAAATACAAACTCTAAAAAACTTTGTAGAACAAAAACGTAAATATTAATTCGGTACATTTTCAAATATCTCTTAAATGCGTCGACCGATTTTCACAATTTAAACAGAAATATTAGTTTTACGCCTATATCCGTCATTTAAAATTAAAATAATGAATATATCTCCATAAACAAAAAATCATGTTTTCAAGTTACGTAATTATACAAAAATGTCAACTTTGCTTGAAAGTTCCCTTAAAAATATACTTTTCTCAATCTTTAATGATCAAATTAAGAAATGAATCAGAATCTAATACTTAATTAGAACAAAATAACAACATAATTAACATATTCTAATTGGAATCTAGTTAGACATAAAACATTTCTCAAAACTTTAGTACAGTTTGCTAGGTTAGGTATTGCGCGAATCACATAATAATGGGGCGTTATTTGTAATATTCGTACATAATGATGCGAAGCAAGCACGATAACTTTTAAGGTTCGATATTTATGATCAATGTATTCGATATTCATCAATATATTGACGATAATAACAAGATGGAATTGGTTATAAGTCAAAACACTGTATAAGCTATGTGCCACAATGAGTAGAAATGAACGTTGTGACGTCACACGGGCTCGGCTTTGTTCGGAAAACTGTCGGGGTGTTTTCGGTACTGGATTCAAAAAAATATTTTCGATTGGATTTTACTTTGTAATTACAATGAAAAAAAAAATACTAAAAATAGTTTTGTATGAAAACTTATATATGATCTTTCCATTTATTACAAAAAAAAGTAGGGTCAACAAACCAATTGTGTAGAAGCCAGAATATCTGACTACAGTCTTGCCAAGGCATATCGTGTTGCCTAGGTACCTGGTTGTGGTGCTCCATGTAAAGTACTGATAGTAGATGTAGATACCTGCACGCCGACTTGATGCCGACTCCATCACTGTAGGTAAGAGCTAGACAGACTTAATTGTCCATTGAATTTCAGTAGCCTTTTTTTTTTACAGTCAATTGCACTTCCATGGTTTGGTTTTTAGGGTTCCGTACCCAAAGGGTAAAAACGGAACCCTATTACTAAGACTTCGCGATCCGTCTGTCTGTCTGTCTGTCTGTCACCAGGCTGTATCTCATGAACCGTGATAGCTAGGCAGTTGAAATTTGCACAGATGATGTATTTCTGTTGCCGCTATAACAACAAATACTAAAAACAGTATAAAATAAATATTTAAGGGGGGCTCCCTGTATGGGAGCTGTATGGGGGCTCCCTTAAATAAACAAACTTAAGTAAACAAACGTTATATTTTTGTTGTTTTTTGCTCGATATTTATAACGGCAACAGTTAGACGCTTGAAATATTCACAGAATATTTAGTTGAATATTTACTTCAAAAACTAATAATTATTAAATTAAAATAAAATAAATTAAGGGGGGCTCCCATACAACAAACGTGATTTTTTTGCAGTGTTTTACTATAATGGTACGGAACCCTTCGTGTGCGAGTCCGACTCGCACTTGGCTGGTTTTTAATCATTTGTATGTCGATTTGCAAAACATAGCGCACTACCTAATTTTTAGGGTTCCGTACCAAAATTGTAAAAAGGGACCCTATTACTAAGACTCCGCGATCCGTCTGTCTGTCTGTCTGTCCGTCTGTCTGTCTATCTGTTCGTCTGTTACCAGACGGTATTTCATGAACCGTAATAGCTAGACAGTTGAAATTTTCACAGATGATGTATTTCTGTTGCCGCTATAACAACAAATACTAATAAAACCGGCCAAGTGCGAGTCGGACTCGCACACGAAGGGTTCCGTACCATTATCGCAAAACACTGCGTAAAAATCACGTTTGTTGTATGGGAGCCCCCCTTAATTTATTTTATTTTAATTTAATAATTATTATTTTTTGAAGAGAATATACAACTAAATATTCTGTGAATATTTCAAGCGTCTAGCTGTTGCCGTTATTAATATCGAGCAAAAAACGGCAAAAATATCACGTTTGTTATATGGGAGCCCCCCTTAAATATTAATTTTGTACTGTTTTTAGTATTTGTTGTTATAGCGGCAACAGGAATACATCATCCGTGAAAATTTCAACTGTCTAACTATCACGGTTCATGAGATACAGCCTGGTGACAGACAGACAGACGGACAGCGAAGTCTCAGTAATAGGGTCCCGTTTTTACCCTTTGGGTACGGAACCCTAAAAACCAATATTTAAATGGGGCTCCCATACAACAAACGTGATTTTTTTGCCGTTTTTTGTGATAATGGTAGGTACGGAACCCTTCGTGCGCGAGTCCGACTCGCACTTGGCCGGTTTTTAAGACCTTGCATATAATTATTACCTATGTTTTACAAATAAATGTTTCTGATTCTGATGGTAACAAATAGACTTTGACGGAGCTTTTTTGTCACAACAGACAGCAGATAATCGAATCAACTACAACCTTTCTATAAATACTAACAAACACATAAACTTTAAACGAGCTTCTGTCGACAGATCTTCATACATATCACATAACATCACGCCTGTGTTCTCCGGAGGGTTAGGCAGATATGCGCCTATTGTATAACCACATTTCACCAGTTATGTTTAAGTCCCATCTAATAGGGAGCGACACTATTGCTATCAACCGGCCACAAGTCCAGACTCCGGCCTGCTCCTGAATAATTCCAGATGGAAAAACACAATAACACAATGCGCAGCCCGGGAATCGAACCTAGGACCTCATGCACAGCAGACAGCAGTAGTGCTTGCGACCACTAGACCACCGAAGAAGTCAACAAACCAATTAACTGAATCCGTAAAACATCATTAAACACTCGCTGGCACCGCTAATCGATGCTCAAAACAATCGGTAAAACAAAGCTTCTAATTAAACGATATAATTTAGATTGGTTCACAATAACCGCGCAAATTACTTACGGAACGCCAAATGGAATATTTTGTGTCACTGTGTTAAGGCGGCGTTCTGCTGCACGAACGTGGCGCAAGAACGAAGCTGGCGAATGTTTTTTTGTTAGAAAGGGTCGCGTTTGACCGCGATCTCACCTAATGGTAAGCGATGATTATGGTGGACGATGTAGCACGCTTGCCTAGAAGTAACCTATTCACTCTTGACTTAAAACATCTAGGTTGTAGCTATCAGGAAACTCAGACTCCGGCAGGGAAATAAACTCCTTATCTGTACGCTTAATGAAAGTATTCCCAAAACGTTTAGTCCGTATAGGCGGGATGTCCACCATGTACCCATGACCGATCACCGTCACCGACGTCATATTGTGTCTTGTCTTGATTGAGTTGACTTTTGAATTTGAAAGGAAATTACTGTAACAACTTACAACCTTATTTATAAAAGAATCTAACTCAAATAATTTATTTCAGCTAAACTATTAAAGACACTTTTGCCTTTTCAAGGTCGGTAAGTCAAAAATAACAAGCTAAGTGCACATTCCCAAGCGTAAGTAGATCTTTACGGAGAAGCAATTGTGAAGGTGCAAGCAATTGTCTAAAGAGATGCGTAATTTTTTGCCTTTTAATCAACACGTCATTTATGATAATCCATGCCGAAAATAATATAGCATGTGCCCTGTGCGTTACTTTGTTATTTAGGTACTGGATGGTCATTAAAGTTAAGTGTCCATAAGTCAAAATCACCTCAAGGTTTTAATTCATCTCTACGATTTAGTAAGCTATTTACAGTCAAGAGCCAAAATTCAAAAGCACAATCACAAAAATAATATCCTATCAATAATTTGTATAAGAATTTAAATATTCCGCAACTGATTTAATCTATAGAATTAATATTTGTTTCGGGATATTTACCATGTATATTTAGTTTTTGTTGTTTTGTTTTGTTTTGCTCGCAACAAAAAACAAAATATACATGGTAAATATCCCGAATCAAATATAAATTCTAATGATTGTGACCATGTCAGCTTAAAAACTTATATTGATTTAATCTATAGTATAAAATCTAAAGTGTAGATTATTAGACTCGAAGTGCGACTGCACTTTGTTCATTATACGTTTATATTGCCTAAGGGTCATCATTTTATAACTCTAACATCGTTGAATTTGGATATGTTTCTATTTTTAGCCATCTTAATCACTTGCGCGTCAGTGTAACCAGCCCTTAACGCGCAATGAATTAAATTTCCGAATTCATTCGCTTCTCTTCGCTGGAGCTCGCTTGATTGATTTAAAGGTCGTTATCGAAAAGTTTACGAACACAATTCCACGTTTAGTGTTACAATATTAAAACGATAAATAAGCCACGTTTTAGAATTTAATTTGTTGTTTTCTGATGTGATTTAGAGTGGCTTTTCTTGTCTCTTTTAAAATGTATATTTTTTACTGGGTGTGCCCTTCTGTTTTCAAATTTGTCTACCTAAAATCCTCCTTTGTCTTCGACCCAGAGGACGAGATATGCCTCCACTAATGAAATTAACAAGTCCACATCGATATTGTCAGCCATTTTTTGCACTTACACGTGCGAATTTAGTTACAGCGAAACATCAACTACCGAACGGGTATGCCGTGAGTTGGCGCGGCGCGGTGCATCGTGCTTGTCGTTCCAAGGCGTGGCGCCGCGCCGTGGTGATGTGTCCTCGCCCTAAAATGTTAATATCTAGAATTCTGTATGGATTTGTGGCCGGTTGACGGCGATAGGCTCTTACATGGGACTTAAACGTAACCGGAAAAAGGTGGCTATACTATGGATGAACCTTTGTCTAATCCATCAAAGTATACAGGCCTGAACCGGAAGACGATACGTTGGAAGGCCTCCCACTGGATGGACCGATGACCTGGTTAAGGTTGCGGGAAGGCGCTGGATGCGAGACGCACGGGATCGGTCAATGTGGCGACGCCTGGGGGAGGCCTATGTCCAGCAGTGGACGTCTTTCGGCTGAAATGATGATGATGATACAGGCCTGATATGACGTATTATGTTCGAGATAGTTTCCTAGCTCGTGGCTAACTATTAAAACGGTTTAATCTTCGAGATTAAGCACCGCATGCCGAATTTAGTGCGTGGATGGGTGAACATCCATCACAAACCGAGATGACGATCTTCCATGCCTTAGGAAGTACGTTAAACCGTAGTTGGACCCGATTTCCCTTGTAAATTGAGGTGCAGGTGAGCAGGCACCACGACGGACAAGCAGGCAATCAGGCAGGTAGGCAGGTAGGCAGCAAGGGTTGATGGTCAAGGCAGACAATCGGGCAGGTATAGCCCTCACCAAACTTCTTGGCCGCCCTGAAGTTGATTTACCGGATGCGCGAGGTACGAAACGGTGCTGTTTTTGTATGAGATTTTCTACTGCGCAGCCATTGTAGCCAACTTCAGGGCGGCCAAGAAGTTTGGCGAGGGCTATAGGCAGTAGAATAGGTAGCAGGACGGATTGACAGGCAAACGGGTAAGTACGTAGGCACCAAGGGGTGTGGGGGCCGGCTATGACTCAATACGCCAAACAGCGAGGCCTTCGAAGCCAAGAGATGACCGTTGAGGGTAAGGTCCGGGCAATAATGCTCTCTTTATGGAACCACACACAATATATTTAATTGGAGCATTTCAGAAAGTAATATCTCTTAAACAAGCTATAAAATTCACATTGAGAGTTTTCAGAATAGAAAATACACTTGGTATTATAGTACTCAATAGCCAACCAACTTTCAGCATTTAGTCCAGATTCAAAACTAAAAAAGTGACTCCCGTTTTTCTTCGTTCTCTGTCATGTCTTATGGAATTCAAATTCAAAATCTCAATTAAGAAATCATGCCGAACGAATAAAAACGGTTTACAGAGGGTGCAGTCTGCCGCTGTCCTTATTATGAAAATTATAATGTACAACGAGCTTAAAGAAGGGTAATAGTCCATGGTATGATATTTCTATGGCTTAAGAAAATAAAATAGACATATGTCATATCAGGTAAAAATGTCAGAGTTTAAAATATTCTATGATTTTTACAAATTAGCAGTAAAAATAAGTTTTGGATGTTAAAGCAAATCGTATGCTTTTCAGGTGTTTACATTATCAAAGAATACAAAAATTTCAAATTTCAAAAGTTATGATTATGAGGTTTGAGAGGAGCTCGTGGCCAAATAATAACAGCCGCACGGGTCGAACTTCAAGGTTAAGCAACGCTTGACGAGGTCGGTCCGTGGATGGGTGACCATTTTAACATACCGAGTTTCCTCCGTGCCTCGGAAAGCACGTTAAGCCGTTGGTCCCGGCTGTTATTTGAAGATCTTTGACAGTCGTAACGGGTAGTCAGAAGCCTGAGATCTGACACCAGTCTTGCCAAGGGGTATCGTGTTACCCATTTACTGGGTTGTGGAAGTCTGATAGGAAGTCGCTCCATGTAAAACACTGGTACTTAACTGAATCCGGTAAGACTGGAAGCCGACCCCAACAATAATTGGGAAAAAGGCTAGGCAGATGGTGATGATGATTATGAGGTTTGTAAAGTGTGTTATAAAACGTAAGTAGACTAAGAGACGAGGAATGAATACCACATCAGATGCGAATAATTCTAACACCAGTCTTGACAAAGGATACCGTGTTACACAGTTACTGGGTTGTGGACTTGTGGAGGTTTTACTAAGGGAGTTTTTTCTAAAGAAATCCAAGATTATCAATCATGTATATTCTTACTAGCTTCTGCCAGCGGTTTCGCCCCGTGGAAAGTGTTTTATCATCCCAAGGGCACATTATACCGGGATAAAAAGTTTACATAGCCTATGACCTATTCCAAACTATAATCTATCTCTGTGCCAAATTTCATCTAGATCCGTTCAGCCGTTCTGGCGTGATTGAGTAACAAACATACATCCACACACACATCCATCCAAACATTTACATTTATAATATTATGTAGTAAGATTGCCCGTATATCTAATAGCAATAATATATAGTCTCATTGACTGATGTCCACACTCAAACATAATCAAAAGTAGTTAGTGTAATGAGAGCGAATCAGCAGCGTTTGTGTTTGAGTGCCAATCAGCCGTGAGGGACAAATACTGCTGAATGTTTCATAGCCGGAGTTAGGGAGTGGAATGGGGCAGCTTTTAGTTTATTATTATACAAATAATATCTAGTTAATAGCTCGTTAGTGCAAAATAAATACAGAATTGTACTGTGAGGTACAGAACACTACTGGCCTAAGGGTAAAGAATAACTTCACTAACGATATCAGTAGATACCTGTAATACGTCTGCTGATCTCAATCAATATAGCGACTGCCTTTATTCCAGAGGCTTTTTGCCATACAGCATGGCAATGCCACCAGTGTATTGGAATTATTAACTGACAGGGATGCGGAGGAAATTTCTGACTATGTTATAGTTTGTTGCTGGGTTTAATTAGTCAGGACATTTAATTGATTTTCTTTATAAATACATTCATACATTTTATTTAGGTTTTCACTATATATAGTAAAATAAACCAAATTCATAAAAGTTTGATATTATTTTAACACACTGCAATATTTACACATGATCAGATTCATCGCACCATCCATCGATTTAAATGCCAAAAGGCTCAAATCAAAAGCTCAAGTTTTCGGTAAATAAAGTAAAGCGCGAGTGTATCACCCCTAGCAGTATTAGTGCGCCAGCCGCCGGCAGAAATTACGTGGCAATGTCAACTTCATCAACACCTTGTATTATATACCGTGTTTTGTATGTGCTCACTGGAAATTCAATTTGACTGTATTTAGTTTATACGCTAGATCAGTAACCTAATTTAGCACATCTCTAAATAGTATAAAACAAAGTCTCTGTTCGCTTCTGTCGACGTTATTTCTGTTTCTCCGCCAAGTTCTTCTAAACCATGTAACGAATTTTGATACTAATTTCACTAATAGAAAGGGCAATAAACGACGAAAGTTTTTGTATATAATCGGTCCCGTGCAAAGCCGGGGTGGATCGCAGGTACATTTATAAACTCATAGCTTTAGGCAGAAACTACAGAAAGCCAACTGTTACAATGCTCACACACTGGTTTTGGTCACACAGACAAGCCGGTAACCTTTCTCTTTACCTTTTATTTTTGCATGTAGTAATACCTATGCATACTGCTTTACCACAAGCAGATAGTGCAGTTATGTGGGACTCCAACCCACTAAAACTCCACGGTGTCCTCCTGTGCCGCTTATGGCGGTAACACGGGCATGCGTTAGCACTCATCCGTCAGCCAGCCGCGGCTGTACGACACCGGACCCTCCTCTGGAGAGTACCCCCCATAGCACCCTTATCCCAAGGTCTGGTCTACTACCAGTCATACAGGAGGATCCCACTATTTTAAATGGAGTGACAGCCTATCTGTCCTCCATAACCCAGATACTTTGTAACACGATATACTTGGTACTTATGACAAAGATCTAAGAAAATCGAACCTTGTGCAAGATAGTAATCGCATACCGGGGTTATAAAGGTGTTACTACAAAGACGTGTAATGATATCAAATCACTAAAACAAAAAGGTATAATCTCACTTAAGTTTCACGATAATAGTTTGTGCGTAATTCCCTAAATTATTAGTAAAATATGTGATTAAAAGTAAAAACCGGCCAAGTGCGTGTCGGGCCACGCGCAGTAATAGGGTTCCGAAGTTGCAAAATAATGCGGACTAAAAAGAGGATTTTGTTGTTGTTACATGAACATTAGAACGGTTTCAGCGGCTCACAAAGTCTAAAAATGGGCCCGCATAGATTTTTTTAATCTATTGCTTATATCGTTTGACCTTGCCTAGATGTAATCTATTCACTCTTGACTAAATAAGGACTAACTGGTAACTGAAGAAGGAGTTATAAAATCCAACTTCGCAAATGAAGTTAAAATATTATCTACGAGCAGTTGCCCGCGGCTTCGCTCCCGTGGGCCACCCCACAGGACCCGTTTTCGGGATTAAAAAATAGCCTATGTTACTCAAGAATAACGTAGCTTTCTATTGGTGAAAGAATTTTTTAAATCGGTCCAGTAGTTTCGGAGCCTATTCGGTACAAACAAACAAACAAACAAAAAAATCTTTCCTCTTTATAATATTATTATTAGTATAGATTTGAGTACCACCGCGGCGGATGCGAATTGCGAAAGGGGCCGATACGAGCGCGCGTTAGAGCCACGGGGAATGGAATAGTTCGTTCCTGGATCCTTGCGTGCACGCTCCTTGTTTATTTCTCTTTCGGAATTAGAAAAAAATCGTATGTATTCACCTCCAATCTCCTCTAATACCGCAGATTAGAGGTGAATTCTCTAATCTGCGGTATTCACTATTTCATTCTGGGAACTTTTACGCTAAGTAATTTGCTTGGAAATCGAATCTAATTTGACTTTACTTTTACGTTTTAATTACAAAACGTCGAAAATACTTCTGCACTAACACAAAATAGACTACACAGCGCGCATGCGCCGTATGGAAGACTGCCAACGACTCCGACCATACTCCGACCAATCCAATGCGTTATTCGAGCTTAAACATTATTAATTTAGAAATCATTATTATTAAGGATGTTATGATTTTATTTTTGTATATTTTTACATGGTTCATAAGCATATATTTACTTTCTGTTTTACACAGCTAACAAAGTTATTTAAGTAATTTTACAATGGCATTTGTACAAAAACTTTACTGTGCCAAGTGCATTTTATAAGTTGGTCAACTATTACTCGTAAACTTGTAAAGCCTGTTATGATTTCATTTTTGTATATTTTTACATGGTTCGTAAGCATTATATTTACTCTGTTTTACACAGCTATCAACTTTATTTAAGTAATTTTTCAATGGCATTTGTACAAAATTTTTACTGTTCCAAGTACATTTTATAAGTTGGTCGACTATTACTCGTAAACTTGTAAAGCCTTGTTATCCGTGATAATTTTCCTTTTAATTTCGTTATATTTACTACTGCCGTGATTTTTTTCACATAGCCTAGAGCAACCATTTTGCTGGCAGGGGGGGGGGACACTTGACTCTAACATAAATTTGCAACTTCAAGCTTAATTTTACGCAAACGAATCTCTGAATCGAAAAATGGTTTTAACAAACCCCTAATATTTTTAAATGGCCTATCTAACGATACCCCATACCATGGGATAGATGAGAAAAAAAAAATACATCCTCATTTTACGTCTATGGGAGCTACCCGAAAAAAAAATATTTTTCATCATTTTATATTACCACTTTGTCGGAATTATTAATATGTATATTCATGCCAAATTATAGCTTTCTAGTACTTAGATTCTCTGAGCTAGGCTGCGGACGGACAGACGGACAGAGCGAAACTATAAGGGTTCCTTGTTGACTTCGGAACCCTAAAAAATGTATGAGTATTGCCGAAATAGAAACAAACGAATAACTCTTACCGTTAATGAAATTGGTCAGTATTTTGTTACATCTCAGAATTATCAGATAAAATATGGACAAAGCTTTTACCTACATTGCAACCGCACCTACTAGTAAATGAATTTCGGTGAAGCTGTACTAAAGTGGTAGCCTAATTAATAATGACCATGTTATTTTTGAGTAATTACATACTAATTATTCCAGTGATCACACGACAATAACTAAGTATAATTAGTTAATGTAGTTATTGAATTGCGTTTTCAGAACGTTTTTAATATTTACCTTAATGGTCCCATCGTGAATAGAATTCGATAGATGGACCCCGTTTTGCGCACTTATCCACCCATTTGGTCCTTTGTGCGTGCAGGCCTCCTCTCTGTGAGAGGGAATACACCGTAATTCACCATCCGCGGGCCCGGTGTGGGTTGGTGGATGTCACATGTCTTCGTATTTTTGATTCTAGGACATACCGGTTTTCTTACGATGTTTTCCTTCATAGTTTTTAGAGCAGTTGTTATAAAATAATTTACACAAAGTAAAGCGCCTGCCTGGGTTCGAACCCATGACCTTAGACACGTAAGTCAGGGCCGTTACCACTGGGCCACCACTGCTCTCATCTGCATCAAGTATTAGAAAGAGATTTTCACCCAAATACTCGTATGAGTAACAGAGACAATACTCTACAAAGCCGAACTCTTTCCAAATCTTTGTTGTGCCATACATTATTTTTGAGAAGGGTATTTATGGAGATTTAATGATTGATTGATTTGCGGAGTTAACCTGTGCGTCAATCAATCTATCTATCAAGTATATCGCAGGGCTTTGTTGAGCTGATAAAATGTTAAACCGGGCCTGCTATAAGAAATGGCGTAACACACTCGCTGGCATTTTGGCAATGCAACAATTTAATTTGCATTGGATTGTTATTGAGCAAAAGTGTGTCATACTTTGTAAGCATTTTTTAGGTTGCTGTCTTAAAAAAGGGTGTCGCAAAACGATTTTCGTTTTTCGTTTTAGATACTTAAAAAAAGACGCTAAAAATAGATAAAACTTGTTTTATTGACTGTTAAATTAAAGAGCAGTTTTGAATTTGGCTTATGAAAGACAATAGTTAGTAAACACGCACCCTCCAATTCCTTACATACATTTAGCCTGAATACAATTTTCAATCACTCGCTGGAGCATCGGTCTAGGAGTAGCTTTTATTTCGCCTTGCGCTCGCTAGCTTTAAAACATTCAGGTTTGATGGCAATTGGTTTTAAACTATACGTTTTAAGTAGCCCTATAGGAAAAAGACATAAAATCAAAGCTTTTGGTTCCTTCCCTTTTTTGAGGATTCACCGGCGAGTAATTGAAAATGTTAGTTCCAGACTAAATAAATGTCCTAAGTGTTTAAAATGAATCATCAAAGTGAAGAAGAAGAGGTTTCCTAAAAGGGGTATTTAATTGATTACTAGGTACTATTATGTTACGCGTATTTTAGTTAGTTAGGCAGGTTTTCAAAGTGTAAAATACTAGCTGTTCCTCGCAGCTTCGCTCCCGTGGGCCACCCCACAGTACCCGTTTTTTTTTCGGGATTAAAAAATAGCCTATGTTACTCAGTAATAACGTAGCTTTCTATTGGTGAAACATTTTTTTAAATCGGTCCTGTAGTTTCGGAGCCTATTCGGTACAAACAAATAAAAAAATCTTTCCTCTTTATAATATTATTATTATATAAATATAATATAATAGAGACCAAAAACCTAACAACAAAATAAAACTCGCATACCACACTCGCTAACAATAAAATAATGCTGTTAGGATCCTATAACATTGTCCTCGCACAAAATAATCTCAACAGGCAGAGGATTCCGAGAAAAATATGATATTTCTCTTTAAATTATATTTCTGCAAAGCTTCCGTGAAAATAAAGACTTATTATAAACAACTCCGGTATACGGATTCTTTTAAGACCTTCCCAAGGTCATTTCAGTGAAAATATTCGCGTATTATGAAAGATTCTTTCGTCCTTCCATACGTTTTACAGCTCAGAGGAAAACCTTTTTATATGGGCGTAAAAGTATCTCATACAAAATGTTTAGTATATAACAAGTCTTTTATGATATCCTGGTGTATTAAGTGCGTATTTGAATATTTGGTAGCTTGTTAATAAGAGAAAAATATACAAGCCTTCTTGTATAGTCGTCTTGAGTAGCAGGGCTTTTTGTTAACCTCTAAAACACTGTTGTTTGTTTTGTGTCTACTAATTGACGTTCAAAAAGAGGGGTTTTTCCAAGAAATTACTACCAACCTTTCTTTTTTCTGTTACCAAGCCGTTTACTTTATTCCTTAGTAATTACAGACACATGAGAGTGTTTTTATGTGACTTATAAGGCCCATTTGCACGAAAAATGTAACTCAGAATTGGTAGCTAACTCGAGGTTATATTTGTCATAAAATTTTGTCAATTTACCCACGTGTTAGCAACTAACTTTAAGTTATAGTTGCATTAAGTTTTTCGTGCAGCTGGGCCTAAGTATTTTTATGGGGTAAATAATGAATACTACTAATTTAGTCTACCTCTTCGGAGAACACAGCTCAATAATTATGAATCAACCAGCCTTTTCCAAACTTCCTGGGGTCGGCTTCCAGTCTTCACGGATGCAACTGGCTACCAGTATTTTACACAGAGCAACAGCCTATTTGACCTCCACAACCTAGTAACTGGGTACCACGACATCCCTTGGCAAGACTCATTTCCTACCTTTCATCTACCCGTAACGAATGTCAAAGATCTACAAAATTAAATAATGGAAGGAAGCGTGCTTTCCAAGGCACGTAGGAATCACGATATGGATTGACACCCATCCACAGAACGACCTCCCCGAGCGTTGCTTAACAAAATATACTATTCCTGCGATATAAACCACGAGAGCAAAGCCTGGCGTAAAAGCTAGTAGTATTATATCCAGTTAGAGAAACTGCATACTAATCTAGAAATGAGCACATGTCTGTGTTTGTCACACAGAAAGTTAGGCGAAGTTGCCTCAGCGAGATCCGATGTTTGTTTGTTTGTAACATTAGAGCACAAATATACACATATTAGACCCGGGTTTACTTGTCACACACAACCGGAGTTTCATCACACTTTGTTTCATGAGTTTATCTCGCGACGCAGCTAAGAGTGACGTTGTATGAACAAACTGACAAATGTGTGAATGAAGTCGTAAGACTTCACAACATAATATATATAGGATGAGTGTTTATTAGTGTAAATCTATGAGGAATGGAATACAACGTGGGTGAGAGACAGGAAATGACAGTGCGAGAAAGAGGCAGAAGGTGAAATGTCAGTATTGTCGGTGGAGTTATGGTTGGAGTTTGAAAGCGAAGACGAGAGGACGTATTAAATTATTATTTGAAAATTTACATTGTGTCGTGTTGAATAAAAAACCAATAGTAAATTGTTCAGCATTTTACTTGCCCCGCAAGTCCCACATTTTTACATTTAAAATATGGGACAAATGTGGGAGAGTCCAACCATCACTCCACCCACAATACTGACATTTCACCTTCTGCCTCTTTCTCCACCAATTTGAATTTATTTTCGCTCGTTTAAATACTATTCAAAGTAAAAAAGTCAAGTACAATTTCGAATCAACGTTTGCACTTCTAAATTCAGTATTATTTTCAACAAAGTGAAAATAACACCGTTGTCGTTTGCGACACCATTTTTATGTTATGATCATGCAGCGCGTGTCAGATTTCAAAGCGGCGTATCGAAGATGCGCCCGTTTGTATGGACGCCATGTTACTAAGCCACTTTGTCGAACGCAAAGTGCTCATACAATGTGGCGTACTTGATTTCAGCTGAATTGAAATCCGGCTGAAAATAAATAGCCACATTTCAAAACAGCGACGTTTTTCAATTGACCCTTCGGCAATCGGTGTTATACGATAAGGCTGCGACATATACATATTTTTTATTTTTTTTTATTTGATATAGGTTCGCGCTTGACCACCATCTCACCTGATGGTAAGCGATGATGTGGTGTGTGTGTGTGTGTGTGTGTGTGGTGTGTGTGTGTGTGATGTGGTGTGTGATATTATCACGCCTGGGATTCCCAAAGGGTTAGGCAGAGATGATAGCACACCAACATTTCACCAGTTATGTCTAACTCCCATGTAATAGGGGGCGCGCCTACTGCCATCTACCGACAACAAGCTCAAACTGCTGCTACTGAGAAATTCCAGATGGAAAAGCCAATAACACTTTGCCCGAGCCCGGAGTGGAACCTTGGACCACATGATCAGCAGTAGCACTTGTAACCACTAGACCAATGAGGGTTCAGCGACTTCATACGATTGATAAAGAATGACAACACTGGTTTTAAGGATATTACGGCAAATTGAAATAGATTTTTTAGATTAAATCCATTTAGTATCGGGACCTGTCCGTGTCTCGGAAGGCACGTTAAGCCGTTGATCCCTGCTTTCATTTGTAAATTTTTCAAAAAAAAGCCTGAAAATGGTAACCAGTCTAGTGGTATTGTAACATGGTCATGGATTTGCTTTTACTTACTCATCATCCTACTAGGCTTAAATTTGGTATTTTATTTTAATCTCACTTTTCTTTACTAACATAATTTAAGTAAGCTAAAGGTTTAATTTAAGACAAAATAAAAAAATGTATGTCGTTTTTGTGGCAAATAAACACTTTTTCTTTCTTTCATTATTTCAATTTCGCTTAGTAAAAATCGCTTATCGGGCTTTTTTTTTTTTAAATCTTTTTTTATTATAAGGGGTTTTATCACTGAGTGATAATGTCACCCCCATAAAAGACAACATACCATCTTAAAACTATACAATGGGTAATGAACAATTAATCTTTACTTATAACACTACTACTAATCTACTAGTATATTAAACTTAAGTGGGTATGTCCGCCAGACATGTCATAACATATTTAGCAGACACCCACTTATGCTCAGTCCCTCTTTAACAGTCGACATAACATCCTAGCCTCCTCCGTCAAAGGAGATGCTAGGATGCTATTGCATACCCCCACCTCAAATCCCCCACTAAACAAAGTATGTCTTTCTTGTATGTTCCGGTCACATTCCATCAACACGTTATAGGTGTCTTCAATCACCCCACATACTTCACAGTTTGGTGAGGTACTTTTGCCCATTAGATATTTGAATTTATTGGATGGGATGTGACCGGATCGCAACCTGAACAAAGCTACCACATATTTCCTCTCTATTTCCCTTCCTTCAAACCATGGGCAACGAAGCGGCTCAGATTGAATGGTTTTATACCATATTCCCTTTATCTTTGAACGCTCATCAAAATATTCGTGCCATCTTAGTCTACATAGCTCTTTTACATGACCAAGCCAATCTGAATATAACGGTAAGCATGTGTAATTAATACCCTCGTAAGTTGCTTGTTGGGCTGCTAAATCTGCTTCTTCGTTGCCCATGATTCCGATGTGTGAGGGAATCCATTGAATGGTGACGGTCTTATTCAGAGACTGCATCTTACATATTGAGTCAAGAATACTTATGGCTATCGGGTACCACCAACAAAATTATCTTGATTTATACTTAGTAAATATAACAGGGCTTCAGAAATAGCTATGAGTTCATAATACATAATAGAAATATTAGCATTAATTTTGAACTTTGCTTTAATATTAAGTTGAGGATCAAAAAAAGCAGCTCCTAAGTCTGAACCATCCTTGGACCCGTCCGTAAATATTTTATAGTGTCGACTAAACTTATCATCCATCATTTTTACACAAGTATTATTAAGATCCGTGACATTAATGAGTCTTTTTGGCAAACTTATATCTTTGTTTCACTTATTACTTTAGTTAAATCTATATTAGTTACCCAAGTGCCCAAAGAGTAAATATCCAATACCGGGCTAGAGTACAAGGGCATGTTTGTGTATACTCTGTGAACATCGACTAATAATGGCAGTTTTTTGTTTCTCCAATAAAAACCTTGGCATTGGTCAGACAGATCGCCCAATATACTAATTATAATATTTTTATGTTCCGATTTTGATCTTAGATAAAATTTTGATGTCAAAAACAGTCTTCGAATGAATAACGGTTGGAGGCATAGCTCCCCTTCCATCACATGGATAGGCGTGCTTCTAATAAATCCTCCTATGGTCCTCATTGCCTGATTTTGCACTCTGTCAAGCTTAAGAAGATGACTGTTTGCACAGTGTCCGTACAAAAAGGAACCATAGTCTATCCTACTTCTAATTATGGCTATGTACAGCTTTCTGAGATGCAAGGGATGTACGCCCCACTTGGTACCCGCTAATACTTTAAAAACATTTAAAAAACGACACACTTTTTCCCTTGCCTCATTTATATGTTTGCCCCACTTTAAGGAACTGTCCAACCACATTCCAAGGTACTTGACACAATTTAGTTGTTCAATGGGGTTATTATTAATAATGAGTTGGATATTATTTCTTCTTCTCCCCCTACTAAAAAGACACACCTTTGTTTTCTTATGGGAAACATTCAGACCTAAATCAGCCATCAAGCTTTGAAAAATATGTAATGCGTTTTGTATATGGGACACAGAATCGGATAAACTTTTCTATATGTCATATAAAATGAAGTCATCGGCATATTGCGAAATGTAAACATTGGTTATGCTTCTACAAACATTAACAGTGGCCGCATTAAATAGTAAAGGGGACAGAGGGTCTCCTTGAGCTATGCCCATACCAGTACTACGACATATTACACTGTTGTCCCGCAGTTCAACGATTAGATGTCTTTGATGAAGATACTGCCAAATATAATAACAAAGAACAGAACCCACTCCCAAGTCATCCAAAATCCTTAAAAGAAATGTCAAATTTATATTATTGTAGGCAACTTATCGGTCTGATATATATATCGAATTGCGTCAAGCCTTGACTTGTGTCTTGTATTTCATCTGTCCTACGAATGTTATTAAGTGTATCTATGAAAAAAATATGCAGAACATCTGATCTTCACAACCCAATTACTAGGTGACACATTACCCTTTGGCTACTAATTACCTTTGGTTACTAGGTAATAGCAAACCAACTAAGTAGTATCCAGACACTGTCTTCTAAAAAAACATATAAAAAACACTTTGAAGTAATTACTGGAATCGATATTAATTCAATTGGAACGGAGCTGAAGTTAGATTGAACTCACTGATTGGAAGATGAAACAAAAATACTTGCTTTTCAACTCCCGTTCCAAGTTTTATGAGTTACTCCACTTTACTAGCAGGCTGGGCTGTTTCAATAAAACGAGAGAGTTGAAGTTAACGCACTTTAAGTGTAACTGCAGACAGAACAGAAATAGTAATTTAAAATTAACTGGGCAACCACTGCTCTAAACCATACGTTTAGAGCAGTGGTTGCCCAGTGGTAACGGCACCGTCTTACTTGTCGTAGGTTATGGATTCGAACCCAGGCAGGCACTTTACTTTGCGTAAATTATGTCATCAACACTGCTCTAAAACGGCGAAGGAAAATATCGAGAGAGAAAGCGGCAGGTCCAAGAACCAAAAGTTCGAAGACATCCATCAAACCGCACTGGGCCCACGTGGTGGATTACGCCCCGTTCATTCACACAGAGTGGAGGCCTGTGTCCTAACAGTGGAAACATCAATAAACCCGACTGCTTAAAAAGTGAACTAAAAAGATGTAAACAAGAAGAAAATCATGCTGTATAGTCGGAGGATACATGTTCGCGAGCTGTCTGATCAAAACAGATTTAGAATTATACATTTTTAGAATTACATACATTCAAACATATAAGTGTTGTATATTTTAGTAATCACCTCTTTAAACCCTTTATATTGATACACCACACGATGGGTTAGGAAAAAAAAAATTGCAACCGCTACAATATGGGGCCCAAAAACCGCCATGTTTCTTTTTTTACCCGACTGCCGAAGGAGGGTAATGTGTTTACCAGTCTATGTACGTATGTTTGTTCCTATGTGGCGTTCTAGAGACCAAACGCGTTGGCCGATTTTGATGATTCTTACGTCAATCGATTTGTCTTAATCCTGCGAGTGTCACTGGCTAGAATAAAATTGGAAAATAAAAAAATGGCGGATTTTGGGCGCCATTTTGTGGGAGCAACATTTTTTAGAATTATTTAGAATGATCAAGCCTAAAGAATCGAAATTCGTTTGTGCCGTCAAGTAGACTTGTCATGCCAATCCACTCCCACACACGTTCAATTCTAACTGATCCAATCGGCCGCGTCATGACGGTTGGACGATAGGAAGGATGGTGTATGGCCACCATAACGAATCAATTCATTCACCGTCTAAGCTATCAACGTTAATATCAGCCTGTTATTGGCCAACTAAAGATTAAAGGCCTCTTACAGAGAAAGCACAAGCATTAATCGTGACGATTGATCAAGGAATGTTGGTGATTTCAGACTCAAAATTTTTTAGTGATCAACAACGTGAAGTTAGAAGCAACGTGATCTACTGCTAGCTAAACATCTTTAATTAAAAAAATATCTTGCTAAAAGTTATCTTTATCTTGCTAAAAGTTCACACCTAAACCACCAATTTTTTCCGTAACCTCCAGACGATTCCATCAGCACTTGTACCCAACCCTTCCTACCTGACCTCAGCCCCAGATCACTGGGATACATAAATCTCCCCGGCGGAGCATAAATTTGTTTTTTTTTTTCATTACCACCCCGTACATTTCATTACGGGGTCGTTGAGGGGTGGGGGGTTAATTTATGGGTCTCAGTTCGTTCGCAAAAAACGGTTAATTACGTGTATAGGGGATGAAGAAGACCCCGTTTGAGAGCTGACCTTGCGACTTTTCTAAGAGCCTGTGGCTATGTAATACTAATAACAAACACAAGGGTCGATCTTAAAGGTTAAGCGACATTTACTGAGGTTAGTCCGTGGATCATCAATTACATTCCTAGACACACCTCGGAAAGCATGTTAAGCTACGGTTCCGGTTGACATTAGTAGATCTTTGATAGTCGTTATAATGAGAAGCCAGATAATCTGGCAAAAGTCTTGCAAAGATGTATCTTGCTACCCAGTTACTGAGTTCTGGATGTGAGAGAGATGTGTCGATTATGTAGCCTAGGTAATAGGTATAGCAGTTTTTGTATCGGGATATACGTGTTTAGCTCGATACGAAAACAGAACAAATGTAGTTTCTATTTTATAAACATTTTGTTTCCAAAAAAAAACTAGCCAACTAATGCTTCTTTATTATTGAATATTAAAAGTGTCTTATTCAACAGAATATCCGCAATATTGCTAATAAAAGAGCGGACTTAAGCCAACTTAGCCGTTAGCTATTTTAAAATCAACTTCCAATGCGCTAGAAACAAGCCAGTATGGGAAAATAAAATATTTCTCAAACATGCTTGGTAATTTGAGCATTATTTTGACAACCTTCTTCGAGATAAATCGAAATTGCTGTACTGGCCAAATAAATGCGAGCAGCGGCCGGCATAAGTTGTATGAAAATCCATATCTGTCGTGTCGTGGTTTAGCGGCCAAATAGTAAACTCATATCTGTCGAGTAATTTAAAAATGGAAATTCATCAGTTTGAAATTTAAATAAAACCTTTGATAATTTACATCATTGGTTGCCATGTTTCGGAGTAAAAGATCGTTCCATTTTTACCCGACTGCCGAAGAAGGGTAATGTGTTTATCAGTCTATGTATGTATGTATGTAAGTATGTATGTATGTATGTATGTTTGTTCCTATGTGGCGTTCTAGAGACCAAACGCGTGGGCCGATTTTGATGGTTCTTACGTCAGTCGATTCGTCTTAACCCCGCGAGTGTCACTGGCTACATGAAAATTGGAAAATAGGAAAATGGCGAATTTTGGGCGCCATATTGTGGGGGCCCATTTTTTTTTTATTCCAAACCTATCGTGTGGGGTATCAAATTAAAGGATTTTAAGAGGTGATTTCAAAAATATATAACTCTTATATGTTTAAATGTACCTAATTCGAAAAACAAATTAACTAAAAAGTTATAAATAAAAAAAGATAATTAAAAAAATCAAAAAACCCGACTGCTTGAAAAGCGAACTAAAAAGACGTAAACAAGGAGAAAATCATGCTGTGCAGTCGGAGTATACGTCTGGTTTTGGTCAGTCAGCTCGCGAAGATGTATCCTCCGACAGCTTTGATTTTTTACACATTTTTTTTGAAATAACACGGCAGATAATGAGTTTACTATGTAATTTATTTGGCCGCTAGACACGACAGATATGGATTTTTATACAACTTTTGCCGGCCGCTGCTCGCATGTATATGGCCAGTACAGCACTTTCGATTTATCTCGAAGAAGGTTGTCAAAATAATGCTCAAATTTCTAAGCATGTTTGTGACAAGTACTATACATGCCTTGGCCACTACTAGGCATTGATGGACTTAGTTATATGTGCCTCGGCTTCGCCTCGAACCACTTTACACGTTCGTCCATCAATGCCTCTTTCGCTGGCCGCTGCAGTAAAGTAGGTACTATTTATATGACCCTTTATCAGAAAATACGATGTCAATGCTACACTTTACTAACAAAGGAAAATATACCTTATTAACACTTTTCTCTTTGAATTAATTATTCTAGTCACGCGTACTAATTACTTCTAATTAACGAGATTATCCTCTGTCCTCCGCCCCACCCATACACTGCGCGATCCAAAACGACAACTTCGCAGACCTCCTTAATCAAAATACATTGAACGCTGGCTGCGCGGGAAACGGACCGTGCCGCAATAAAAACAAGAAAGGGATGAAAAATAATGGCAAAGAAGCGAATGGAGCGAGAATATCTGAGTAATTGTTGCATGGAAAGATCTCTAACGAGCACCTCGGGTAATAAAAAGGTTTGTGGGGCCACGAAGCGAGCGATTGTTGCCTCAGTCACCGCAGTCACACCGGGAGGAATTATTTTTTTGTTTTTGTTTGACGTCGACAATGGAGGTAGTGAAATTGAGACAGTTTTAATGAAGGTGCGCTCTATTGTCACAATAATTTCATCAAGATTTAGCGAGGCTGATGAGCAAGCCTTTGGGAAAGGAAGAAATAAATATGGAGTTAAAGAATTGAACAAACTCACTAATAAAAACCGTTGGAAGATTTTGAAACTGCTTTGAATATAGGGTTAAAATGTATAACTATTGCGGTGTCATACATAACATAACATCACGCCTGTATTCCCCGAATGGTTAGGCAGAGTTGCATCTATATAGCACACCTAGGTTTCGGCAGTTATGTTTAACCCGGGCATAAATTCAGTCTCGGAGCTGTTATTGAGAATATTCCAGATAAAAAATCCCAACAATATTTGCCCTATCTGGAAATCGAACCTAAGACCTCATGCTCAGCAGTAATTGAATAAATACAATGAATACTTAAGTATTTTTCTAAATACAAATTGTCTTTAACAAATGCTTCGTATTTTCTTTCCACAATTTTATTAATTAAAATTTCACACCCGCTGGCGTCATGGCCGCGTCACAAAAAAGATATTTTTTTTACAAATAAAAATGGCGTTGGTTTATGAAAATAAAAAGCTGGCGCTATTCATTATCGGGCGCACTTGCATGGCTCATTTATTAAGTTCTGTAGTGAAGTGCAAGCGTGGGGTGGGGAGGTCCCGCGATCCCGGGGTTTATGCAATCTGTGTGGGTGTTTAGAAGAAATAATCTTTATTACTTAGCTTTAATTTATTGAATCAAAGACAAAGACAAAGATATTTTATTTCAACTAGGGCACCAAGCGGCACTTTTGAACGTACATAAAAATGATTCTACCGTGCATTCGGAAAGTAGCTTGTTATGGAGAAGAATGCACAAGAAACTCCATACTTACTCTTTTAAAAAAATATTGTTTTTTTACAATATTTAGGAACATAGGTACATATATAGTTATTAGTTCATATATATGAGGACAATGCACCCAGAATAGCACTACACACCACCATACCACCTACAGACATAAAGCATTAGAAGTACTCACACATGTACTGTGCAGTTATATAATAGATACTAGAAAAACATTAACATCCGAAGCAGTCAAGTTATGACCAATCCCAACTGACGGCGTCCGTTCACGAACATGACGCATGAATTGGCACCACCCAGCTCAACCATCATGAAGGGAACCGGATGATCCAACACACGCGCCACCATCAGAGAGACATTTGAGAGAGCATGACACACTCAACGGCCTGGACACACACAAGTCAACGAACGCCGCATAGGTACAGTAAATGGTAGATTTACAGTTGGGTACATAGTACTCACACATGTGCTGTGCAGTTATACAATACTAAGGAAATTGAGTTTATACAATACAAATATATTCATACAGTCTTCAGCAGGTCCAACAATACCTCAAAACAATAATGTTCTGCATATCACTTGTTATTGCTAAGGATAGATACTCTAGACAAGCGACATTCTATCAACTTTGGTAAAATGGTAATGGTTTGCTGGTTTCTTCTAGGTAAGCGTGCTTCACTGTAGACCGCATCATCGCTTAACATCAGGCGAGATAGTGGTCAAACGCGAGCCTATAGATTATAAAAAAAATAAAAAAATATGTCAAATTTGTATGTAATTGTCAAAATTTATAAAACACTTTGTTTATGAGTCTCAGTTGATATAATGGAGATAAAGAAAAATGAGATTTGTAGGGTAAAGAAATAGAGTTTATTTATTGACAATACCTCATTTAGAAAGAAGATTCTGAACCGATAAAGAGACAATCTATAAGTCTGATATCTACCAAGCAAAAGTGGTTTAGAACGTTTCTTGGTTAAGTTTCTGCCTGTAGCTAAAACCTCGCTTCTCGTGCTTTTGAAATCGTGATAGATATAAATTTGAAATCGCCAATCCGCCCAGAGCCAGCGTGGTGAGCCTTCTCTGTTTGAGAAGAGGCCTTTTCCCTACAGTGGGACAATAACAGCCTGGTATCATTATTATTTATTAGCTCTGCCAGCGACTTCGCTCGCATTAATGTCGAAAATTACCCCGAGGGAACATATTCCCGGGATAAAAAGTCCGTTCAGTTGTTCTGGCTTGATTGAGTAACAAACATACACTCATCCAAACTTTCACCTTTATAATATTATTAGTGTGATTATACTAGCTCCTGCCAGCCGTTTTGCCCGCTAGCAGGAGCTATTATTACTTTTCATCCCAAAGGAACATTATACCGGGATAAAAAGAAGCCAATGTGCTATTCTAGACTATAATCTTTCCCTGCACTAAATTTCATCCAGATCCGTTCAGCTGTTCGGGCGTGATTGAGTAGCAAACATACATCCACACACACATCCATCCAAACTTGAACATTTATAATAAGAAAGATTATAGTAACCAAGTTAGTGAACATTAAAATTCTCTCGAATAATTCCCAAAGTAAATTACTATCAATTGTTTACAATTCTATTAAAAGTTTATTTCAGAACTGTGAAATAATAATAATTGTTCTCTCGGCAAATTAATTAAAATTATAGCTGTATTAAAATCCAATTACCTTTGATTTAAACATCGTTTACGCTTTCATTTACTGTAAGTATTTTACGAAATAAATTATCTGTGGTAATACTGTACCTGATGTTATGGTAAATACTTAATTATTTAAGCGTTCATACGAGGAACAATACAATATTTTATCTGCGTATTATAAAATATGGTCGTAATATAAATGTTATGGAGTGGCAACCGCGTACCGAAACCGCAGCGTTGGAAGGTCTCCCTCTAGGTGGACCCTGCAGTGCCCTGCACCTGATCAAGGAAGCGGGAATCCGATAGATGTGAGACGCATGTAACCGCCCAGTGTGGTGACGCATGGAGGAGGCCTATGGGACCATATGGACTGCTGGACCATTGGACGTCTTCCGGCTAAAATGATGATGAGTATAAAATATTATGCCTGTATTCTTGCCTTGTTGCCTGTACCCGTGTGAAGTAACTTACCAGCTCTTCAACATGAGAAACAACCAACTAAGAACCGTGCACTTAATTTCTGACGTTTCATCAGTGTCCAAGTTTTAATTGAATATTTTAACTGAGTTAAAGTCCATTCCATATTTCGCTAGTTAAGTTTATAACAAGTCCCCCTTCAAAAGGGAACGAGCCCACTGCCAGCAACCAGGTAGTTAATTTTATGTTTCCAATTATAATTTGTTTTAATTAAACGAGCGCATTCTTTCCTTTCAAAATTAAATCATAAAATATGCCACTGAAAGGCACTCTTTTCAAGCGATAGTCACTCTTCTCAAATCCCGTGAAGTAAAATAAAACGCCACAACAGTGCCACTTACTTTGACAAATACGGGGCTTGCTCCAATCCCGGGCGATAATAAACTTATCCCGTATTTTTATGACGGCCCCGCCTTGCCACCCGGGCGACACGGAGGCGACACGGGACGCGGGATCCCGGACGCTGGTGACTCTAATGGGCTCAATTTGTGGAACACTTCGTTTCACTTATGACTGCGGGAATTACTGTGTTCGTGGCTTATTTTAGTTAACGATTTTGAAGTTGGTTCTATATATAATTTATAATATTGTATTTCGAAGGTAAAATTTAACAATCTAGTTTTAGTACCTATTAAAACTGGTTTTTGCCAATGCAGAACATCTCTGATTTCCTTCGACTTCTCTCTTGCTAGGATTATGTAGAGGCTAAGGGGCAACCCCTTAACAGTCTCACCATGGATGTGTCTTAAAAAGTGTTGCACAGAGGGAGTTCCGGGTGCATTTTTAAGAGGTAAGTGGGTTCTATGTACTGATGGTGATCACCGAGGTGGTTTTAGTGAGGTGAAATGCCCACAGTTCCTGGTCTATTTCTCCAAAATAACAAAAACATGATCCTTTTTTGTTATTTTGGGGGAAAAGAGCAGGAACTGTATGCGAAGGCACTACAACACACAAAAAAAAAAAAAGACAAAAAAAAAGAATAAAAAATAATAAAAATAATAAATGAAAATGTTAATAATATTAATATTAATATTATTAATAATAATGACTGAAAATATGAGATGTTCATAAATTATTATTTTTTATACTTTATAAACATAGCAGTAAACTAGCAATAAATAAGCTTAACTAGCTTAGCTTTTTTATTAATTTTCATTAACAAAATACTTACTACTAATAAAAAAATCCAGTCCCGTACTTCATCCCAGGTTTTTCTGAAAGTGACAGCACTAATAGAAAAATAAGAGTCATAAAGAATAGAAAACCTGCTTTCAAAATCAGAGATGAAAGCACTAATTAATGCTTTTTACGTTATTAGAATTAATTTGATGAAGTAATTATTCATAATTTCAAAATCTTAATTGATTTTAGTGATAAATGAAGAAAACGTTTTAACGTTTTCTTCATTTACGTACGTTTTATCACTAAAACAATATATTAGGTTTTATCAAAAAACAAATATTTTTGCACTGTAGGTCCAGTCAACGCAAGCGCTAGAGCTGATCATGAGGTCCTGGGTTATATTCTTGGGTCGGGCTAAGTGTTATTGGGTTTTTAGGGGTCCGTAGCCAAATGGCAAAAAACGGAACCCTTATGAAACAGAACACTTTTTTTCATCTGGAAACTCTCAGTAGCAGCCCGGAGTCTGGTCTTTGTGCCCGGTTGATGGCATTAGGCTCGCCCCCTATTGTTTTATCCGTGGTGCTAGGCAACTGGGCTTATCCCAGTTGTAAACGACCCTTTGTGCCTATTGGCCTAGTTTGTTCTATCTCCTGCTTGATACGGAGGGACGTGGAAATTATGTTTTAGTTTTCCTACTCCTCCGTTTTTCTTTTTTGATTAATTTCATTGCGGGATCCAAGGCAGTTAAATTCATTCTCCGGGACTTCGTCGTGCTTCATAACTTCGAAAAGTGATTCTGGCTTTCAAGAGGTGCAGTGGTTCGGGAATAGTGCGGTGGGATTGTCACAAAAAAGAGGCTTGCCCACTATTACAGGTGTCTGCCCAACTCTTCGAGGAATTCTGGGGTGATGTTATGTTAAGAAATATTGTTCTAATGTGGCTTTATTTATAGTGTTTAAATGATTTTAATGGCAAAGTCGAGAGCTATAAACTTAATGAATTTAGCTCGCGGTTAGTTTGATGTGAAACCACAAAGTGCTAGTGATTTATGAACTAGAAGATAATTTAATACAGTAAGACTTTAATGGAAAGATGAGTCGAGTGAAATTAGATTACTGGTACCTACCGATATTTTAAAGTTATATAGTTTGGTGTTTGTCTATTGAATTAAATATCAATCAGTCATTCTTACACATTATTTATTATATCAATTTGTTGATTTTAAAATTTTGGCATAACCGTGTAAATTCACAGTAAGAGCTATTTTTTATTTTTTAATGTAATATTATTCATTATAAATCATGTCGTTTGCATAGTGAATCCTTTTTACTCTTTTTGTAATTGTGTTTTTTTTATGGATCTTAAGTGGTCTTCAATAAAGATATTTGTGTATTTAAATTTTTGAATGGTATCCCTCCGAATTGCAAGTTACTGAAACAGTAAAAATGTCTTGCCAAGAGAGCACTGGCGACTCAGAGATAACGGCTGCGGTTTACAAATTGTAGGTCGTGGATTCGACTAGGCACGTGCTTTACTTTGTGTAATTTATTTCAACACCACAGCTCTCAAAATGGTGAAGGAAAACATCGTGGGGAACTTCACCGTCTTAGAACCAAAAAATCGAAGACATATGACATCCACCAACCCGCACTGGGCTCGCGTGGTGGATTACGGCCCATTCCCTCTCACAGAGAGGAGGCCCGCAAGCACAACGGACCAAATGGGCGTCTAAGTGCGGCAAAGAGGGTTCATATATCCTATCCATGTGTTGTCAAATTATGTACTTGAAAAGATACGAGACATTTGAAGATAAACTAATTCAATTGACTATTTAAGGCTAGTCTATTTAAGGATTACCAAATATCAAAGATTGTGAAAATGCATGAATCATTTTCACTACAAACACCCATTCACCAAGAGAAGCAGAACAATAATTACTTAGCCGTATCCAAGCCTGCTAGCCTGCTAAAAACCTCTTCTCTAATTACCTTTTTACAAAAAAATCCGTTTTAATGAATAGTGCTAACAAGCGTCAGTGATGTAATTACATATTTTCTCTTGCAGGTAAGTGTTCCTCTGGATCTCGGGTGGGGATGAATATTTATGAGCCCCTGTTAGCCCCCTGGCCAGGTGCCTTGTTGGCCTGGTTCTAAGGGGTTATTATAAGCTGGGCCGTGATTAAGTGCTGGTCTGGCCAGAATTATCATGTAAGTACCATTTTGTTGTTGTAGCTTCGCGGTTATTGTTTTATAGAAATGAAATGTGTTAAAAGTCCATTAAAAAATCGTCAATTTCAAAGTCCGGGATTTTTACATCACTATCGTTATACCGGGATTTCAAATGAGATATTATTCTCTCTGTGTTAGTTCTTTTGCTCAAGTTTTAGTGACTATATTCCGATTTCTGGTTATTATGAGTAAGATTGAATACGACCAACGCATCATGTATCATTTATTTATCATCAAACTTTTTGTATTTTCTTGACTCGCCTATTGATCACGATTTAATCATTAAAAGGTTTTTCACACAGATTGTATAAAAATCGTTCCAGAATTTGTATTCTGAAATACCTAAATATTACGTACCATATGAAAAACTGTTATTTTTTAAACTGTAAGAATTAGTCACAGAAAAACATCATGACTTATGCTATTTGAAAATTCCCCTTGAAATACTGATTTTTCATTTTATCGATAAATATAAATTAACCTATATTCCTGTAGCTCCAAAGTCATTGACTGAAATGAATAACAAACTGCTTTTCCTAAACCGGTAGCCAGACTCCGCAATTCGACACTAATCCAGCGGTTAATATTCCAACCACGTCCCGGATAAACACTCGTTATAATCTATTCATTAGCACAAACCGATTACACAGACTTCCATTACAGACTTCCACCGACTTCCACAGACTACAGACTGTCCTTTGGTTTTATAGCTTGTTATTGGCTGGGTTAACAGGGAAGGGGTTCGGGGATTTATTCTATAGGGTACGGCATCGCACTGACTAGAGAATCCATCTCAATTAATATTATAAAGAGGTAAGTAGAGGTAAATGGAGATTTGTAGGCAGTAACCGAATACGAAAATTACTTTACTGATAATTTACTATCAGTATTAGTGTCACTACCATTTGATTGACTGCCATAGGCATACTTTATAAGTCAGAAAATAATAAATGTCACCATACGAACAAGTTAACAAGTTATGTAATTATAATATTCGTGCTTGTGCATTATGCCCTGACTACTAAGTTTCGGCTTTTTTCTTGTCATTCTTTTAATAATATTTTCTTCATCAGAAAGTAAACATTTAAGATAATGGATTAATTCAAAAAAATTCTTAATAATGAGATAGATGAAAAACCTCTGCTTATAATGTCTTCTTAAAGAAAAAATCTTAGTTTTACTTTACCGTCAAACCAAAAATCTTTCTTAGGCAGCAGAAAGAGACGCGGCAGTAGTGGATGGGACGTCCACATCTAGTCCTCAGGCGGAAGCGGTGCATTCGGTCAAATCGAATAAGGGGTACAGCAGCGGTGGCAGCATGAGGACGCGCGGCCGCCGCGGCGGCGGTGGTGGCGGCGGCGGCCTACCCGCGAGCCGCGTGGCGCGCGCGACTTCTGCCTCGGGGCATTCGGGACACAGCAACAACTGCACAGCTTGCGGAGCCGCTAACCATAGTGTGGCAAGCTGTCGCTACAGGGAGTTCGTGTGCAGCAGATGCCACCATACAGGGCACTTACGTCGGGTGTGTCCGGCGAATGTTGAACAATCGTCGCGAGAAAAAACTTCATATCATCGCGGTCGGCGGTATGGAAGTATGTATTCCGCGGAGGCCGTAAGCGAGTCCGACGTGGAGGACATCGAAGAGAGTTTGAACCTTATTGGACTCAATAATTATAAGCCAGTAAGTTTACCTATTTTTGTAGATGATACCGTACTAAATATGGAAATAGATACAGGAACGGCGATATCATGTATAAATAGTTGCACCTACCTACGTTATTTTTCACATCTGCGTCTTGAGAAGGACGATACAATTTTAAAATTTTATGATGGTACTAAAATAAAACCATTAGGTAATTCGCCCACGTGTTCGATTCCGGGGACAGGAAAAACAGCTAGAATTATTTGTAATAAAAAACGGTACTACATCTTTGATAGGTAGGCAATGGTTAGCGGAGCTAAAAATAAGAATACCTACGTTTTCATGTAAAGCTATGAGTAACATGAATTGTATGCAAATTAATGAAGGAATTGTAAATATTCTCGACAGGCATAAGGTGCTATTCAGCGGCGGACTGGGTCGGTACAAGGGTGGTAAGGCAACGCTGCGGGTGCGCCCGGGGGCGACGCCGGTGTTCCAGCGCGCCCGGCCCGTACCATACGCGCTGCGCGAGCGCATCGACGCAGAGCTCGACGCCATGCTGCGCGACGGCGTCATCGAGCCCGTCGACTGCTCCGACTGGGCCTCACCTTTGGTGCCGGTGACTAAGGCAGACGGTACGTTGCGAATTTGTGCGGACTATAAAGCGACTCTGAATCCCGCCTTGCTGATCGATCGATACCCGCTTCCTAAGATTGAAGATGTGCTAGTTGGCCTGAACGGCGCACAGTTTTTTAGTAAAATTGACCTTTCCCGTGCGTACAACCAAGTAGAACTAGACGATTCAAAAAAATACACAGTCGTTAATACACATCGAGGTCTATTTCAGTATAATAGGTTAGTTTATGGTTTATCGTCTAGTGTAGGTATTTTTCAACGTATAATGACGAATTTGTTAGGTAATATACCGAATGTGCAAGTGTTTCTCGATGACGTCATAATTGGCGGGAAAAATAAAAGCGAGCATTTATATGCACTCGAACAAGTCTTACAGCGACTATCTGAGAGTGGGTTAAAGTTAAAGCAAGAAAAATGTGTTTTCTTGGTTGATGAAGTAACTTATTTAGGTTATGTGGTTTCTAAAGAAGGGGTCAAAGCGGACAAATCAAAGATTAAAGCTATAAGTAAACTAGAAGCTCCGAATAATATTAGTGAATTACGTTCCTTTATAGGAATGGTAAATTTCTTTTCAAAATTTATCAAAAATTTTAGTACCATGTTAGTGCCTTTAAACAGGTTATTACGAAAAGGCGTAGAGTGGAACTGGGATGAACAGTGTGAGCGTGCGTTTACGCAGATAAAACAAGCTTTGATGGGTACCGAAGTATTAGCGCACTACGATCCCAATAAACCTCTAATTGTGACGTGTGACGCGAGCGCGCGGGGCGTGGGGGGCGTGCTGGCGCAGCCGGGGCCGAAGGGCGAGCGCCCGATAGCATATGCTTCACGTTCGCTCACCATCGCGGAGAAAAACTACTCGCAGATACATCGCGAAGCACTTGCAATTATATTCAGTATACAAAAATTCCATCAATATATTTACGGAAGAAAGTTCATTTTACGAACAGATCACAAACCCTTAGTATCAATGTTAGGCCCGCAAACGGGGATACCTACGATGACGGCCAGTAGGATGCAGCGATGGGCAGTGATATTATCGGCATACAATTACGACATAGAATATATTCGCACAAATGAAAATTGCGCTGACGGCTTATCGCGTCTGCCAGAAAATAGTAGCGTTAAAAATGCAAAAGAGGAATCTATTCCAGAACAAACATACCTGCACTTCGCACAAGACGGATTGTTGCTCGATTATACCGAAGTTAAAAAACAAACGGAGAGAGATCCGTTATTAAGTAGAATTTTAAACTACCTGCGAGACGGTTGGCCAGATAGGTGTGAAATTGTGAACTTACAACCGTATTTTAATAGGAAAGCGGAACTGTACGAGGAGTTAGGCTGTGTCATGTGGGGTCACCGGGTGGTGATACCGGAAAAATGCCGGGATAAGATTTTAAAAATTATCCATGAGCCACACATGGGCATCGTAAAGTCCAAGGCGTTGGCACGCAGCTACGTATGGTGGGCGGGCATCGACGAGGCGGTGGAGCGCGAGTGCCGTGCGTGCAACGTGTGCGCTGCGTACGCGGACGACCCGCCGCGCTCTGCCCCTCGCCCTTGGCCCTGGCCCGTCAGGCCGTGGTCCCGACTGCATCTGGACTTTATGGGGCCCATGTGCGGGAAAACTTATTTAGTAGTAGTAGACGCAACATCCAAGTGGCTGGAAGTATTTCAAGTTCCCAGTACGGCAGCGAGTCATACGATGGTCAGGTTGCGCGAGCTGTGGAGTAGGTGGGGAGTCCCTAGGCAGATAGTCACTGACAATGGGCCGCCGTTCACTAGTAGTGAATTTGCACAATTCGTGCAAAGTGACGGTATCCAGCATATATTCACAGCACCCTATCATCCATCGTCCAATGGAGCCGCGGAAAATGCTGTTAAGACTTTAAAAAGAGTTATTAAAAAAGCTTATTTAGATAATAAAAGTGTAGAACAGGCTTTAAACACATTTTTGTTATATTATAGAAATACGGAACACTGCACTACTGGAGTAAGCCCATCAGTCGCACTTATTGGGAGACGGTTGCGAACCAAGTTAGACGTGATAAAACCCGATGTGGAAGTTAGAGTACAAAAAGCACAGAAAGGGCAGGTTGAAAGTGCGAGAGGGTCGGAAAGGAGGGTGAAAGTAGGAGACGAAATTTGGTATCGACAATATCTAAAGGGGGAGAAATGGTTGCCCGGCACTATAGCTAACTCGTCAGGGCCAAGCAACTATAAGGTACTAGACAGTAACGGTAAACAGGTGCATAGACACATCGATCAGCTTAGGCGTAGGACGAGGAGTTCTTTGGTAGTCCCCACAGAGTTGTCACGTTCGCCGGAGAGTCCAGCTCCTATGGTAGCACTAAAATCGCCCCTCGAGGGCCAGTCGGAGCGGCCGGAGGCTTCGTTGGCGTCGTCGTCACCGGCGTGGGAGCCCGCGTCGTCACCGCCTCAGAAGAACGATCTGATCGACCGAGATCAGGTGGCAGAAGAGTTCTCGACACCACCGTCCATGCCTGTACCGCCCCAGTCTCGTCCCATTAGAAAATGTAGGTTAAATAAAAATGTTAATTTTAAGATTTAGTTAAGGTTTTAGTTAAGATTTAATTAAGGATTAGTTAAGGATTTAGTTAAGCACTTAGTTAAGCACTTAGTTAAGGATTTAGTTACGGATTTAATTAAGTTAATTAAGTTGTTAAATTTAAGTTTGTAATTAAGGTTTGTTGTTAACTAGTGGTGGAGGAATGTAATGTAGGTATATCGAAATATATCTGTAAGTAGGTAGGTCTGGTGCCGGCAGCAGCCGTCAGTTCGCAATATACTATCTCACCAAGTGCCCGTGTTTCATTACGTCTTCCGCCGGTCCTATACATCACAGAAACCAACAACGTTTCTAAGAGACCATTCAAAAACAATTTAATCTCCAAGAACCGTGCGGTTTCTCCCATTATCTCGGGGTCATTCTCGACTATTCCAACATAACTTGTGTGGATACCTTAAAAGCTTCACAAATTGTTGAGACTGGCCCTGCGCACGGCGTTAGGGGTTGATGCAATTACAGCCATCTGACATGATGGTAATTCTGTTGACGTATTTGATAATGTTTTGAGATTGACATTAATTTAAGTTGTGCATTTGAAGGATGAAGGTTATATAATAATCTTTGATAGACATAAGAGGTATCGTGTTACCTATTGTCGAGAACGCTCCTTTCAACACCGTCGCGTGCTAGCAGCAGTGAACGAGGGACGCGGGCCACCATGCACATCGCCACAACAGTCAGCTGTTGCACGTCTCCAAGCACGACTGCGCTCGCGCATATTGAATTTCCATATCTTTATTTTTGTTCTTATGCTTAGCCAACCGTAACGTTTGTAATTTCATCCTTTATCATTATACATGTTATAAAGTCCGCTATTACTTTCATTTGATTTACCACGACCTATATTCGCGATCACCCATGGTTGGTGGAGGTAAGATCTATGACAGTTGTTGCTGGTGGTCAGACACCAGGCAATTTAACACCAGTCTTGCCAAGGGATGTCGTGTTATATGGTGACTGGGTTCTGGACATCATATAGAGACAGTCGTTCCATGTAAATTACTGGTTGGTAAATTAATACCAAATAGTTTTTTCCAGTCTAACTGGAAACAGTCTGCTGCATACTGGGCAATATAGCTGATTCGGAAAGGCTCATAAATTTTGATGATTTTTAGAATGAAAAGATGAAACTATTCTTGAAATTTCTGGAAGTGATAAAACTTTAGAACCGCAGTGATAGAATTTTAGCTTTCAGCATTTTTATTGCAAGAAAAATAATAAAACAAATTACGCCTGAAATCCTCGGGCAGAGCTAGCTGTAGCTATGTACTTATATATAAACATGTGTTAAGCCCCCATTTCAGGAAGTTTTTCACAATTTGTTATGAAACCCCTGCCTGACAATTTATTAATACGCCTCGGGGTCAGTGGTTGCAAGCGCTACCGGTTTTCATGAAGTCCTGTGTTCGATTTCCGGGTTGGGAAAAGTGTTATCGGGTTTTCCATCTGGAATTTCTCAGTAGCAGCTCGGAGTCTGGACTTGAGCCCCCTGATGGAAAAATGCTCATCATCGTCATCATCATTTCAGCAGCAAGATGTCCCCAAGCATCGCCACACTGATCCGTCCAGTGCGTTTCGCATCCACAGGACGCTCCCGCGTTCTTCACCAGATCATCGCACCACCTAGAGGGAGGCCTAGCAACGCTGCGTCTTCCGGTACCACCACTGTACTGTGGTGGCTGTGTCACCACTTCAGAACTTTTCAGCCTCAACGACCATCGGATTCCGACATAGCCCGAAGAATTGCCAAACTTAAGTGGAAGTGGGCAGAGCACATTGCACGCTGAAACATGCTCGCCCCCATACTATTAAATGGGATAAAACATAACTGTCGAAATGTTGGTGTACTATTGGGGTACACTCATAGGGTGCACCTAAACTTTTAGGAAAAACTGGCGTGATGTTATGTTATGACTGTCATAAACTTTAAAATGCCGACCATCTCATAACATACCAAACTCCCCAAAAACAACAGATATTTCCTCATCTCACCCCCCTTAGACCTCAAACCGGAAACTTTCTTCAAAACACCGCCCTCCCCATCAAGTAGCCGCAGTGAGATATGTATAAGTTCCTCAAGTGCCATTAGGGAAGGATCGTGGCCTGAATGGCAATATGACTTCAATTATAGACGGACTGTAATTAGAGAGCTTCGTTTCAGATTAATCCCTCAACTGTATCTAGACGTGGACGATGGAGTTAGATGCAGAATGACCAGCTTGGACACAAGCGAAATTATAAAAAAAATATATACCTACTAGCTACTGCCACTGGCTTCACCCGCGCGAAAGTCGTAAATTATCCCGAGGGCACATATTCCCAGGATAAAAAGTATTCTATGTGCTGTTGCTGACTATAATCTATCTCTGTGCCAAATTACATTTAAATCCATCCAGCCGTTTGAGCGTGAAGAAGTAACAAACATACAAACACAGACACACTCACAAACTTTCGCCTTTATAATATTAGTGTGATACACACCAGGGAGGTGACCATAAGCTCATTAGTGTGGGTAAGGGACAGATGTATATGACTTGTATACATCTGTTCCTTACGCAATTAAAAAAACCTTACTGTAAGAACTTATGGTCCCCCTTGTCATTTCAAACCAATGCTAAGAAGACTCGTGGTTTAGAACTAACAGCTGCATCGGTCGATCGAAAGCTAAGCATCATTTGTTGAGTTCGGTCGGTGGATGGACGAACATTTCTTACATAATATGGTGACCCTTCGTGACTTCAAAAGTATGTTGAGCCGTTGGTTCCAGGTGTCACTTGCAGATCTTTGAGAGTCGTTAAGGATAGTCAAAAAGCCGGATGTCTGATACCCAGTCTTATGAAGTAGACCGATAGACAGTAAAATACTTACAGACTGCAATCCAACTTGATGTACTTGGACTAGAAACTGATTATAATATACATACACAGTTGGGAGAAGGTTATGCAAAAGAAGCAAGGAATAAATCTTATGCATTCTTTTCTAATACTCTGTGGTTTTGATGTTTTTTTTTTTATTATTGTTGTTGCTCGCATTTGAACACTATCTCACCTGATGCTAAGAGACAATGTGCACGCTTGCCTAGAAGAAACCTATTCACCTTGACTTGAAGATTGAAGCTATCAGGAAACAAATACTTCGACAGAGGATTCCATAGATGTACGTACAATGAAAGTATTCACAAAACATAAACATATGGGTGGAATAATGTCCACCATGTACCGATGGCGCATATCTCCTACTTTTTACCCGACTGCCGAAGGAGGGTAATGTGTTTATCAGTCTATGTATGTATGTATGTATGTATGTATGTAAGTATGTATGTATGTATGTATGTAAGTATGTATGTATGTATGTATGTTTGTTCCTATATGGCGTTCTAGAGACCAAACGCGTGGGCCGATTTTGATGGTTCTTACGTCAATCGATTTGTCTTAACCCCGCGAGTGTCACTGGCTACATTAAAATTGTAAAATAGGAAAATGGCGGTTCTTAGGCGCCATATTGTGGGGGCCCAAATATTTTTTTTCTTCCAAACCTATCGTGTGGGGTATCAAAATGAAGGGTTTTGAGAGATGATTTCAATAATATATAACACTTATATGTTTAAATGTACCTAATTCGAAAAAAAATAACTTAAAAGTTAAAAATAAAAAAAGTTAATTAAAAATATCAAAAAACCCGACTGCTTGAAAAGCGAACTAAAAAGACGTAAACAAGAAGAAAATCATGCTGTGTAGTCGGAGGATACATATTCGCGAGCTGGCTGACCATAACCAGATATATCTTAACCCCGCGAGTGTCACTGGCTACATTAAAATTGTAAAATAGGAAAATGGCGGTTCTTAGGCGCCATATTGTGGGGGCCCAAATATTTTTTTTCTTCCAAACCTATCGTGTGGGGTATCAAAATGAAGGGTTTTGAGAGATGATTTCAATAATATATAACACTTATATGTTTAAATGTACCTAATTCGAAAAAAAATAACTTAAAAGTTAAAAATAAAAAAAGTTAATTAAAAATATCAAAAAACCCGACTGCTTGAAAAGCGAACTAAAAAGACGTAAACAAGAAGAAAATCATGCTGTGCAGTCGGAGGATATATCTGGTTATGGTCAGCCAGCTCGCGAATATGTATCCTCCGACTACACAGCATGATTTTCTTCTTGTTTACGTCTTTTTAGTTCGCTTTTCAAGCAGTCGGGTTTTTTGATATTTTTAATTAACTTTTTTTTATATCAGTTAATTCTCTATGTGAGTTAACAAGCAAAGTATATAGTGGAACTTCTCAACCTTGCGATGTTGTGTCCTGTAGCTATACTCGTAGGTGGCTGTTTATTGATGTGATGTTCAAGTTTATTATGATAATGAGAACTTGTTCGAGTGATATGAATGTGTCCCTCGGACAGGATAAGGGCCTAAATGTTGGCTATTAGTCTAATACGGATAGATATAAGATGGCTGTTTTGTGGCCCTTTGTAAATGATGATTAAGAGTAACTTTGAATGATGATTGAAAGGAAGAAAGAAAATAAATTTATTTAGCAGATTGCAAGATGATACTCATAGTGGTTTCTACATTTTAAAATGTTGTTTGCTTCGTAGGTTTCGTGGTCGCAAACGGACGTAATCATAGCCAGCAGTAGCTGCGCATGTGGTCCTGGGTTCGAATCCAAGCTCAGGCACACTGTTCTTGGATGTTTCCATCAGAATTTCTCAGTAAAATGAGGAGAAAAAGAGGTGTGCTGTCAGGGGACGGGGGTCAGGAGGATCTTTTCTTTAACTCTGAATGTAATTTGATATGGAGACAAATCACATTTAACTAACATATGATGGCGGCCAGCGCTTGACGATAATATCCAAACTACGCCGGACGGAACCGAACGCGTCGAGAGCATAACGCTTTATTGTAACGTGGCAATTAAGGAGCTTGTTCCAAGAACAGAATCAATATTTTTTGCACCCTAAGTTTGTTGCAGCTAACGGCGCAGAACAACCTCAATCCCATAGGTTTATAATACACTCCGTACCAAACCAAATGACCCATACAAGAGGGTTTCTTCTGCATCAATAAAGCTTCATATTTATGGTGTCTGTCGGTAATCGGGTTCTTTTGTTTTTCTGCGGGTGCTCATTACGGATAGTTTGTGGCCGTTAGCTCCACGTGGCGCAAGTAAGCTCGATAATTGTATAAATTGAGGGTATGTTAAGGTTTTTATTTGGGCCTATTTATTAGTTAGGTGTAGTGTATGGGTTTGGCGTGTAACCGAATGGTTTCAGTGGCGGAGTGGTGAGAGGCCATCGCGTTTTTGTCCTGCTATGTGCCTTCGTCCTTGTGCTTCCGTTGTGGTCACAATTTCGCTTACAGCGTTTTCACTTATTGGTGATGTTTTTCAGAAAGGCCAGGTGCGCAGTACTCATAACTGGCGTGCTTGTATGACTAGATGTATGAACTTGAGTGAAGCAAAAGAAGTATGTATGGATCGTAGCTGGTGGCGTGTAAGAGCGATTTGATACTTCTTTATCTAAGCGTGGATGACTTACACATGATTTTCTTTGTTAAAACCCATGCCCGACCACAGTCGGCCCACTGATATTGCTACGATTGGATATAAGTTTGATCTCTACCAACTATTGAAGGGCATAGTTGGTAGAGCAGTGCACCGTTGCAGCCGAATAATTTAGGCTAAACCTAAATGATTCGGCTGCAACGGTGCACTGCTCGAGTTTCTTTTCATAGCCAATAGAGCGATACGATGAATAGGATTATTTTATTTGGGGTCTGTGCCCGCATGTCTTTCTTTGCAAAGCATCTCTATTTGCACTCATCTCAATAGTCTCTTCATGCTTATTGCAACATAAAGGTACAAAGGCGGATTTAAAGCATTAGGTACCATTTTTTTATGCATTCTCTACCAGTCAAACAAGCCAGCATGAATGAGCCAGAATGGTTGGTTTTTGTTTGTTTACCAAAATAACCTCATATTTCATTATTCTCCAAACAAGAGGCTGCAGCTAGCCGGCACACCGCATATAGCTAGCTATCAGCGATTATACTAATTTCTCCAGAGAATGCTCTGCTCACCGGATTATCATAATTTTATGGAACACTCGTCGCTAATAATATTAACTTGTGCCATTCTAGGATAAATAAGTTGAATTAATCTTATTTGCTGTTTTATGCCTTCAGGCTGTTTCAGATTTCCTTAGGATTTGTTGTCACATAGAAATTTAACAAACTGGATGGTTAATTTGCGAAATGTTTTGAAAGTAAATGGAGTTTTTATAACTTAAGTGGTATAACAGGTACAGTTTTTACTAGCTGTGTGTAATATGTATAGTCGAAAGTAAAGCTTAATGGAAACAACCTATCTAATGGCTTGATGCAATTCAATTTAAATTATACTTATAGGCAAGATGGGCAGACGACATTGTTGCCACCGTGGGTACAACATGGGTGAGGCAGGCACGAGCGTGGGGATTGGCACAAGAAAAGACAGGCCTCTGCTCTCCTTGTTCGTCGGTACGCGTCGATCGTGGTCATTATGTTGCAGCGAGGCTTCGGGTTGCCATAATTCATCTCAAATGCGACGCACTCATGCAATGGGCCCCCTACTGCAGACTTAATCTGGTAGGTCTATCGCATGGGCGACCTGCCGCGCGCTCTCGTTCCTCTGCCCTGAACCACCAGTCGGACAATGAGTCGATGCCTCGTCGGGACACCTGACTAAAGAACTGAAGTGTTCGAGCTTGAACTATAGCCAATAGACGCTGCTTGATGCCGAGTTCTTCGAGAATGGATATGTTAGTGCGAAACTCAGGCCACTCTAAGTATTTTTTCCCAGCTCCAACACAGACAAAAATACTTTTTTCGTCTCTCTTCTCTTCTCTTCTTCGCAGTGCTGGACAAAAATACTTCCCTTCTTTTTAGTCTCTCTCAGCGTCCAGGTTTCGGCAGCGAACAGGAAAATGGGGAACACAAGTGCCCGTATGAGCCGCGTTTTTCGTGGCTTAGGTGATGTTGCGGTTTCTCCATATTTTCTTTAGCCTATCCATGGCAGTCCTGGACATTGCCATGCGTCTCTTGATGTCATCCCCGCAACCTCCGTGGTTTGTTACTAGAGCGCCTCGGTAGATGTATGCCTGTACGACGCCGACGCGGACATCGCAATTTGCAATATGGGAGGGTATCTGCTCAGCAGTGGGCAAAGTCGGGCTGGGATGATAATGATGATGATAGGCGATTTGAATTGCAAGTACGTTTAATGGGTCGCAAAGCGATGCAATTGTCTTAGAAAACACGTGTACACGATATCCCACCAATATCACCTATCAACATAATAAAAGTTACGTCGCGCTATCGGAAGATCTCTAAGAAGTACTTATTCGAAGCATAACACTAGTAACAATAAAAAACTTTTTTACAAAAAAATACTACCGACTTCGAAATAAGAAAACTAGAAAGTGTAAAATAACTTTATTTTTGGAAGTCGGTGTCTTTGGTAGGTACCAAATTTTTAAGCTATGGACACCGACTTCCAAAAATAAAGTTATTTTACACTTTCTAGTTTTCTTATTTGGAAGTCGGTAGTATTTTTTTGTAAAAAAGTTTTTTATTTTTCTCTTTTTAGTTGTACCTACCAAATAGGGAAGTAGTTAAGTAAGTACCTATAACGACAGAATAGATTACCCGAATAACATGAAACTTGAATAAAATGAAATGAGAGATCTGCATACCCCTTTCGAGCGTACTGGCGTGATGTTATGTTATGAAATGGTATAAACAATAAATATACATGCGATTGCAGCAATCCCGAGAGATTTGCCGTTATTTATTGAAGAGTGCTGTTGTATATCTCCGAAGTTCTATCAAATCTTCACCAAATTAAAATGGGACCAATTTCGGAATATACCCTTTCAAACGAAAAAAGAATTTTCAAAATCGGTCCACAATTGACGGAGATATCGGTGAACATACATAAAAAAAATAAATAACATACATAATGTCGAACATAGAACCTCCTCCTTTTTTGGTAAGTCGGTTAAAAACTATATCTATACAGCTAAGAAGAAGTAAAATTTAAAATTTGAAAAGCCCCCGACACATTTTTATTTCATGCTACATACCTAATTTAACTAGTAGTATCGAGAATCTATTGAACGCGCATATATTGAAACGATCGAAAATCTTGCGAAAACACCCCGATTTATACAGTAAAACGCCCGTAACAGCTGAACCGATTTTTGTCAAACATAATTAAGAACACTCGACAAATTCAAATTTCAAACTAAAAAACTAAATCAAAATCGGTTCATCCGTTTAGGCACTATGATGCCACAGACAGACACACAGATACACAGCAACTCACGACAAACTTATAACACCCCTCTTTTTCCGTCGGGGGTTAAAAAGAAGTATTGGTATCCAAATATTTAATGAAATTAGTGCAATTCTATCGATGTAAAATTAATTACATCAGATAGAACACCACAACAAGCGCATTTTAATTAAATGCGCTTGTTATAGTGTTGCGATTGTAATTACAACTAAAATGCGCATCCATCAGCTTCCACCATTGTTATTTGTATTAGATTTAATAATTGTTATCTATCATTTAACAACCTAATAGAACAAAGTTGTAATTATATAAATATGCAATGCATCCATCAATACTCGCAATTAGTTAATTGCATAAACGAGAATGGCGTCAGTTTCTAATGAATGCCACAAAATATGCGTTAAATGTGGTTTTTGATTGATAATTATAAATTATTTGAATCAAAACTACGCATTGATCAGCTTTTCTAGATAACGGTGAATTAATTGATCGATGTGTAATGTTTTGGTCAATTAATACAAATTATTTTAGACTAGAAGCAGTGGTGGCCCAGTGGTATCGGCCGCGACTTACAAGTTGTAGGTCGTGGGTTCGAGCCCAGGCAGGCGCTTTACTTTGTGTAAATTATTTCATCACCACTGCTCTCAAAACGGTGAAGGAAAACATTGTGAGGAAACCGGCATATCCTAGAACCAAAAATTCGAAGACGTGTGACATCCACCAACTCGCACTGGGCCCGCGTGGTGGATTATGGCCCAGTCCCTCTCACAGGAGGCCTGTTTCCCAGCAGTTGGAACATTAATATGCTGATGATGTGATGTGATGTGATTTTAGACTGCCTCGTTGTTCTAGTATTTGGCAAGTCTGGCTTCGGCTAAATATGAGGACAGTCCTGAGTTCGATGCCCAGTTCGAGATGCTTTTTTCGTTTTTACGTCTGGAATTTATGAGCGACAATCCTGGGTCTTGATTAACTGTAATAAACATTCGTTACATACAGAGGTGATGGTATTTTATTTTATTTTTGCGTTTTGCCGTTATATATTCTGAGCACTGTCGGCCTTATCAATAAAAATCTCTGCGCAGTTTAGCAACTGATTAATATTTTTTTAAATTTATTATTTAGGAGCTAAATCGCTAAACAGTGTCGAGAAATTTCTAAATAAGGTTTAAAAGTTGTGGACGCACCCTTCATACTGAGCGACTTAGCGCGTTGATTATAGTCAATCTCGAGTATATTACATTAAAAGGGTTTTTTCTATTTGTATATTGTAAACCGTTTTTAGAATTCTGTACATAAATAAATAACCCTTCGCCTCCGAACCCGTTTTGCAAAAATTATTGTTAGCCATGCAGCAATGATTTTTCTCTAGGGTTTTTATTTTTATGTGCGGTTACGGTTAATTTTAAGAAGTCAGTCGGTTCATACTTTATGCCACTCCACAAATAAATTTTCATCAAATCTATTAACATAGCATAACTTAACGAACATAACATTACCTACCTACCTATACATATGCCACGAAGATTTAGGAGGAAGTGCCTGATCTGAGAATCACACCCAAAGCATGAGCTCAGTAGTAACGTGAGTAAACGCCAGACTAAGTTACATTTTGCGCTTTAAATTACCAATTCGACCAAAATGTCCAAATAACATTACCAATGCTACCCACAACTCGATGATTTTTATTGTCCCTCACGCACGAGAACACTTTGTGTACAGACAAATTAATTCTCTATATAATTCCCAAAGGCAGGACGTTTGTAACCGAGTTATTTGAACCTTTTCGGTTTTTACACGGAATTTTAAACGTAGGTTTTATGTGTACAGGTACGTTTGTAAATATGCGGTCAGATTAGAGTAAGTAGAAAGGGTCGCATGGTGATTTTGGTCGGTGGAACCAGTAAATAGATACCATTGTATATGTATTTAGCTTTCTATGTACATATGTAACTATTTTTATGTCATCACTTCCGGTGTCCATGGGCACCGTTAATTTCTCAGGAACAAAAAGCAACCAATGACACGATTGATTGTATAACTTTCTATGATGTAAATGTCTAGACTCTGCCTGGCTCTTAAACAATACATGGGCGACAGTAATTTAAAAGAAAGGCCTGATTGTTTGTTTATATGTTTGTAAAAGGTAGGTTATGTCTGGTGAAAGTACTGACTCGATTATTTTACCGACTTCAAAAAATAGGTGGTTTTCAATTCGACTGTATGTTTTTTTGTATGTTTGGTACGCGATTATGCCGCAAATTATTAACCGATTTTGATGATTCTTTTTTATTTGAAAGCTGGTGCTTCTCATGTGGTCCCTTTTAAATTTGTTCAAGATCTGACGATTAGTTTTTAAGTTTTTACGTATTTTCATGGTAATATAAGGCACCAAATTTAAAAAGAGAAAAATAAAAAACTTTTTTGTCAAAAAAAAATTAAAGCGACTTCCAAAACAAAACACAACAAAGCGAAAAATAGTTTTCCTTTCGGCAGTCGGTGTCAAAAAAAAAAAAAATAAGGCACCAAAGACACAGCAGACTTCGGAAAAGAAAGTTAATTTTCGCTTTGTAGTGTTTTGTTTTGGCAGTAGCTTTAATTTTTTTTACGAATCACGGTTGACAATTCCTGCATACCAACTTAACAATAACACTCCAACTAACTCCCTATCAAAACCTCATCTTCAAACCGACCATTCCTTCGTATCTTCCATCGCTCCTGCCACGGCTCCGTCCCGCTAATCGAAGCCGATGCCATCAATCATCAGGCTCCCTCGGTGATGCATCGCCGGCTTACCAGCAGACAGCGAGGCTGTGATTTAGAACCATCAGCAACGAGGGTTTTTGTAGAACAACGGTTTTTGTTTGTGACGGTTTTTTGAAAAGTTAACTGTTAGGTTCTGTAAATGTTGTAAATGCGTACGATAAAGAGGAATACGGTAGTGTACATAGTCATTATATTAGATCTGTCCAAATTTTCATCATTTATGTTACGTGTCCATGTGTAAGGAGCAAGCTTAATTAATTTCGCCATTTACAGAGAGCAATTTCCGTCCGTTTCGTACTGGAGCAGTGGTGGACAAAGTAACACAGGCGCTTTACTTTGTGTAAATTAAATCATCACCACTGCTCTTAAAACGGTGAAGGAAAATATCGTGAGGAAACCGACATGTCCTAGTACCAAAAATTCGAAGACGCATTCACCAACCCGCACTGGGCCCGCGTGGTGCATTAAGGCCAATTACCTCTCTCACAGAGAGGATGCCTGTGTCCCGGCAGTGGGAACATTATAAGGCTGATGATGAAATTCCGTTCTCAAGTTGACACTCAAAAGTCTACTCGTGAATTGAATCCGAGACTAGGAGTTGCACTAATGTGGCAGTCAAGTTCCTCGATGTGTCGTGTAAAACTTATCTTTTTTTTTGGGTTTGGGTAACCATCCAATGACTTCACCCGCTCTGGGTGAAGCGGGAGAGCGTGTCAGACTATTACTGACTAAAATCCACCCCTTTTCCTTTAGTTGCTAGTGCCAAGGCCGCGGTAACTCTCTTTCAAATTTATCCGCGACCCAGACAGGCATCGGCCCTAGCGGACCTCGTCAGTTTCTGCTGAAATATCTTTGGGGCACGCGCGGAAAGTGTTCCGCGCGTGCCCCAAAGATATGTCGACCCTTTGACTTGGGCCTGGTACTTATCGGATGGTGATCTACCCATTACTCGCCGTCCGCAAGCCCGCGTCTACGATGGCCGGGAATCGGCTTGCGACGCCTGACGCCCAGGGCGTGATTGCTTACTTTTGTTTACATTATGTTACACAGTTTTGTCTATTGATAGTCGGGATGGTGTTATCTTGTATCAAAATTGATTTTTCCGTTTGTAAACTTTGGCCATGAACTAACAGCAAAAGAATCAGATGGGATACAACCCAACATGAAGTAGTAACATATCAAGCAACATCGTCTCTCTAATACTAGTGTATGTACTATTTTAGAGTAGCGTATGATTCTGCCAACGCGGACAGACAACACAAAGGCAATCGCATTTGTGGACAAAAACCTCGAGAGAATGCACTGATTCTTGATGCAACAAGCGACTGGTTGCAGTTGTTATTGCAGAAAAATCTTTGTTATTTATAAATTATGAAATCGCTTTATATTGGCACAAATAACTATTTAGTGTTGTTAAAATTTGCTGTGCATGCCAGCCTTTCTTTTAAAGCACAAATCATTTAGGTTCACGTGTTTTTCGGGGTTGATACAAACTCAAAACGCCACCAGCAACGGTTCATACATAACATAATTATTTACCGAATTTATTTGTCGTTTTGGTCTCTTTGGCCGTTTTATGTAAAAGCTAAATAAGATCCTTTCGGAATGTATCGCAAGTACTGAATTATAAGTTTACATTGGCATTTGTGTTGTTTTAAGATATTGACGCGAACGAAGTCGCGGGCAACAGCTAGTTGGTATGTAAGTAAACATTGTTCAAATACAATCTTAGAAAGATTTTTATAGAAATACTGTGTATTTCTGTAAAACATTATTTCATTTAACAAACTTTTATTATTTAAGTTCCAGATTTTTATTAGACTTTAAGACCACTTAGGATTTTCGTGATTCCCCCAAGGAACCATTATTTGTTTTGATTAAAGATTTAAGACCAAAGACCATTAAACTTTAAAAATATCTTAAATAGAGTAATCCACACTGAAATTATAAATGCGAAAGTAACTCTGTCTGTTTGTTTGTTATATTTTCAAATCTGCTGAACTGATTTTGATGTAATGTAATTAGCACACGGGTGGACCATATGACCTACGACTTGAAAACGACAAATGACATTAACTTAAGGCTTAATGACGAAAATTAAGGTTAACGCTAACGAAATTTAACGTTATCAATCTCTTATATTTTGGAATCATCACCATCCATAAAAGAATAGCAGTTCGCCTTTGGATTAGGAAATTAGATACTTGTTTATCACGGGTGTTAAGGCCTGCTCGCCTTACTTGCCGCGGTCGCTTCGCGCGCTCTGGTTGCTGGTTGCCCCTACCTCTGTCCCGCTTTCGGTCGTGCGTCATCCGAGCTGAGGCCACTGCTGCGAGCGCTACGCTCCTTTTCCCTCTCATCCCAACGCATCCTCTCTTTCTCTTGCTGCTCCTTTTTGCGAACCGATAATTTCGACGCGGGCGAAGACGCCAGCAGAATCTAGTAAAATATACGACATGAAAAGTACACACCCATCTCCTTTGATCCCATCAGCATGCAAATCAAACACAAAACTTGTATAATTAAGAAAATTAAGCCGTTTACACACGTCGCGACTCAAACACAACTTATCTTGCGAGACCGCGACTAATCCAAGTTGCTAGTTACACAATAACCCGCACCCACGCCCCCACCGGGGTACTACCCTCATGGGGGAGGATGAAGGGGGGTTCCGTAATGGTGTTTGCGGACAACGTCCCGTTCAACACTCGTGCGATTTAATTTGTGTCAATAGTATCAAAGTCGCAGTGTTTGGGATAAAAATAAGGGCTTCGTCAATAGTGCTACAAATTGTCACGAGTTGATTTCGTTTTATATTTGAAAAGAAATGAGTTTCCTGTTAGTTTCCTTGAATTTCCACATGATATGATGTAATTGAGTCGGATACACGGCTATTTGGATGTCAGATACATTGAAGCACGTATATCCTGGATAGTGTCAAAGCTTTATTTTTTTTACCCGACTGCCGAAGGAGGGTAATGTGTTTATCAGTCTATGTATGTATGTATGTATGTAAGTATCTATGTATGTATGTATGTATGTTTGTTCCTATGTGGCGTTCTAGAGACCAAACGCGTTGGCCGATTTTGATGATTCTTACGTCAATCGATTCGTCTTAATCCTGCGAGTGTCACTGGCTACATTAAAATTGGAAAAAACAAAACTGGCGGATTTTGGGCGCCATTTTGTGGGGAAAAATTTTTTTTTTTTATTCCAAACCCATTGTGTGGGGTATCACAATAAAGGATTTTAAGAGGCGATTTCAAAAATATATAACACTTATATGTTTAAATGTACCTAATTTAAAAAAAAAAATAACTAAAAAGTTGTAAATAAAAAAAGTTAATTAAAACAATCAAAAAACCCGACTGCTTGGAAAGCAAACTAAAAAGACGTAAACAAGAAGAAAATCATGCTGTGCAGTCGGAGGATACATCTGGTTTTGGTCCGCCAGCTCGCGAATATGGATCCTCCGACTGCACAGCATGATTTTCTTCTTGTTTACGTCTTTTTAGTTTGCTTACCAAGCAGTCGGGTTTTTTGATTGTTTTAATTAACTTTTTTTTATCATACATGCATACAGCTGTTAATATAGCCCATCGAGATTTAGAAAATTTTCAAACTTGTTGAATTTTTTCTATCAATACAAAATTGTTTCTTATTAACGACCGAATCAGTCAATTTGCCAGTCTTTTGGTCAGCCTACAGCCTAATCGGATTTAGCTGAGCTTTGTTTGCTAATATGGGTAGTTACATAAAGTTGTTAAAAATATAGCACAGTCCAACCAAATTACACCTTGAAGCATGCAAATCACAAGCATAAAGCTTGCATATTTACACATATTTACATATTTTTTTGATAACCTCTAACCGTAATAGATATCTTTCAGTAATGTAACAGATCAGATTCGTAGAAAGTGTCATAATCAGACCTTGAATAAACTTTTAAAGGACAACTATTTTGCCTTTTTGACAATCGCTATCGCCTCGCTTTCGATGATAGAAAGAATGTCACTTGTCTAATATGTCATGTTAGTTACCAATCCATGGACCGCCTTCAGCAAGCTTTGCTTAATCTTGAATACCATTATTAGCCACGAGTTGCCCATTTTTCAAAACAAGAGCTAGAGAAAAATATTCAAATCCCTCCTCAAACCAACAAATTCTTGTTATAATTATCAATTATGACATAATCGTGCCTCCCGGCGCTCCCGCACTAATAGTGAGTAATGTGGCCACGTCAGCGTCAGTCTAATTGAGATTTATACGAGAGAGCTGACGTGACGGAGGCACCGGCTCTTGAGGTTAAGTGGATGTTATTTAGAGTGAGAGCAATGAAATGTGGAGTTTAAGAGGCACGCCTAGTTGGGGGTAGATTATTGCGATTTTTAGGGTTCCGTACCTCGAAAGGAAAAAACGGAACCCTTATAGGACTACTTTGTTGTCCGTCCGTCTGTCTGTCAAGACCCATTTTCTCAAGAACACGTGGAGGTATCAAGCTGAAATTTATATCAAATACTTAAGTCTACTGTCCCTTAACTCAATCAAAAGATACAACCGTTTATGCCGCAAATTGCCGCAAATTTTGGACACTCGCAAGGGAATCAAAACCTAGGGTACTTCCCGTGAACTCAGAATCTTGAAATTTGGTACGAAGCAATTTCTTACAGCTCAGATAAAGGAAAATTTGCGTAAACCGTAAATTTTTAGTTACATCATACAATAAAAATATTTGTAATAATTTTAATCTTACTACCCCTTTCCTCATGAACGTGTAGAGGTATTAAATTGAAATTCATATCAAATACTGAGGTACCTTTAAGCTGAGGTTTGTACGGAACCCTCGGTGCGCGAGTCCGACTCGCACTTGGCCGGTTTTTTTTACAAGCTTTTATTTAACTTGCAATGTATGTATGTAAGTGTGTTCGGGTCAAATCTTACAAGTGAATTTTAAAGCAGCTATCCTCCACCGATTAAGGTGAAATTTTGCATACACGTTTGGTTTGGATGAAAATGCATGCTTAGCTAAGTGACATCATTTTAAATTCAATATGGCGGACGGCACAAGAAGGTGGCTTAGTAATTTTTTGTGCACTGCGATGATATGGGTATCAAATGAAAGGGTTTCCTGAGAAGAATACGAAAAAAGCTTGTAATAAAAAATAAAAATAAAATATAACTTGTTATGTTGTAAAGGTATACTGAGGAATCTTCCTGATGGTACCAGACGATATACTGCACACGTCTTTCAAGACAATTTCAAGTTCAAAACGGTCAAATTGCATTGCATCAATGTAGTTGCAATTTCGCTTAGTTAAAATCGCTTATCGGTGTGATATAGATGGAATCACGCCAAGCCATCGGCTAGATCGTTAAGGTATTTAATAAGGGGCTATACATTAATGTGGTCTTCTATTCTAGCTTTTTTCCTGGCAATATTTATCTCAGATATTACCTGAGATTACGTATAGTTCAGATGAACTATACGTAAGCCACGTTAATAATAAAGTTAAAAAAAAATAAGAAATAGGATATAGGTAAACAAATTGATTTTAAGATCCGGCTTCACACGACGTGGGCAGCTAGGAAGATCCGGCTTCGCGCGACGTGGGCAGGTATTTCATAGCAGGCAGGCAGGCTAGGCAGCTGGATGGACACGAAAGCGTGGAATGCCCGAGGTAGGCAGATGAACTCGCAGATGAATCGCTTACTCGTAGATAGGCAGTAGGATAGCCAGCAGGACGAATGGGCTGGCACACAGTTAGATGGTCAAGCCTTGAACCAATTGTCAGGCTAAAAGACAGTAGCACAGGTGCAAGAACAGGCACCAAGGATTGTGGTGGCCGGGCTGTGGCTTCGTATGCCGATCAAAAGAGCCCTTTAAACATGAAGCGGTGTCCGACAAGGTCAATGAAATTTAGGTTTCACACTCAATATATTTATATTTATTGCACTTCTAAGATTTTATTACATTCACAGGCCGTATTTATTATAGTTTTCAAGAGTTTTTTTAGATACAATCGTATACTTCATAGTATTAAACAGAAAAACGGACTTCCAGCGTTTTGTCCAGATTCAAGACTAAAAAAGTGACGCCCGTTTTTCTTCGTTCCGACATGTCTTCTAAATTTTAAATTCAAATATCAATGAAGAAATCATGAACGAATAAAAACGGTTTACAGAGGCGCAGTCTGCCGCTGCCCTTATTATGAAAATTATAATGTAGGTACAACGAGCTTAAGAAGTACTGTCCATGGTACCTTATGTCTATGGTTTAAGAAAATAAAATAATGACAATGTCATGTCAGATAAAAATGTCAGTATAAAATAATATAATAGTTTTGGATGTTAAAACAAATCTTAAGCTTTTCAGGTGTTAAAGAATACATAAAAATGGCAAACTTGAGTTACACAATTTCAAAAATTATAAGGATGCAATTTGAAAAATATATTATAAAACGTAAGTAAACTAAGACATGTGGAATGAACACCACAAGGCTTGTTATTTTATTTTGTCTACATTAGCTAGTGTGAACATCCTCGAGACATAGTTGGAGGTAAGCTTATTAAGAATTGTACTTAAAATAGAAAACACAGAAAACTGACGTGACTGAGGCACTTAACCGGCTCTTGAGGTTAAGTGGAAGTTTTTAAGAGTGTGAAGAATGAAAAGTGGAGTTTAGGGGTCAGGTCTAGTTAGCTACGGTTATTTAGAATATTGAAGGAACCCTTATAGGACCACTTCGTTGTCTGTCTGTCTGTCCGTGTGTCAAGACCTTTTTCTTCTTAGCAATCAAACTTCTGGAACAACGAAATCAAAAAATATCGCTGTTTATGTCGTAAATTTGACGAATCGCAAGGGAATCAAAACCTATAGAGTACCTCCCGTTGACATAGAACCATGAAATTTGGCAATCCAAAAACGCGATTATTTTCCAGACAGTTCCACGAAGTCTACACGCGTCGTTTTTCATTCGGACACATAATGTGGGCCGAGTAATACACATCCAATGTATTGTGTCTGATGCGAGTTGAAAGGTAAATGTCGTAGGAACGGACAGGTGGTTCCGCTGGCTTGACGCACACATGGTCAAATAGGGATGATTCCTGGTTACTAAAAATAATTATATTTAGCCCTTCGCAGTTAGATTATCAAAAAGTATTGGACACCTATCTTTTGCTTTATCAAATCAATCAAAACTGACAATGATAAAACACATTACAGTTCAGCCCCCGTACCATGACGTGTCAAAACTATCATGGTTTGACTGTGAAAAAGGGACAGATGTATACAAGTCATATACATCTGTCCCTTACACACACTCAAAATAGCCTTGCTTTAAGAGCTTTGGTCCAGCCCCAGAAGTCGTCAGTTCTAAATAAAGAATTTAGGTACCAAGGCGTGTCGACACTCGAAATTTCAACGCAGTATATCGTCGTCGTTTTTTGTATACATAAGTGACAAAAGAAATATACGTGTCCAAATTTTTGTATTAATCTAGATCAAAATTTTTTTGTATAGTCATCATCCCTATTGTTAAATGTGGGCTCACCAGCTGGTCGCACACGGCGACGAATTGTTAAATATTTAACACTTATTTAATGGGACTATCCTGTTTCTGTGATGAGATTCCAAGAAGTTTGTTATTAGCTGTAGTATTAAATTATCTGTGCTATTAATTAGTTCATAACATCACGCCTGTATTCTCCTAAGGGTTGGCCAGAGAGCCTCATCTTGCCAGTTATTTTCAACCTGGCATAAGTCCAGATTCCGGACAGATATTGAGAAAATTAAAATGGAAAAACCCAATAAGAATTTTCGACTCGGGAATCGAACCCAGGCCCTCATGTTCAGCAGTAGCGCTTGCCACCACTAGACTATCGAGGCAGTCATCACCATCACATTACAGTCACCAGATACGTCCTGGACAGTCTAAGTGTTATTAGAAGATGAAGACTGACCTAGTTTCACCCAGAGTCATAGCTTCACAATTAGCTCATACATCGCAGCACCCTCGAGCGAGCGCTACAAGTTTTATGAGTTACGGAACGCTAACAAACGACACGGTTCTGTATACGCACCGATGCGTCCAGGAGGAGCGTTTTATATCCACGAGGAAAAAGTTTTTTACAAGAATCTATATATATAAAATGCTTTGTCCTGAATGACTGACTGACGGATCAACGCACAGCCCAAACCGCTGAACGTAGAGACCTGAAACTTGAAAGGTGTATTTTTTGTATGATGTAGGCATCCGATAAGAAAGGATTTTCCGAAATTCTACCCCTAAGGGGGTTAAAAAGGGGGGCAAAGTTTGTATGAAAAATCTAATTCCTTCGGCTAATATTTTTGAAACTTGGCACAAATAGTAATCTAAGTACATGATAAAGATTGACATTATTAGTTTTTTGAAACTACCCCCTCAAGTCGATTTAGGGGGTGTTGAAATTTGTATGGCAGAATCTTATTTCATGGGTAACTAAACATGAAACATTACACAAATACTAAAATAAATAAATAATAAGGGTTGTCATTATTAGTTTTTCGAAACTACCCCCAAAAGTCGATTTAGGGGGTGTTAAAGTTTTTTTGAAAAACTTATTATTAGGTTAATAAACTTGAAACTTGGCATAAATACCCAACTAAGTAAGTAACAAAAGGTTGCGATTATTAGTTTTTCAAAAATACCCCCAAATGTCGATTTTTTTTTTGAAGAATATTAATAAACTTGAAACTTGACACAAATATCAACCTAAGTAAACAATAAAGGTTGTCATTATAAGTTTTTCGAACCTACCCCCAAAATCCGATTTAGGAGGTGTTATATTTAGTTTTTTTGATGAATCTTATTTATCTAAATATATAAAAGAAGAAAGTGACTGACTCACTCACTCACTTACCATCAACGCACAGGCCAAACGGCTGAAGCTTCAATCATGAAACTTGGCACGTAGGTTCCTTTGGTAGTGTAGGTGAGCACTAAGAAAGGATTTTTGGAAATTCGACCCCTAAGGGCGTGAAATAGGGGATGAAAGTTTGTATGAAAGTCGGTCAGTTTTTAAAGTCAGGGTCTTCATATTTTGGGTTTAGGCTGAAGGTTAAAAAATAATTTACACGTGTCTCAGCGATTTTGAAGATCCCATTAGGGGGGAGAAGGGGGATAAAGTCATGGGAATAATGAAATCGTCTAGACTTGAAATTTTGCACATAGATACTTTATACTGTGCAGGTATCCACTAAGAAGGGATTTTTGTGAATTCCACCCTAAGGGGGTGAAATAGGGGATGAAAGTTTGTATGAAAGTCGGCCAGTTTTGAAGTTAGGATCTTCGAATTTTATCTACCCTACCCTACCTACCCTGCCTACCCTACACTACCCTACCCTACCTACCATACCCTACTTACCCTACCCTACCTACCCTACCCTACCTACCCTGCCCTACCTACCCTACCCTACCTACCCTACTCTACCTACCCTACTCTACCTACCCTACCTACCCTACCCTACCTACCCTGCCCTACCTACCCTACCCTACCTTACCTACCCTACCTACCCTACCTACCCTACCTACCCTACCTACCCTACCTACCCTACCTACCCTACCTACCCTACCTACCCTACCTACCCTACCTACCCTACCTACCCTACCTACCCTACCTACCCTACCTACCCTACCTACCCTACCTACCCTACCTACCCTACCTACCCTACCTACCCTACCTACCCTACCTACCCTACCTACCCTACCTACCCTACCTACCCTACCTACCCTACCTACCCTACCTACCCTACCTACCCTACCTACCCTACCTACCCTACCTACCCTACCTACCCTACCTACCCTACCTACCCTACCTACCCTACCTACCCTACCTACCCTACCTACCCTACCTACCCTACCTACCCTACCTACCCTACCTACCCTACCTACCCTACCTACCCTACCTACCCTACCTACCCTACCTACCCTACCTACCCTACCTACCCTACCTACCCTACCTACCCTACCTACCCTACCTACCCTACCTACCCTACCTACCCTACCTACCCTACCTACCCTACCTACCCTACCTACCCTACCTACCCTACCTACCCTACCTACCCTACCTACCCTACCTACCCTACCTACCCTACCTACCCTACCTACCCTACCTACCCTACCTACCCTACCTACCCTACCTACCCTACCTACCCTACCTACCCTACCTACCCTACCTACCCTACCTACCCTACCTACCCTACCTACCCTACCTACCCTACCTACCCTACCTACCCTACCTACCCTACCTACCCTACCTACCCTACCTACCCTACCTACCCTACCTACCCTACCTACCCTACCTACCCTACCTACCCTACCTACCCTACCTACCCTACCTACCCTACCTACCCTACCTACCCTACCTACCCTACCTACCCTACCTACCCTACCTACCCTACCTACCCTACCTACCCTACCTACCCTACCTACCCTACCTACCCTACCTACCCTACCTACCCTACCTACCCTACCTACCCTACCTACCCTACCTACCCTACCTACCCTACCTACCCTACCTACCCTACCTACCCTACCTACCCTACCTACCCTACCTACCCTACCTACCCTACCTACCCTACCTACCCTACCTACCCTACCTACCCTACCTACCCTACCTACCCTACCTACCCTACCTACCCTACCTACCCTACCTACCCTACCTACCCTACCTACCCTACCTACCCTACCTACCCTACCTACCCTACCTACCCTACCTACCCTACCTACCCTACCTACCCTACCTACCCTACCTACCCTACCTACCCTACCTACCCTACCTACCCTACCTACCCTACCTACCCTACCTACCCTACCTACCCTACCTACCCTACCTACCCTACCTACCCTACCTACCCTACCTACCCTACCTACCCTACCTACCCTACCTACCCTACCTACCCTACCTACCCTACCTACCCTACCTACCCTACCTACCCTACCTACCCTACCTACCCTACCTACCCTACCTACCCTACCTACCCTACCTACCCTACCTACCCTACCTACCCTACCTACCCTACCTACCCTACCTACCCTACCTACCCTACCTCATGTGCCTGGCAGACCAACATTTGCTAGACAGCAACAACGTGCAGGCGGTGCGAATTTTCACCGACGGTAGCAAGATTGAGGGGAAGGTCGGAGCCGCATTATCTATATGGGATAATGAAGGCGAAGTCCGGAAGCTCAAACTTAGCTTAGCCGCGTACTGCACTGTCTACCAGGCGGAACTCCTGGCCATCTGCAAAGCGACGGACGTGATCCTTACGCGGCAAGAGACGAGCTATGGTTTGTACAGCGACTCAATGTCAGCATTGCAGACGCTTGCAAGCCATGGCTCTCTCCATCCCCTGGCGGTTCGTGCGCGCGCAAATTTGGCTCAAGCCCTGGGCCAGAGCAAAGCTGTGTCTTTGTTCTGGATCAAGGCCCACGCGGGCCTGCCGGGGAATGAGCGAGCGGACGAGTTAGCGAAGGAGGCAGCATTGTCGTTACGGAGGAAGCCGGACTACGACCGGTGTCCGGTATCATTTATCAAGCGACAGATCCGTTTGGAATCGCTTGATGAATGGAACCGAAGATATGTGTCGGGCGAGACAGCCTCTGTGACGAAAATGTTTCTTCCGGATGCCATAGCGGCTTTCCGTATTATAAAACAGGTGCGGCCCACAGGCGTTCTCACGCAGGTTTTGACGGGGCACGGCGGGTTCTCTGAATACTTGAATCGTTTCAAGTGTAAGGATAACCCATCGTGCGTCTGCGATCCAGGCGTGGCAGAGACTGTCCAGCACATACTTGTAGATTGCCCGTTATTTATCAGGGAACGCTACCAACTCGAATGTGAGCTGGACAGGAGACTGACGAAGGAGAGCCTGCATGGGCTCATGAGTAAGCAACACAGGGAAAAGTTCCTGGTGTACTGTGTTAATGTGGCCTCCACCGTCATTGCACGAAACCGAAGTTGAAGCAGCACTATGTTTCACTAGTATTATAAGAATATTTGTAAGAAGCATAGAATAGCATGCACAAAACTGCAATGACGAACCCTGCACTGGGGTAGTACCTAAGAAAACAGATTGTCTGTATGGTGAAAAGCACTGTTGTGCTTCTCATCTCTAAATGTAAGGCATTATTTATATTGTGATATTCCCTGTGATAAACAGCACTTCTGTACCTTACCTGTGATCTGCAGCACTTTTTGCATATTTTACTGTGATCAACAGCACTTTTTTGTATTCTTGTATATGTAGCACTTTTTCTTTTAACCTTACACTAAATAAATAAAGTTGCCTTTAAGAATTTAAACAAAGTGGGAGTCCCACCCACTGTATACAAGAAGACGTATGCAAGAAGAACCATGGTATGAAGAATGAAAGTACGAGAGGCATGAAAGAGGAATGGAATGACAGAATTTGCACAGAATAGGCGCCAACTTTGTTGAGCGGGATTAGTATTTATAAAAAAAAAAAAAAAAAAAAAAAAAAAAAAAAATACCTACCCTACCTACCCTACCTACCCTACCTACCCTACCTACCCTACCTACCCTACCTACCCTACCTACCCTACCTACCCTACCTACCCTACCTACCCTACCTACCCTACCTACCCTACCTACCCTACCTACCCTACCTACCCTACCTACCCTACCTACCCTACCTACCCTACCTACCCTACCTACCCTACCTACCCTACCTACCCTACCTACCCTACCTACCCTACCTACCCTACCTACCCTACCTACCCTACCTACCCTACCTACCCTACCTACCCTACCTACCCTACCTACCCTACCTACCCTACCTACCCTACCTACCCTACCTACCCTACCTACCCTACCTACCCTACCTACCCTACCTACCCTACCTACCCTACCTACCCTACCTACCCTACCTACCCTACCTACCCTACCTACCCTACCTACCCTACCTACCCTACCTACCCTACCTACCCTACCTACCCTACCTACCCTACCTACCCTACCTACCCTACCTACCCTACCTACCCTACCTACCCTACCTACCCTACCTACCCTACCTACCCTACCTACCCTACCTACCCTACCTACCCTACCTACCCTACCTACCCTACCTACCCTACCTACCCTACCTACCCTACCTACCCTACCTACCCTACCTACCCTACCTACCCTACCTACCCTACCTACCCTACCTACCCTACCTACCCTACCTACCCTACCTACCCTACCCTACCTACCCTACCCTACCTACCCTACCCTACCTACCCTACCTACCCTACCCTACCTACCCTACCCTACCTACCCTACCCTACCTACCCTACCCTACCTACCCTACCCTACCTACCCTACCCTACCTACATACCTACCCTACCAGTGTAGGTAAGGTACCAATTTTTTTTTCTTTGTTTTTTTTTCGTAATATCCTTCTCCTAATAATAACAAACACAACAAAAAAAGAATGAGCGAAATTGGATCAAAATTGAAATAAGCATAAAATGAAATGCTATCATGGATGGTATTAAATGAAAATTATTTTGTATGAATCATATTGAAACAATCCAAACCATCCATTGGTTTTTCACCGCAGATTCGATTGTTGTAAAATGGTCGTAATAAGGTCTACATCTCTTTCGGGTATCTCTGAACTTCTGTTTTGGCTTTCTTTTTGCATGGAGCTCACCCTCCGCTGCAGCGTCATCGGGTTGATTATCAGTGCTGGGCTTGCTAATCATCTCTTTTATAATTTGTCCCCGAAATTCTAAAATACTTATTTTATTTTTCCTTTTTCAAATTTTTGATGAATAACCCAAGCATTTACTAACATTGTGCCACAGACAATCTCAATGATCAGCTTGCGGTACCACTTTAGGGTTTTCTAAGGCTGGTATAGTACGACGCCGTCTGATCAGAAATATCTACCCCCTTATTCGCATTATTATAATCCAAAACAAGAGAGAGAAAGCATAATTCCTGTCCGTGTCTACCGGTGGCGCACCCCGTCCGGGCAAGACTTTTGGTTCATGGGGCGGTGATGTACCACCGGTGGCCAAATGAAGATTTGCGCCGTATGATACCAAGTACCTACTCATGAGGTGCCAGTCTGAACGTGTTAATAAGGCTCAAGGACAAACTCTGACGTATGCTGGTGTAGATTTGAGGGAGAATTGCTTTTGCCATGGACAGTTCTATGTAGCGTGTTCACGTGTTAGCTGATCAAATAGTCTGGTGATATTGGCGTGGACATGCAAAATGGTTTAAAATGTTGTTTATAAGGAAATACTTTAATTGAATTACTTACTTATGCGTACGATTACTTATTATTAGTCATGAATAAACACAGAAATAGTGAAAGGACCCTATCCCTTCACTATTTCTGTGTTTACGGGACAAGGATAGAGCGTATTGATGATAAAGTAGGTAAGTATAAGTCTGTCCTAAGAAACAATTTCGCATTACATTATTTTTTACTTTTTCTCTACATAATGTTAAAATATGATAAGGAGAAGCATGTAGTCTACGCGTGTGTTAGAATCATGATGGAACTCCATATAAAAGTATCGATATATGTCAAGATGGTTATTTACTGTGTATCAGAGTTCCAATTTATTGGTGGTGTATAAGGGAAAGGTTTTATGAATAAAAGCACAGAAAGACAAGACTAGGTATTTATTTCAATTAGGCTTGTCAATTAATTCATATTCAGGCTCAGAAAGCTTACCGCCCGTTCGCTAAACTAGTTCTCGTGTAGAAGAAGGGCAAGAAACTCCACGGAAGCAACTATGGTTGTAAAAGTATTCATAGACATCTTTTACAACCATATAAATATCGTATATAACAGATCTAATTCTATTATGGCCATTATATGACGAATCTTGTAACATTTCACAATATTACATAATCAAAACAACAAGGATAAGGCAAGGTACATGACTAACCCTTAAATCAATTTAACATCATTATGAATAAAGGCCACAATATGAAAATAGAGTTTCAACACAACCATTAGCAATAATCAAGTTATAATATCAAATAACTTACGTGAAGCTTGTGTAGTCCATCTTTCACAGAATATAACAATTCAGGAAAACAATATCAATATCACAATATAACAACTGGTCTGTACTGGCTTGTAGTTCACAACGAAGTGTGTCAACTTACGAATTACACACTATTTATAGTAACGAGTCGACCTGTCAAATGTCCCCACCATTTCCTACATTTCTATAAATAATCTCACAATTAGGTTAATAATCAATTCATGAGTAATGAAACCTTTTTAAAACGTATCAAGACAATTAAGGAATTTAATATCGCCTATTTAGTAATTCTTAATCAATATTCGAAAGAATATTGATACTAACTGACAGTCTTGTATTAATTGTCTCAAAAGACTTATAATACTAAAATAGCAATATAAAATCCATGATACATCACAATGATCATTATAAATTACGTAATATTTTATAGGAATATCATCATTTTGGCTTATATGTAAGTTAAGCGTTATTTCCTGTACACACAACAATATTTACTCAGGTGGGTACTCTAACAATTGTAGGTATTTGACATCTCAATAATAATTTAGGTAGGTACTTCGACATTTGTCGGTAGATGCTTAATAAATATGACAGTTTGTATTTTGTAGCAAACCCATTGTGATTAAAAGTGTAAATACGTACTTCCAATACTAACACGGCCATTCTGACATGTACTTCGTTCTCGAAGTACAATAGATACCCTTTTTGTACAATTGTAATATATTTTTATTTTTAGTTTTGCCAATTGACTAGATGTGTCAAGTCCCCTCCACCCGCTGCTAGTGGGATAGACTTGCACCAAGTATAACTATACATCATTAATCTAAATATTATTACACTAACCATCGCTCGGCCAATCTGACAATATTCTTTCAAATTGTACTGAACGTAGATACTTTCTTCCGACCAAAATCAGATCAACAGAGGGTACATATTTAAATTCTTTATTTAACCAACTAACTCCGTCAAACTCAGAGGTCGCAGAACGCTGCTTGATCATAAAGATTCAGAGGCCCGTCTCAACTTGTTTTGACAGAATCTTATTCAAACAACTAACTCCGTCAAACTCAGAGGTCGCAGATCGCGGCTTGATCATTAAGATTCAGAGGCCCGTCCCGACTTGTTTTGACAGAATCCTATTCAAACAACTAACTTTGTCAAACTCAGAGGTCGCAGATCGCTGCTTGATCATAAAGATTCAGAGGCCCGTCTCAACTTGTTTTGACAGAATCTTATTCAAACAACTAACTCTGGCAAACTCAGAGGTCGCAGATCGTGGCTTGATCATAAAGATTCAGAGGCCCGTCTCGACTTGTTTTGACAGAATCTTATTCAAACAAGTAATTCTGTCAAACTCAGAGGTTGCAGATCGCTGCTTGATCATAAAGATTCAGAGGCCCGTCTCTACTTGTTTTGACAGAATCCTATTCAAACAACCAACTTTGTCAAACTCAGAGGTCGCAGATTGCTGCTTGATCATAAAGATTCAGAGGCCCGTCTCAACTTGTTTTGACAGAATCTTATTCAAACAACTAACTCTGTCAAACTCAGAGGTCGCAGATCGTGGCTTGATCATAAAGATTCAGAGGCCCGTCTCGACTTGTTTTGACAGAATCTTATTCAAACAAGTAATTCTGTCAAACTCAGAGGTTGCAGATCGCTGCTTGATCATAAAGATTCAGAGGCCCGTCTCGACTTGTTTTGACAGAATCCTATTCAAACAACTAACTTTGTCAAACTCAGAGGTCGCAGATTGCTGCTTGATCATAAAGATTCAGAGGCCCGTCTCAACTTGTTTTGACAGAATCTTATTCAAACAACTAACTCTGTCAAACTCAGAGGTCGCAGATCGTGGCTTGATCATAAAGATTCAGAGGCCCGTCTCGACTTGTTTTGACAGAATCTTATTCAAACAAGTAATTCTGTCAAACTCAGAGGTTGCAGATCGCTGCTTGATCATTAAGATTCAGAGGCCCGTCTGGACTTGTTTTGACAGAATTTTATTTAACTTAATAATTTTTCTAATGTACCACGCTGTTGGTACAGCCTGGCATTATTATAACTCTTCTCTGTCTTTCTCCTGTCATGTCTCTTTTCAAACAAACTACTCAACAGTAAGTTACACCCACATGGTTTTTATTATTCAAAAATTTACTTTTTATTTATTAGTTTTATCCTATAACGTTTTATTTTGTTATTTATCTTCATGACTCAATGATAAGAATTAGATCACGGTTTGTTTACATCAAAATCTCAATCTCTAATAGCCCCAAAATTGCCTAATTGCTTAAATTTATTATCAGATCGAGAAATACAAGGTATGAAATAATTAGTTGGATTGTTTATTTTAAACAGACTTATCATGAAAATAACTGCTCAAGAGCTTTTGCCATAAATAAGATTCCTTTTTAATTTTACTCAAAAAATTAGCCAAGAGAAAAACAGTAGAGTTTCTTGTAAATGTGAGAATATTGGTGAAAACTACTATTCTGCCTCCATTAACTAATAACGATAATTTGCAAATCCTTTGTACCCCTCAAGTATATAAGTGGTCACTAACTGTATTATTACCAAGTTGGGTACATTTTTGCAAAAATACCCTCCGTTAAAAATTTTAGACAAGTTTCTGATAAATAAACTAAAAGCTTAGGAATTATCGTTTTACCCTTATTCAAACATAATATTATATCTTTATGATACCAAAGATATTCAACAGTAAATAAAACAAAGCCTCTGACGGCCTTACCACTTTTAGCAGTTTTCGTGCTGCAGCTTGTCAGCTCGATGTCCATTGAAGAGATTCCATCAGAATCCGATGCTCTGCATAGTTTGCAGATCCACAGACCAACTGCTCGTACAGTAGCACGAAGAACCGCAGTTCAAATAGTCTTACAACTTCTAGATCCGCAAGCTATGCAGCTCGCAGTGCCATCGGATGGGACGGCATCGCTAGGACATCGCCTTGGTGCGATTGGACTCAGTGACTCGTCGACACGTTGTTTATGAAAAAGACAAAATTAAATTCATTAGAATTACTGTGTAAGCTAGAGCTGGATCCCACTTCTGATGTTAGAATCATGATGGAACTCCATATAAAAGTATCGATATATGTCAAGATGGTTATTTACTGTGTATCAGAGTTCCAATTTATTGGTGGTGTATAAGGGAAAGGTTTTATGAATAAAAGCACAGAAAGACAAGACTAGGTATTTATTTCAATTAGGCTTGTCAATTAATTCATATTCAGGCTCAGAAAGCTTACCGCCCGTTCGCTAAACTAGTTCTCGTGTAGAAGAAGGGCAAGAAACTCCACGGAAGCAACTATGGTTGTAAAAGTATTCATAGACATCTTTTACAACCATATAAATATCGTATATAACAAATCTAATTCTATTATGGCCATTATATGACGAATCTTGTAACATTTCACAATATTACATAATCAAAACAACAAGGATAAGGCAAGGTACATGACTAACCCTTAAATCAATTTAACATCATTATGAATAAAGGCCACAATATGAAAATAGTTTCAACACAACCATTAGCAATAATCAAGTTATAATATCAAATAACTTACGTGAAGCTTGTGTAGTCCATCTTTCACAGAATATAACAATTCAGGAAAACAATATCAATATCACAATATAACAACTGGTCTGTACTGGCTTGTAGTTCACAACGAAGTGTGTCAACTTACGAATTACACACTATTTATAGTAACGAGTCGACCTGTCAAATGTCCCCACCATTTCCTACATTTCTATAAATAATCTCACAATTAGGTTAATAATCAATTCTTGAGTAATGAAACCTTTTTAAAACGTATCAAGACAATTAAGGAATTTAATATCGCCTATTTAGTAATTCTTAATCAATATTCGAAAGAATATTGATACTAACTGACAGTCTTGTATTAATTGTCTCAAAAGACTTATAATACTAAAATAGCAATATAAAATCCATGATACATCACAATGATCATTATAAATTACGTAATATTTTATAGGAATATCATCATTTTGGCTTATATGTAAGTTAAGCGTTATTTCCTGTACACACAACAATATTTACTCAGGTGGGTACTCTAACAATTGTAGGTATTTGACATCTCAATAATAATTTAGGTAGGTACTTCGACATTTGTCGGTAGATGCTTAATAAATATGACAGTTTGTATTTTGTAGCAAACCCATTGTGATTAAAAGTGTAAATACGTACTTCCAATACTAACACGTGCGAAGCCGCGGGCAACAGCTAGTCTATATATATAAAATGCTTTGTCCTGAATGACTGACTGACGGATCATCGCACAGCCCAAACCGCTGAACGTAGAGACCTGAAACTTGAAAGGTGTATTCTTGGTATGATGTAGGCATCCGATAAGAAAGGATTTTCCGAAATTCTACCCCTAAGGGGGTTAAAAAGGGGGGCAAAGTTTGTATGAAAAATCTAATTCCTTCGGCTAATATTTGTGAAACTTGGCGCAAATAGTAATCTAAGTACATGATAAAGATTGACATTATTAGTTTTTTGAAACTACTCCCTCAAGTCGATTTAGGGGGTGTTGAAATTTGTATAGCAGAATCTTATTTCATGGGTAACTAAACTTGAAACATTACACAAATACTAAAATAAATAAATAATAAAGGTTGTTATTATTAGTTTTTTGAAACTACCCCCTCAAGTCGATTTAGGGGGTGTTGAAATTAGTATGGCAGAATCTTATTTCATGGGTAACTAAACTTGAAACATTACACAAATACTAAAATAAATAAATAATAAAGGTTGTTATTATTAGTTTTTCGAAACTACCCCCAAAAGACGATTTAGGGGGTGTTAAAGTTTTTTTGAAAATCTTATTATTAGGTTAATAAACTTGAAACTTGGCATAAAAACCCAACTAAGTAAGCAACAAAAGGTTGCAATTATTAGTTTTTCAAAAATACCCCCAAAAATCGTTTTTTTTTTTTGAAGAATCTTACTTCTTAGGTTAATAAACTTGAAACTTGACACAAATATCAACCTAAGTAAACAATAAAGATTATCATTATAAGTTTTTCGAATCTACCCCCATAATTCGATTTAGGGGGTGTCAAAGTTTTTTTTTAAGAATCTTATTTATATCCATATAAATGCGAAAAGTCACTCATTCACTTATCACGAAATATCGAAAACTGCTTGACGTATAAAGATGAAATTTGGCAGGGAGTTAGTTTATAGTTAGTAGACGTCCGCTAAGAACGGATTTTACGACAGGGCCGGATTTAGGGGGTCTAAGGGCTATCGCAAGTTTGTATGACGGTCCTTCATTTTTTGAGCTACTAACTTAAAATATGAGCAGGGATGTAGTTTATATATAGTAGACGTCCACTAAGAACGGATTTTGCGACAGGGCCGGATTTAGGGGGTCTAAGGGCTCTCGAAGTTTGTATGAAAGCCCTTCATTGTTTGAGCTACTAATTTAAAATTTGACAGGGAGGTAGTTTATAGTTAGTAGATTTCCGTTATGAATGGATTTTGCGACAGGGCAGGATTTAGGGGGTCTAAGGGCTCTCGCAAGTTAGTATGAAAGTCCTTCATTTTTTGAGCTACTAACTTAAAATATGGGCAGGGATGTAGTTAATAGATATTAGACGTTCACTAAGAACAGATTATGCGACAGAGCCGGATTTAGGGAGTCTAAGGGCTCTCGCAAGTTTATATGAAGGTGCTTAATTTTTTTGAACTACTATCTTGAATTTTGGCATGGAGGTAGTTTATAGTTAGTAGACGACGCTCAGACCGGATTTTGCAACAGGGCCGGATTTATGGGGTTTCTCGCAAGTTTATATGAAAGTCCTTCATTTTTTGAGTTACTAACTTAAAATTTGGCAGGGAGGTAGATTATAGTTAGTAGACGTCTGCTAAGAACGGCTTTTGCGACTGGGCCGGATAAAGGAGGTCCAAGGGCTCTCGCAAGTTTATATGAAAGTGCTTCATTTTTTTAACTACTTTCTTGAAATTTGGCATGAAGATAGTTTATATATAGTAGACGTCCACTAAGAACGGATTTTGCGACAGGGCCGGATTTAGGGGGTCTAAGGGCTCTCGAAGTTTGTATGAAAGCCCTTCATTGTTTGAGCTACTAATTTAAAATTTGACAGGGAGGTAGTTTATAGTTAGTAGATTTCCGTTATGAATGGATTTTGCGACAGGGCAGGATTTAGGGGGTCTAAGGGCTCTCGCAAGTTAGTATGAAAGTCCTTCATTTTTTGAGCTACTAACTTAAAATATGGGCAGGGATGTAGTTAATAGATATTAGACGTTCACTAAGAACAGATTATGCGACAGAGCCGGATTTAGGGAGTCTAAGGGCTCTCGCAAGTTTATATGAAAGTGCTTAATTTTTTTGAACTACTATCTTGAAATTTGGCATGGAGGTAGTTTATAGTTAGTAGACGACGCTCAGACCGGATTTTGCAACAGGGCCGGATTTATGGGGTTTCTCGCAAGTTTATATGAAAGTCCTTCATTTTTTGAGTTACTAACTTAAAATTTGGCAGGGAGGTAGATTATAGTTAGTAGACGTCTGCTAAGAATAGATTTTTCGACAGGGCTGGATTTAGGGGTCTAAGGGCTCTCTCAAGTTTGCATGAAAGTTCTTCATTTTTTGTGCTACAAACTTGAAATTTGTCTTGAAAGTAGTTTATAGTTAGTAGATGTCAGCTTATAACGGATTTTGCGACCAGGCCAAATAAAGGAGGTCTAAGGGCTCTCGCAAGTTTATATGAAAGTGCTTAATTTTTTTGAACTACTATCTTGAAATTTGGCATGGAGGTAGTTCATAGTTAGTAAACATCCGCTAAGAACGGATTTTTCGACAGGGCCGGATAAAGGAGATCCAAGGGCTCCCGCAAGTTTTTATGAAAGTGCTTCATTTTTGAACTACTATCTTGAAATTTGGCATGGAGGTAGTTCATAGTTAGTAAACGCCCGCTAAGAACGAATTTTGCGACAGGGCCGGATTTAGGGGTCTAAGGGCTCGCGCAAGTTTGTATGAAAGTCCTTCATTTTTTGTGATACAAACTTGAAATTTGTCATGAAAGTAGTTTATAGTTAGTAGATGTCAGCTAAGAACGGATTTTGCGACAGGGCTGGATAAAGGAGGTCTAAGGGCTCTCGCAAGTTTATATGAAAGTGTTTAATTTTTTTGAACTACTATCTTGAAATTTGGCATGGAGATAGTTCATATTTAGTAAACGTCCGCTAAGATTGGATTTTGCGACAGGGCTGGATTAAGGCGGTTTAAGGGCTCTCGCATGTTTGTATGAGAGTCCCCGGATATCTTTTTGTACTACTGTCCTGAAATTTAACAAGTCTAGAGTTTATGAGTAGGAGTCATAAGCTAAGAAATAATTTTGTAACTCTATATTTTTTTCCTAATTCGTGCTTTAAAAAATGATGCTTAGTGTGATAGGCATTTTCTGTTAACTGAAATATAAAAATAGTTTGCGTTAAACATCATTAAACTTTATATCTTCTTAACCACGCGGACGAAGTCGCGGGCAACAGCTAGTCTATTTATATAAACCTGAAACTTTTGCAAGAATATTGATTGGTAAAGACTCTCAAACTACCAGAAGAAAAGAACTGCGAGTATGAAGTATTTCCAGGGCTGACATCCTTATTAATGGGAGCGAAGCCAAGCGAATGCTATTAGATACATAAACTTACGCCTTTTTCCCAGGACGCCATTCTGTAGTTTCTGCCTACCTCGGAAAAAGGCCTGCTACTATCCTTACATCCTTCTTTTGCTTTATTTACGTTCATAACATCTAGTCATACTCTCACGCCGCTTATGAGTACTGTGCACCTGTGGTCGTACTATAACGTGTCAACGCCATCATGATTCCGCTATGAAAAAGGGATAGTGCATTTTTACCATCCCGGCAACAGATTTGTTTTTAGATGAAATTGTTACTAAAATACAATTTTTCTCAAACATGCTCGGAAATCTGAGCATTATTTTGACAACCTTCTTCGAGATAATTCGAGATTCTTCTTGCGGGCTGAGAGGCTAGACCGAATAAATGTAACAATGAAAAAAACTGCAAATTAAATGCATCGAACTCCGTTCCAACCGGGTGTCCATAAGACACCTGTTTCTTTTTTTTATAAAATGTACGGTAAAAGATAGACCCTGAGATAGACGAGGGTGCCTACATTATGAAAGTCAGAAATCACCAACGCACCGTTAAATAGCTTTGTGATGAATGCCCGTGCCTTCTCTATATGAGAAGAGGCCTTTACTGAAACAGGCTTTGTCGTGTTATTTATACCTTTTCGCCAAATATTTTCCATACCTACCCTCCGTCTACCCGCCCGTCTGTCACCCCCTCTAGGTGTGAGTTGTGATACGAATGTGAAACATTCCTGCAGGATGTCTCGACGCATGCCTTCACACCCCGTTCGTATCGTCAACTGCACGCAAATGTTACAATTTGACTGTGTGAGCTGGTTTATTTTATAGAGATAAAGGTGGTTTTCGTTGTACATTTGTGGATATGTGTGGTTGACTGTACCTGCAGGGTTGAGATATTTCCTCCCAGGATTGAAGGTTACATTTAGTGGAAGAATAGGATTTATGTGTTCCTATGAGATGGGCATGTATGAAGTTCTTTCATACGTGATTCTTTGGTTATTTAGATCAGATGCTAGGCAGTCGCTCCATGCAAAATACTGGTTATCAGCTGCATCAGTTAGATTGGAAGTCAACCACATCGTAGAAAAGAGTAAATGATGATGATAGATAATCTAGGTCTTGCATTATACTTTCAAGAATTTATAGAGCGCTTTTTTGGTTAGGTCTCTATAAAACAGTGTTCAATATTTTTTTTATAGTTCTATGTAGACGGCAAGACAATAATGAGATTTTCATTCTTAAGAGTCTTATTTTAAATAACTTAAATGGAAGTGGGCTTGTGGGGATTTCGTTCATCATCATCTTCTTGTCCTTATCCCATGTTACTTGGGGTCGGCGCAACACTTTTTTTCTTCCATGCCGTCCTGTCCCCCGTCACGCCATCACTTTTCTTTCATATCACTCATCACACAGTCCATCCATCTTTTCTTTGGCCTTCCCCTCCCCCTCCATTCATCAACATTTGTATTCAAATCACTTTTAATAACACAGCTTTTAAACCTCTCATTCCCAAATTACAACAGAAACAGTCGTTGCAATACTCAACACATAATTTTCGCCTAAAATAATTCTCCTACATACACTTTTCCTCTCAAAGCCATAATCTCGCAGAATTGTCCCAATTTTAGCCAAAATTACGCCAAAACAGGCCATAAATAATCTCACACATTCCGACATACCACTTAATCTCCGAAATAAGACAACACCCTATATATTTTAGCTCAATTTCTGTGCACGCATGCGAATGCGTGTATATTGTATGTAGTTTACCAAATTGCCTTACTGAAATCCGAACACAAATTAATATAAACCTTAAAATGACAACAATAGAGATGATAATTTCAATTTCGGAACGGAATTCAGACTGCGATTTTCTTTTGTTTGTCTGTATTCTATTACAATAGTCACAAGGTCTATAATATCCTATTTAGAATCAACTCCTAGTTTCACGCTGCAGTTTTACGACAAAGCAGACAATCTGAACATAACCGAAAACCATTTACAACGTTATATTAACAACAATAAAGTCTACAATTCAAAATCTTTCCGAAATCGTTCCAACTTGCATCTCTATTTGCGTTCAACAGAGCTTTATTGCTTTAGATATAGGGTTGGGCATTGTGAGTTTGGAGTGAAAATGAAGCATTGTGCATTGTTCAGGCGTTCGGAGTCTGAACAATTGTTTGGAATCTTGTCGTTCGTACATTTCGTTGGCTCTTGTAATAATTTCAGTTGAAAGGTGTGCGCTGTGTTATTATTTGGCACAATGGCACTAGAATGTGGCACAAAGTACCGCCAGCCATGGCGAGAATTTTGAGAATGTTGTGTTTAATGCCATGATACATTGTTTGTATATTTCGTTTTGTGTACACTTGGCTTTAGGTACACTTTCTCGTTTACTATGAGAAGATTGAGGTTCTGTATTTAGGTGGATCTATTTTTAGTTCTGGGCATGAAATTATTATTTTTTGTTCAAAATTTAATTTATAATTCAATTAGACAGAAACCCGAAATGTTTACCAAGGGCAGGTATTGTTTACCCAGCTACTGGGTTATAGACATCAAATAAGTTCCCCTATGGTAAGTGCTGGTAGCCTGATACAGCTGACTGGAACCCGACCTTAGCTAGGTTTGGGAAAGGATGGTGATTCTTATGATTTAGCTTCCATTCTTATGGTTGCTTTTTATTAATCCAAGCTTTTACCAAATAACACCACTTCTAAGACATTTCAAATAAAAAGCTTTTACCAAAAAAATACTACCGACTTCCAAATAAGTCTTTTTATTTGGAAGTCGGTAGTATTTTTTTTTAAAAAAGCTTTTTATTTTTTGTATGACCACGCATAACTTTTTATAGTGTTCCGATTCAAACATTTTTTAAGCTATTGCATAGCTTTTATCGCGGGCTTTGAGCGCAGCGACCGATTGAGCGCGGCGACCGAATCAAGAAATTCCGTAACGAAAATAAGTCTGACACCCCGAAAACCTGACACCCCGAGCTGCTCCGAAATCGGACGAAATCCGAGTGTGAGCGGGTGAGGGGGAGGGGGGAGGGGGGGGGAGGGGCAGTAGGGGTTTGTTGCGCGATTTTATAGAAGTTTTATTTTGATATTTTTAGACTAAAGTAAAAAAAAAAATCGGGGTTAAGTTAACCAGTTTAGGGGGCGTTATGCTATCTTGTTCTCCGGCCTGAAGTGACGGACAATCCCTAACACACTCACCGCATGTGCGCCCCGTAGGTATACATGTAGGTATATATGTATACACAGGTGTACCTATGTACAACAGTGAATAGCAGTTGCTGGTGAATAGCTGTACGCGTAAAATTTGTGTATAAAGAGTTTTAAATATGAATAAACAAAGTGCATTTGTTAATTAAGAAAGTGATGAAAAATAGTGAAAGAAAATGAGTAAGTACTTTTATATTCTGACATTTTCCTCTGACTTGACATCTGTCTGTCTAATTTATTTTCTTATAGGCCATAGACATAATATACCATGGACTAGATCTCCTTTAAGCTCGTTCTACATTATAATTTTCATTCCCTTTGTAAACCGTTTTTAATCGTTCTGGTCTTTATTTTTAACCGACTTACCAAAAAGGTTCTATGTTCGACATTATGTTTGTTTTTTTTTGTTTGTTCTTATCGCCGTCAATTTTGGACCGATTTTGAAAATTATTTTTTTGTTTGAAAAAGTATGTTTCGAAATTGGTCCATTTAGTTTGGTGAAGATCTAATGAAGAACTTCGAAGATATACAACAGAACTCTTCAATAAATTACGGCAAATCTCTCGGGATTGCTGCAATCGCATGTCTGTATATTGTTTATACCATTTTATGACAAAACATCACGCCAGTAAGCTCTTAAGGGGTACGCAGGTCTCTCATTTCACCGGTTATGTTCAAGTTTCATGATATCCGGGTAATCTATTCTGGCATTATCTACCTTACTAAACAACTTGCCAATTATGTAGGTACAACTAAAAAGTGAATAATAAAAAGCTTTTATTTTTGGAAGTCGGTGTCCATAACGCAAAAAATTGGTACCTACCTACAAAAGACACCGACTTCCAAAAATAAAGTTATTTTTCACTTTGTAGTTTTTTTATTTGGAAGTCGGTAGTATTTTTTTGTAAAAAAGCTTTTTATTTCATTGAGATTTTGAATTTGAAATTTAGGAGAGATGTCAGAACGAAGGAAAACGGGGATCAGTTGTTCAGTTTTGAATCTGGTCTGAATGCCGAAAGACGATTTTACCTTGAATTACTGAGTTTTTAGTTTTATCTGCAAACAAATATGTTTTATAACCAGAAAATAATAAATAAGGGACTATTCATTCTATTAACTATGCAATAGCTTTACCGCGGCAGTCCCCGAGTTCCACACGTCTTTTATGATTTGGTTGCCGGTTCTTTCTTGGTGGCGGCTCGAGGTCGGTTCTAGAAAAGTGTCGGCTCGGGTCATCCTGTGATGGAGGATTTTGTACGTCTGGCGTTTAATAATATTGGTATTCAAAGAAAACGACCTTTTACCTAAGAATACGGGCCACTTTGGCATTTATGCTAGTGGTAATAAGGGTCACTCAGAATTTGGTGCCGCGTTTTCCAGTTCGGAGGTTCGGTTCCGCTTGACAAAGAAGTTTTTATTCTTGCTGACTGTATGATAATGTATAATTATGCTCGAATTAAAATTAAATGGGGGGGATCTGGAGGAGGTGTCCTGGGGCCTCGGTACATACACTAGTAGACTAGTGTATGTACCGAGGCCCCAGGACCAGACTAGCTAGGGCTAGTAGACTAGTAAATGTAGGTCGGCCTCAAAATCGGGCTATCTCGCTCCGTTTCCGAGATGTTTGTGTTTTTGTAATTTGGAGGTTGAATTTCGCGTGGCAAAAGAAGTTTTTACAACTGATAGATGAACATTTTTAAATTGAGATTTAGCATAAATAAAAAATAAATAAATAATTATAATTGCATAAGTTGATAAAAAACTGCTATGCAATAGCTTTACCGCGGTAGTCCCCGAGTGCCACACGTCTTTTTTTTTATTGGTAAGAGGTAAAGTACTCAAGAGGTAGAGCAGTGGTGGCCCAGTGGTATCGGCCGTGACTTACAAGTTGTATATCGTGGATTCGAACCCAGGCAGGCGCTCTACTTTGTACATTATTTCATCACCACTGCTCTCAAAAACGGTGGAGGAAAACATCGTTAGGAAATCGGCATGCACCAACCCGCACTGGGCCCGCTTGGTGGATTATGGCCCATCCTCTCTCATAGAGAGGAGGCCTGTGTCCCAGCAGTGGGAACATTAATAGGCTGATGATGTTAAAGTACTCAAAATTGGTCCCATTTAGCTTTGCAAAATAAAATTCACCCCTAAAAGTAAAGAAAAATCAGCCAAGTGCAAATCGGACTTGGTCACGAAGGTTCCGTACCATTATCGCAAAAAAACAGCTAAAAATCACGTAGTATTTGCCGATATAGTGGCCGAAATACCTCATCTGTGAAAATTTCAACTGTCTAGCTATCACGGTTCATGAGATACAGCCTGGTGACAAACGCACAGACAGACAGACAGACAGACGGATCGTGGAGTCTTAGTAATAGGGTCCTTTTTTTACCCTTTAGGTACGGAACCCTAAAAAGGATTTTTGCTAACTTTACCTCGGAATTTTCAATTGTGAGCCGATTCTGTTGTAATTCAGCAAACTAAAAGCACAGCCGAAAAGTGAAAAAAAAATTGAATCGACGAAATCACGAACAGAAAAGCAAAAAAATAATTACTTCTGTTAGCATTTTGAGGCGACGCCAGACAAACTATCAACGAAGATCAACCTAGCTACAATCATTCTACGCTTTAGGTAATTCATTTGCAAGTTTGGTGTCGTCTCAAAATCATAGACTCAAAGTATTCTTGCTTTTAATTTCTATATTTCGTCGGTAATTTTTTTTGTTAAAATATTTTTTTAACTGAGTTATCATTACAGTTCTTTTGGGCTTCACCGCAGTCGAATAAAAGTACAAGACTTATAAAAACTCCCATCTCTCTCTTACACAAACCACAGCGATATTTGGCAAGCAATTAGTCAGAACTGTCACACACAAGCTCCGTTATAACGCAAAACGTTGTAACGTATAACGCAACATGTTACACAACGCGTTACATTACACGTTGCGAACGCTCATCAATTAGTGTCTCGAAGTGCTTGCGACGATGCTGTGACAAGGAGGCGGATAATGTTAATTATTGTTTTAACGAAGATATTTAGGATGTTGAAATTAATTAGAGGGGATGATTGAATGTGAAAGGGCTATGTTGAGGGAAGTTGTGTTTATTAAAGGTCTGTTTTAGACTAGTAGTTTTCAACAGTGTAGCGTTAGTAGAAGTAGAAAGTGAAAAATAACTTTATTTTTGGAAGTCGGTGTCTTTGGAAGGTACCATATTTTTAAGTTATGGACACCGACTTCCAAAACTAAAGTTATTTTTCACTTTCTAGTTTTCTTATTTGGAAGTCGGTAGTATTTTTTTGTAAAAAATATTTTTATTTTTCACTTTTTAGTTGTACCTACCTAACAGGGAAGTAGTTAAGTAAGTACCTATAATGACAGAATAGATTACCCGAATAACATGAAACTTGAATATAACCGGTGAAATGAGAGATCTGCATACCCCTTTCGGGTGTACTGGCGTGATGATATGTTATGAAATGGTATAAACAATAAACAGACATGCAATTGCAGCAATCTCGAGAGATTTACCGTAATTTATTGAAGAGTTCTGTTGTATATCTCCGAAGTTCTTCATCAGATCTTCACCAAATTAAAATAGGATCAATTTCGGAATATACTCTTTCAAACAAAAAAGAATTATCAAAATCGGTCCACAATTGACGGAGATATCGGAGAACATACATAAAAAATAAACATACATAATGTCGAACATAAAACCTCCTTTTTTGGTAAGTCGGTTAAAAAAGGATATAGATAATAAAACTAAGGTCCGGCTTCGCACGACGTGGGCAGCTAAACAGGCAACAGGTCAGGCAGAAAGATGTGGTATGCCCTAGGTAGGCAGATGACCAGGCAATCGGATAGGTAGGCTGTAGAGTAGGCAGCAGGACGGATAAGCAGGCACATAGATAGTTGGTCAAGGCAGCTGAACTAATAGTCAGACTAATGGGCAGGTAGGCAGTAGCAAAGGTGCAGACACAGGCAGCAAGGGGTGTGGAGGCCGGGCTATGTGCATCTGGACCGAGGGCCCATTTTTTAAATCCTTGCGAAATGAAATAAGACTTAAAGGGAAATTAGTTAAAAATAGTAAAAACATAAAGCAATGGGCCAAGAATTTCTTAAACGTGAATTAAAACAGTTATGCTTAAATTACTTGGGCCCTCAATCCAGACGCGTGAATAAACTGGCATAGCCTACATCTCAGAAAATACTATCTCTGGGTTAATCATTTTTATTTAGGAATTTAGTTAAGAATTTCTTAAATATTTTAAGAAATTCCCAAATCTGTAGAATATGACATTACAGATTTTTGGCGGTTTAGCTTGGGCCCTCAATCCTTTAATGTCTCTACTGAGGAATCTGCAAAACATGAATTTATCTGAAGATATATATTAATAGGACTGTAATATATTTTGCTTAGATACCTCTGTAAATTAGTTAAAAAGAAATAATGACACAAAAGTGAATTGTTATAAAGTAAATGAGAATCGAATTTTACTATAACGTCTGGACTGAGAGCCCAATATTTTCGGCTTTATTGACTAGGTTCAACCTCATAGATTAAGTCAAATTAATTTTTTTTTTTTTACTATTTTTTAATTAAAATGTTACATATCGTCCGTTCTTCTAAATGCAATACTTTAAGAGAAAATACATTTTTAATTTTTCATAGGAGAAAGTTTTGTAGGGTAAATATGATTTTGTTACTTTTTTGGACTGATCAGTATGTATCCTCATACAAGCTATTTTTAAGCGTCTAAAGTAAATATTTACTGCTTGTACTGTCGGAAGCGACTGTTTTTTTGATGCATTATTTTGAAGGGAAGACAGGTCAATTGTCAGGAAAAGTCACGAGGATAAAACAAATCTTTCTTGGTAATGTACTTTTACAAAGTAACTAATTGCACAATGTAATGGAGAATAACGTAAACGACATTTCACTAGGCACGTATTTTTATCTAAACTTACAATCGGGAACTATAACGACTGTATTTCTCTTCAAGTTTTATCATGTTTACTACTGATCAAACTCGCAATCTTTCTTTCTCGATCTCCTTGTGATCTTCTCTTGTTCGCGCCATAAACTAGTGTTACCTATGTCAAGTTAACATCTGTCAGTCATTCGAAACCAAATCTCTCTTCAGAAGGAAATCTTTAACATTGCTGACAAATTTAATAGTGCAGTAAATATTATTATTATCAGTGTTTCTGTTTTGTGATATCGAAGTAAGTTGGTAGGTACCCAGATCGCTTTAATATTGCTTATTTCATTTGAAGAATAATATGCATTTTTCCTGTGTTAATTCATCGTCATCGAAAATTTCTGATTATTGTGTTTTAATTAAGGCATATTTTATTATATCTTGAACACTTTATTGCATTAACACATACTTGGGAACTGGTATGTAAATAAAAAAATATAAATAATAAAATATAATAATAATATAAAATAATAAAATATAATAATAATATATATAATAAAATATTTTAAAATATTAGGTGTTATTGAATTTGTCCCCCCGTTGAAACCGGCTGATCTTGGTCACTACAAGGGGCATGGTTTCGTAAACGGCCGCATGGTCTGTTATGATGATTTAATGCTTAGATTTTACAATAGTAGAGAAGAACAACCTATTTATTTACACATTGTGACTTATGGTTTGGCTGATCCTAATTTTGAAGAGTAAAGATAAAAAATATTAAAAATACATGACTGCGCTGCTAAAATCACGAACTACAGTTGGGAGACTGTTCTATGGAACACTATTTAACGTCTAAGAGGTCATCCGACTGCAATTCGTGTTTTTGGTAGCGCAGTCGTGTTTTTTTATATTTTTATTATTATTTATTTTTCTTTAATACATTTTAGTGACAAGTTTAATTTTAAAACAACATGTAGATAGGTAGGTACTCATCTGGACTTTAAATTTCATATCCATGTTGTTATAATCGACGACAAAATCTGATTTCATCTTCGAAAATAGGGGCATATAGTTAGCCGCTATTTTTGCATAAAAATTATAGCACTAAAAAATAACATTATTATTTAGCGTTCATAACTAAAAATCAGCATACAAACTTCGCTCACTCGCTTCTTTGAACAAATTTATTGATAATTTAAACTGTTTATTAGAAAATTTGTTACAAAAAGTTTGTAAGTAGGTAAATTTTATTTTACAACTAGTTGACCCGGCAAACTTTGTTTTGCCATAAAAACACCAAACATTCATCTACCCTACCTACCCTACCCTAACAACCCTACACTACCTACCCTACCTACTCTACCTACCCTACCTACCCTACCCTACCCTACCTACCCTACCCTACCCTACCTACCCTACCCTACCCTACCTACCCTACCCTACCCTACCCACTTAGGGGTATGAAAAATAGATGTTAGCCTATTCTCAGACCTACTCAATATGCTCACAAAGTTTCATGAGAATCGGTCAAGCCGTTTCGGAGGAGTACGGGAACGAAAACTGTGACACGAGAATTTTATATATTAGATATCAGACTATTTTTAGGTTACATTTATGTGAAGTAAATAGTTTTCTTATATTTATACCGATCGTAACCGTTTATTTGAATTGTTGTTACAAATAGTTTGTAATTAAATTGATGTTACGATATCAAAGTATTTTTAGATTATATAATATAAGTGAAGTAAATAGTTTTCATAAATTTATACCAATTGTGTTTTATTCATCGAAATGATTTTGATTGCGACGTCTCTGGTGCTACATATCCTGTCTTTAGAAACAATGACATACGATTTTCCGTCCCAAAAAGTAACAAAATCATATGTACCCTACAAAACTTTCTCCTATGAAAAATTAAAAATGTATTTTCTCTTAAAGTATTGCATTTAGAAGAACGGACGATATGTAACATTTTAATTAAAAAATAGTAAAAAAATATATTTTAATTTGACTTAATCTATGAGGTTGAACCTAGTCAATAAAGCCGAAAATATTGGGCTCTCAGTCCAGACGTTATAGTAAAATTCGATTCTCATTTACTTTATAACAATTCACTTTTGTGTCATTATTTCTTTTTAACTAATTTACAGAGGTATCTAAGCAAAATATATTACAGTCCTATTAATATATATCTTCAGATAAATTCATGTTTTGCAGATTCCTCAGTAGAGACATTAAAGGATTGAGGGCCCAAGCTAAACCGCCAAAAATCTGTAATGTCATATTCTACAGATTTGGGAATTTCTTAAAATATTTAAGAAATTCTTAACTAAATTCCTAAATAAAAATGATTAACCCAGTGATAGTATTTTCTGAGATGTAGGCTATGCCAGTTTATTCACGCGTCTGGATTGAGGGCCCAAGTAATTTAAGCATAACTGTTTTAATTCACGTTTAAGAAATTCTTGGCCCATTGCTTTATGTTTTTACTATTTTTAACTAATTTCCCTTTAAGTCTTATTTCGTTTCGCAAGGATTAAAAAAATGGGCCCTCGGTCCAGATGCACATGGCCGGGCTGTGGCTTCATGCGCCGATCAAACGAGCCCTTTAATATGAAGCGGTGACTGACGAGGTTAATGAACCAGTAAAAATGCTCACATTTAAGTTCCATAAATTCTATTTATTGCACTTCAAAGATTTTATAACATTCACATGCCGTATATATTATAGTTTAAAGAGTTTTCAGATACAATAGTACACTTAGTAGTATTAAGTAGTCAACCGACTTTCTGCGTTCAGTCCAAATTTTCCTCACCCGTTTTTTCCTCGTTCTGACATCCCTACTAAATTTCAAATTCAAATCTCAATTAAAAAATCAAGACTAGAACGAATAAAAAACGGTTAACAGAGGAGTGGCAGTCTGTCGCTGCCCTTATAATAATATACAACTAGCTTAAGGAAGGTCTAGGTAGTCCATGGTACCTATGTTATGTCTATGGCTTCAGAAAATAAAATAGACATATGTCATATCAGAAAAAAAATGTCAGAGTGTGAAATATTCTATGATTTTTACAAATTAGCAGTAAAAATAAGTTTTAGATGTAAAAACAATGTGAGATAACTAAAAGTATGCTATTCAGGTGCAAACAGTACAAAAAATACATAAAAATAAGTCGTAATATATAAAACGTAAGTAGACTAAGAGATGTGGAATGAATACCACAACAGTCAAGTTTTCAAACATCAATTGCTTGCAAAATAATGAAACAACATCAATTGCTCACCAAGCTAAATATCAACTTAATCGCTTTGGATATTCTACTATTGCCCACATCCTCACACGGAAAAGGAAGAAGTACGAGTATCTAATTGAAGGTACAATTAACCAAGCAAATTCGCAACTCTTAACCCTTTCATACCTGGCGTCCACAATTGAGGACATAAAATATAATTAAACAAAGTGCGTCTGAGTATAATCCAACAGTGGGTATAAATAGTCCCATAGGAGTAGTTCCTACCGAATGCTGAGAAGTTGCTAAAGGTTTAATAAATCAATATTGTACAATATTGATTTATTAAACAATATTGTCTGGTTGTAAAACTATCCTCATTAATAGTTGCTGCTTGAGCAAATCTTTCATTGACTTATTTTAATATTTTATGGTGCAAAAAGGAGTATTTTGTTTATTTTCTGCTAAAATACTACCTGATGAGTGATTAAAATGTATTAATTTTACATCAGTTTCTGTGACCTTGTTACTTATAATATTTTTATTTTGTTCCAGGTAAGTGCTGAATAACTTTGCTACACGGTAATTGAGATGATAGACGTCAAGCACAGTGACTAAGTGAACTTACTTAAAAGTTTGATTTTACCCGACTGCAAGGAAAGCATCTTCTCTCTTCATCTATCTTGTAAGTCATATTCTTTATTACCTCATTTCTTTGAAACCACTACACGGTTAGATACGTCTTGACCACCCAAGTTTCCTTAGATAAGTGACGTTAAATAAAAACAAACATGGCGTATTTTGGGTTGAAGATAGGTTTATTTTTCTTCCAAACCTATCGTGTGTGGTAACGAAATAAAGGGTTTTAAGAGTTGATTTCAAAAATATATAACACGTACATGTACAAGTTATAAATAACAAAAAGTTAATTAAAAATATCCAAAAACTCGACTGCTTAATAAGCTAAAACACGTTAAAAAAGAAGAAAATCATGCTGTGCGGTCGGAGGACACATATGGTTTTGGTCAGCCAGCACGCGAATATGTATCCTCCAACTGCATAGCATGATTTTCATCTAGTTTAAATCTTTTTAGTTCGCTTCTTAAGCAGTCGGGTTAATGATTTAAATTATTTTTTTTTATAAAAAAGTACTTTATATAGACTTATTACAAGTTTTTCTTGCATATCACTGACATTGGTAAAATATTACCGACTTCCAAAAAAAGAACTACTAAGTGAAAAATAACTTTATTTTTGGCTGTCGGTATCCATAATGCAATAAATTGGTACCTACCAAAAACACCGACTTCCAAATATAAAGTTATTTTCACATTGTAGTTCTTTTTTAGGAAGTCAGTAGTATTTTTAACCCCCGACGGAAAAACAGGGGTGTTTTAAGCTTGACGTGTCTTGCTGTATATCTGTGACCAATTTCGGAACATACTCTTTCAAACAAAAAAGAATTTTCAAAATCAGTTCACCACTGACGGAGGTATCGGTGAACAAATATAAAAAAAATTGGTTGTCTGTAAAGTCTGTTTACGGACGATAGTTTAACGTGACAACGTCATAACAAAACATTGATGAAAGCCGAACGCTCAAGCCGATCGTGCCTTTCGCTCGCTCGTATAGCGCTCTCGTTCCGATCGTAACGTTACAATGAGCGTAACGGGACACTTTTTCGTGCATGAAACCGGCGTTCATCGATTTATTAGACGTTGTCACGTCAAAAAACAAACATAATGTCGAACATAGAACCTCCTCCTTTTTGGGAAGTCGGTTAAAAATGGCTAAATTGTATGGGATTGACAAGCTATATCGATAAATCACGAGATCAATCCCTTACATTTTGAAATTTCGACTATCACCTTTTCTGACATCGAATGCCACTTGTATAGATCCTCTGGGCCGTCCTACTATCTACTGCTGCCTTGTTACCACAGCTAAACTATTCTTAAAAATATACTCATGATTAAAATAAGAATTTTCAGTTCCAAACCAAAGAAATGTTCGTATTGCAGAATGATCAATTACATCTAGTTAGCCTGGAGCCAATTCCATTAGGTCGGTACTGAAGCTACAGGTGGCAACGATAATTCGTTCAAATAACTTTGAACAACGTAATTGATATTGTTCAGAATTGTTTTTGAGTTGAAAATGAAGTTAAAGTAAATACAGAAGAACACTTAATTCAAGTATTCGTGATATGAAATGATTTAACTGACTCGTTTTTCTAGTGCAGGCCCGTCCAACATACGGCCCCCGGGCCACCATGTGGCCCGCGTCAGTCCTCCATCCGGCCCGCTAGTTAAAACTTTATAACACATCAATAGATATATAACGCGAACAGTATTAAATTCTCGTAATGTCAGTTATTCGATTATCTATCTATCGACTTTGAGTAAAATGTACATGTTTCTAGGTATTACAACTAATGTACCTACAAAATAGCGCTTGAGCGTGACCGCGTGAGTTAAATGTAGGTAGACGTGCGGCTAGGCGTGCGGGCTGCGGGATCATCTTTATCAGACAGCCATCTCACAGGCATTCTACGCATAGTCACTTCAAAAATATTAGCTGACATAGATGCACTGTGCAAGCAAAAACGATGTCAGTCATCTCACTAGGTTTTAAGTTATGCATTATAAGAAAAATAATTAGTAGGTAAAACTGGGACTTTCTTTTTCAATAAATCAGCTTTATGAAATATACCGTTTTATTTATATTTAAATCTCACTTTGGCATTGGATATTTCTTTTGGCCCGCTACGGTTACAAATATATCAAATTTGGCCCCCCAGAACATTATGTTGGACAACCCTGGTCTAGTGGTTTCTAATGTTACAGTAATATGAGCATGATGTACTGAATTCAGTCCCCGGCTCGGGAAAAATGTTATTGGGCTTTTCCTACTGATATTAGCATCTCAGAGTTTTGTGTCCGGTTGATGGCAATAGGTTCGCCCTCTATTACTGGGACTGAAACATATCTGGCGAAATGTGAATGAACTATATGTGCACCTCTGCCTTATCCTTCGGGGAATACAGGCATGATGTTATGTTAAGAAATGGTTCATAATCATTATCTTCCTGCTCTTAAATATTACTTGGGTTCGACGCAACACGTTGTCTACTTCCATTCGCCCCTCTCAACTATTATGCTATCAATCAATCCCATCATCTGCCTGCCCTTGGCTCATTTTAACTGGGGTCAGTGCAACATATTTTTTTCTTCCGTACTGTCCTGTCCCCGTCATGCTATCACTCACTCCCTTTTCTATCATATCACTCCTCACGCAGTCCATCTTTTCTTTGGCCGTCCCCTCCCTCTCCATCTATCCACATTTCTCATTTTTATCCATGCCCATATATTTCATATTCTTCCTCACATATTCCGTCATTCTTTTCTATGGCCGCCTGTTCCGTCTTCAGTCACCCTTTTCCCAATCAAATCTATTTTGCTCCAGTTAATTGTACTAATTCTACAAGAAATGCTAGAACAGCTAGTAAGAGTAAGCACCAAAGTTGGACTTCAGTTGAACACGCTTAAAACTAAATTAATGACAAACCACATAAAAGCACAAATTTCTATAAACGACAAAAACATTGAATATGTCGAAGACTATGTATACCTAGGACAAATTATCTCCCCAACTCAACTCACCACTAAAGAAATTCAAAATAGGATTAACTCTTCATGGAAAAGGTATTGGTCATTAAAAGAAATTCTAAAAAATCCATCTATACCTCTAAAGCTAAAAAGACATACGTTCAACGCCTGCATCCTTCATGTTATGACATATGGCTGCCAAACCTGGCCTCTTACTAAGGAAAACATAAACAAACTAGCAACATGCCAACATAACATGGAACGAAGCGTGTTAAACCTGAAGAGAAAAGATAAAGTCAAATTAAAACTCATCAGGAAAAAAGCTAATATTATGGACGTGACATTCACAATTAAAAGACTAAAGTGGCAGTGGGCAGGTCACACACTCCGAAGTAGAATAGAGAAGTGGGCCAAAGATGTTACTGAATGGTACCCAAGAGAGGGGATGAGGAAACGGGGAAGACCAGTGCGTAGATGGGAAGATGATCTCAGATCGACAGCAGGCGCTGCGTGGAGGAGAAAAGCACAAGATCGTGTTCTGTGGAAGGGTCTGGGGGAGGCCTATGCTAGTGAGTAAGACAAACAAACAGATGTCTAAAATTCACAAAAATTATGTAAATATTAGTTTTAAGTTTGTTAATAAAGGCTCTTTGAATTTGAATTGTACTAATTCCAAAATCAAAAAATGTCATGGTGGCCCAGTTACTAAGATCTCGCCTCCCGTGCTTGAGGTCGTCAATAAATATAAAAGGTCAGGGACAACATCAAAGACATCTTAATTTTTAAATTAGATGATTCGTTCTAAAGTTTCATATTATAAGTTCTGTTAATCTATAATCTAAAAATTAAAGCCAGCGGAAATATTATTTTTGTAAAAGATAATGTCTGCAAGTACTGATCCGCATATATACAAAATATTTCACTGAAAGTTACACTATGGCAGAGTGATATAGGCTATAAAACCGCAGGGCAAAAACGTTGTAGAATATCTAAACCTAAAACTTACAGAACGCTAGCTTTTTAAAACTTAAAGCTCACAAAATCACAGTTAACCAGAACTACTTAAAAACGAGGCCAAAAAACTAACTGCTTTTCACATTACCGACAAAAAATCCAGCAGCATAGAAATACTAAATATCATTCAGTAAGAGAAAACTGGATTTAAAAATCTTAAGCATTCGGAACTAAGGAAGGCGAGCAGTGAATTATTCGCAGAGAGGTTCTTAAGTGAGATTTTTTACGCTAATAAAATATATTCCCTGGAGTCTGGAATGGTCTGGAAGAAAGATATAGTGGGCAGGTGTTTTAGTACTACGAGTAGATGTAAAATTATTGTTCGTGTAGGCTTGATCGATCTTGGAAATTTGTCTTTTCTCTTGGGAATAGTTTTCCTTGTTTCTTTTTTGTTCGGCAATATATCTACGCGTACCTGACAGATTTGTATATAGCTTTAGGTTAAACGGTAAATTTGTTGGTATGGAAGATCTGTAAGCAAATAATATACTTGTACTCTGTGTCAAGATACTCTCATCTGAAATAATTTCTAGATGTTTTATTAATTGCTCTCGTGGACTATCCAACAGGAACCGGATATTTCCGCCTAAACGCAATGATTTATTTATTTCTATAAGTGAAAATAAAAAAAATAAGTCCGTCCAGTACCTTCAGCAAACAAATTTTTTCCCCTTTTAGAAATTTTAGTTCAGATATTATCAAAAATTTCAACACCTGCAAAATCAATCCTCCCTTGTCTTCATTCTAAACTACGTTCAACAAGCCCAGAATACTGAAGCCTTCTCTTTCAAGCTCACAAGATATCGAGACATGGCCACCTCATGATCAGGATAAAAGTCAACTATGATGTAAACAAATATGGCGGTCAGCGCTTGACGATAATATCCGAACTGCCGAACTACGCCGAAGGGAACCGAACGTCTCGAGTGGCTTTTTCGTGATGTGATGATCCCTACCAGGCAACTCATATAGCAAGCCGCGTTAAAGGTCTTTGTATCAAAAATACTTCTAAGATATATTAGTTTAAATATTAAAAGATCTTTGTACTGCATTAACCTTACCTCAAACTTTATTTTTAACACCCCTAAAATAAATCCTCCATTGTCTTCATTCTAAACCACGTTCAACACTCTGCGAATACTGAAGCTGGTCTCTCAAGCTCACGAGATATCGGGACATGCCTCCGCACTTGACACTTGTGAATTTTTAACCATGACTTATTCAAAAAGGCTTCGTTACGAATAAAGTTGAGCCAAACGCTTGGAATCAATTCGACGGCGTCTCGCACCTGAATATTTTACTCAGCCTGGCTATACGGACGAGTGCTGGCTTTGGGAATTTACCTAAGTTTTATTTGTTGAATTTTTACTGTCGGCATTTTATGATGCTGATTCTGGTGCATTGTGGTATTGAAATCGAAATTTTTGGTGTGATGACTTTAGTAGAAAAAAATGGGTTACAAGTCTTTGGATCTGTAGTAACGTCAATGTAATAGGTATTACAAAACTCATTCCTTCAGCTTTAAAGTCAGCGCCAGATAACAAGAAATAAAAGTCGTTAACACCTGCCAACCAATATCACATCACATCAAATCACATCATCAGCCTGTAGTGTATCTGTCTCACTCGCACGTCCGCTTTGCCATCCCCACTTTCCCCCACACAGACATACACAATCTCGTGCGCACCACGTTAGTAATGCGAGAGCCGCTGGCTAGAGCAGACGTGTTGAAGTGTGGTCATTTAGTGCGTGTACGAGCCTGTGAATTGCCCTATACAACCGGTTACTACAAATGGCGACGAGGATAAAGTATGAAAAAATATTGGTTTAAATAAAAAGAAGAAGGATTGGGGTAAGTAGATAATGCATGACATGACACACGGTTATTTTTTATCGTTTAGGCGCCCACATTCCGTTATGAAAATAAGACAATAAAGCAGGTCCTACGGGATAAAATGAAAAATTACATGGTAAATACCTATTTATTGTGTAAACACCATATGACTGCTTAAATATAACTATGTAGCGGAAAATAAATACTGCCGAAGTATTGAGTAAATAACCATCCCAAATTTTAATAATAAAGGAAATATTGCATTACGAAGGTAAAGAAATTTGTATTATTCTAATCAAAGAGCCAAGGGCCATGACTAAGAAGTGTCTGATTACAAAAAATTTGCCATTAAACATACACCAAACAGCTGTTCTAAAACGATTGCAAAATTATATTGGTGGGTAGGTAAATAACAAAATTTACTTTACTAATTCAAATCATAACATCTGATCAAAATAATAAAATCGATACATTGTTATTTTGAAACCGAACTACTGCGCCTGCAACGCGGATATCGTTGAAATCTTTCCACAGACAATCGAGAGTCTACCCTATTTAATGGAATCATTTTCTGGTTACCGTTCAAAATTCATATAGGGGTTTCCAATGATCGGGAAATACGTTTTGATTGAATACTTAAGTTTTATGGCAACATATTGTGATTTCATTTCATTCGGACACATAAAGCTATTCGAAATTGTGGTACATCGATGCATGGATTTTCAGCAATTCGGAAGTTTGATTTGACTTCGGGGTAGCCACCGGGCATATGACATTCAAAACCGAGACAAAAAAATATATATATGTAGAAATCTAAATGTATCCTAAAAGACCTTAAAACGTAGGTATATACGCACTGAGTGTTTATGTGAATATATACATTGTAGTTACATAAAGGCCTAAATTCCTACGTATCTATTCATTGATTATTGAGCCTGACCCCTCAAGTTTAGAGGTTAAAATTGAATCGTCTACCGATGGAAACGTTAATGATAATAAACAGTAACTTTTAATAATAATAAACAGTAACTTTTTTATAATAATAAACAGTAACTTTTAATATCACCAAAGGTGGTTTTGGCAAAAATTTTGTGTACATCATAATACAATATTTAATTAAATATCCGTATTTGTAGCCGCAACTACTCAAACGAAGGTCTCAAGATTAAATTGAATTACATCAAGCCAAGGTCCACACAGATTCAAAAAAGCTCGTAAAGGGCACGTAAAAATTTGAAAACATCCTAAGGCCAAGCAGTCATGTTTTGGTTACATAAGCCAAGCATATGAGTCCAAATTCCTGCTGTAATCAGCAGTGACTCATGCAACGACAGTGTTGTATAAAATACGGGTTTTAGTTACGTGGTTTTAGGGCTAATTAAACCTAAAAAGAAAATATTTATTTATAAAAAGATAAAGTTAGTTAACTTGCAATGTTAGTTAACATATTCGTGTTAATTTTGAAATAATCTTTTTAAGACCTTGTTTTTTGAAATGTGAGGGTAGAGGAAGAATTTTCTGCCCCAACGGAGCCAGTACACCGAGACACCAGTCTACCCGGGACCACTATCGTTGCAACACGGTCAAAACGTCGGGTTAAATAGGTAAATAAATAATCTAAATCATCGCGTTAAATTCTCGTGATATATTGTTTTCCATTATGAAAAAGAAAGAAAGTTTTAAAGTTAATACCTTGTTGTTTTTTTCATTGCCTACGTATCATATACAGTACGCTTTGGAACTTTTTAGTATATTAGTAAACTTATAACATTGTGGGCACGAAAAAATATTTATGAACTAGCTTCTTCCAGCGGTTTAGCCCGCGCGTAGTTCGAAAATGATCCCTAGTGAACGTTACACCAAAATAAGTGGCCTATGTGCTGTTCCGGACTGTGATCTGTCTCTGTGCCGGGTTTCGTCCGGATCTGTTCAGCGGTTCTGGCGTAGTTGGATGCCGGGCGTGCATCCGTCCGTCCGTGCTTTCGCATTTATAATGTTAGTAAGATTTACGATCGGTTTTTGAGCTAAATCAACTGACAGTTGCCTACAAATCTTTAAAAGGGTTTGAGCTGCTGTCCCTATCAGGTATGTACATTCTTGAGAGTGTAGTGGTCGTGAAAACAGATTTACACCATTGCATTTGAAACATTCTTCATTATTTTTGTACACAGGACATAAAAAATAAAATAAATATTTGTACAAAACCGGGTAACTCTGGATTCGATTTTCTACTATCAAACTTTTGAGTGATGGAAAGAGTTTGTAAAAGAGGGTAGAGGTAGTCAGGTGTAAAAAGTCAAACTAACACAAAATGAATAAAACACATCAAAAATATACTACGCACATAACAAATACCCAATATGTACGGTTAAGCTGTTTGATTCTTGACCCATCCGTTTTAAAACATCAAAACATTAGTTTTGTTACTACAAACCACTCATCTCATGGTGGATTTAAGACTTTTCAAAAATATAAAAAACTGTGTCAATACAGACATCTGGTCGCGCAACTACCATTACCATTTTGTTCATTGCAATAGGTAGATTATTAATTGAAAAAAAGGGATAAAGCAGAAATAGGAATTAACTGTCGACCCGCATTGTTTACTTACAGAAGGAAGCGCAGAATAATATTTGATAAAAAAACAACTATTTAGTTTACATGAGTTTATTCTGAATTCAAAGAAAAATGCTAAATAACAAGTAAAGTACGTCGAGTAAATATTCAATCTGCAAATATAATTGGAATGACAGCGAGATGGGTAAACTGATTGTCACTGACTTTCACTCTATAATATATTAGTCTATGACTGTCTTATTAAATCGATGGCAAGTTGTTGCTGAGAAAATATTTATTTAAGCAAGACTTGACCTAATTGGGTTAGAATGCCCGTAGAAGAATTAGTATATGGTGGGCCAGGTTTCAATCTTGTTGATTGTACATATAAATTATATTGTGCCATTGCAAAATTAATTATCTTTAGTTGAACATTGAAATGGAAGTGTCGTGACACTGAGACTCGCGCCACTATACAATAATACAACACAGGATTTACACTTAGTTTTCTAGGTTTTTTAAGCAGGACGCCTGAATCTATTAGAGAAGACACGATGAGAAATAGTGATCTCTGTACTTTCCTTTACACCTATGTATGTATGTTTTACAAATATATGGTTTGAGTATGAGTGCTTCATTAACTTCAAAAGGACGAAAAAGTTAGTTTATGGTCAAACGTAAACAATCAGTACTCGTCATTAAAATATCTAAAGTTTGCCTAATCATTAAGCGTATTTCACGCGAAACAAAATAACGTATGGCATATGGTTGGCTACATCATAAGCGGGTGATGCCCGGTTAGGAGGCTAGATCCAAGGTGGTTGATGCCATAAGATATGGCGATGCCATAGATCCTAGGCGAGTTATGACAATTTAGGTTAGATTCAAGGCGGGTCAGATGTTGTGTAATAGTGCCTATTTTTTGTGGAATGAGTGAATGAAGGCTAAAGTAATAACAAAATAGATACCGCTTAATGTAAATACTGAATAGCCATATGGGTGCAAATCTATTAAAACTACCAAGGGCACTGCTGTTGTAAAAAGATACCTCCGGGACCAGACAACTATCGAAATGTCAGTTTAACAAGGTGCCACATCGATAGCCTTGAAGTTAGCTAGCTGTGCAGATATGCAATGTTAACGTTAACACTGAACTGATTTTGTAAAACTACAAAGGTACCTAAACAGTTTCGTAGGTCGACTGGTGTGGAGGATTGTCAGATTTCCAAAATCACGAAATAGTGCTCAGTTATAAATAAACATACTAATGTTGAGGAAACCGTATGTCCTGGAGCCGGGGATTCAGGAACGTGTGACGTCCGCCGGGCAACGTTTAGCTCGTGTGGTGCATTGAGGCCTTGTCCCTGTCGCAGAGGGGAAGTTTGCTTTCTAGCGAATGGAACATTATAGGCTGATTATGCTTATAGGAATAGGTGGAGTGAAAAGACGCAGCCATTTACTTGGTTGGTTGTTCTGCCATTTACTTGATTGGTTGTTCTGCCATTCAATTGGTGGATTTTGCTGCCATTCAATTGGCGGGTTTTGCTGCCATTAAATTGGTGGGTTTTGCTACCATTAAATTGGTGGGTATTGCTACCACTAAATTGGTGGGTTTTGCTACCACTAAATTGGTGGGTTTTGCTACCATTAAATTGGTGGGTATTGCTACCATTAAATTGGTGGGTTTTGCTACCATTAAATTGGTGGGTATTGCTACCATTAAATTCGTGGGTTTTGCTACCATTAAATTGGTGGGTTTTGCTACCATTAAATTGGTGGGTATTGCTACCATTAAATTGGTGGGTTTTGCTACCATTAAATTGGTGGGTATTGCTACCATTAAATTGGTGGGTTTTGCTACCATTAAATTGGTGGGTTTTGCTACCATTAAATTGGTGGGTTTTGCTACCATTAAATTGGTGGGTTTTGCTACCATTAAATTGGTGGGTATTGCTACCATTAAATTGGTGGGTTTTGCTGCCATTGAATTGGTGGGTTTCGCTACCATTAAATCGGTGAGTTTTGCTACCATTAAATTGGTGGATTTTGCTGCCATATAATTGGTGGGTTTTGCTGCCATTAAATTGGCGGGCTTTGCTGCCATTTAATCGGTGGGTTTTGCTACCATTAAAGTGGTGGGTGGCTACTGCCATTAAATTGGTGGGTGGTTACTGTCATTAAATTGAAGAAAAATAGGAGAGTGAAGAGATATTGAGAACGTGAAAAAAAGACAAGGATCTGTCACGTGAAGAACACACTATATATGATCAAATAAGAATAAGAATAACAAAAGTACATTATTACGAAATAAATTGATATTAAATAGATTCTTAATAAAATCATTAATGAGGAAGGGATGTAGTGTATCTGTCTCACTCGCACGTCCGCTTTGCCATCCCCACTTTCCCCCACACAGACATACACAATCTCGTGTGCACCACGTTAGTAATGCGAGAGCCGCTGGCTAGAGCAGACGTGTTGAAGTGTGGTCATTTAGTGCGTGTACGAGCCTGTGAATTGCCCTATACAACCGGTCACTACACAGCCTATTAATGTTCCCACTGCAGGGACACAGCAACCAACAAATGTATTCCAACATTTCAAACGATACGAAAAAATGTAAAGGCCCCTGACGCTAACACGATCAAACAAACGTATCACGGTAAGGGACGTTCTTGACTCTTTCACTTGGCATTCAGTAATGAGATAATATCTCATAAACGCGAGGACCGATTTACATGACTTAAACGGATAAAAGGTTCTACGCCTATTTACCTTTCATTTAAGATCAAAATTATCAAAATATCTCCATAAACAAAAAACATGTTTTCAAGTTACGTAACTATACTTTTTAACCCTCGCCGGAAAAAGAGGGGTGCTACTTATAAGTTTGAGGTGTGTTGCTGTGTATATGTTTGTATATCTGTGGCATCATAGCGCCTAAACGGATGAACCGATTCTGATTTAGCTTTGTCGAGAGTGTTCTTAGCTATGTTTGAATAAAATCGGTTTAGCAGTTCAAAAGTTATTCGTATTTTACTCTTTGAATCTGGATTTTTTCGCAAGATAAAGTGTCATTATAACGTGTTTCGATAGATTGTCGATTGATGCGTATCTGCTACTAGATAGATTATGTAGTGTGAAATAAAAATGTCGGGGTTTTTTTTTATTTTTATATTTTACTTGTTATTTTATTCGCTTACCTGCAGACCCTCTACTATCTATCATAACAGCAGCCGTAAAAACAAAAATAGTAGACAGAAACTAGAGAATACGATCCTTACAAACCCATTTTTCTAAAAGATTACCATTTTATAAACCATTTACCCTAAAAACTAAATTCTAGACATAATAATTAGTACTCCAGAATTTCGATGCACAGCGAGACTAGCGGAAGTCACCTGCGTACCTATTTATGGTATTGTAGTGTTGCTCCTCGCTTCCCGTCCGCCGGCTCTGTTCCCAAATTGTGTTACATAGTCTGTGGAACGAGTTGCTTGTTTGTTGTCCTTTGTGTTACTTTGTAGGTCTGTGTGCAGTTACCGGGACATGCTTCTAAAAGGAATGTGTGTTATTGTTTTTGAAAGGATTTCAACAATCTGATACTTATTTGAACAGTTTTGTTATTTTATGTAACAACTAGCTTAGGCCCGTGGCTTCGCCCGCATAAATAGTTTTTATTATCCCAAGAGAACATTAAATCGAGGTGCAAAGCTTAAAGTCTTTGCCTTAATCCGGATTATAATCTGTCATTTGCCAAGTTTCATCAAAATCCGTGTAGCCGTGTACTAACAAACAAAGTCACATTCGTAGTCATAATATTAATTTAATTAAACATTTTGGTAACTTTTCTATTGACATTTATTCACATTCAACCATAACTTTTATGATAATTTAAACATAATTTTAAATATTAAAATTTTAACAGTCTTAGCATATAATTCTGAATAATAACTAGTTCACAGTCTGTCTCTGAGAACTATTCCATTATATTTTTATTAAAATATTTCAAAACTTATACAATAGACTGTTCAAAGTTTTGAATAAAATATTGTGCTAATATATTAAGATTTACTTACTTTTAGTACTTTCGAACTTTAGGAGAATGAATTTATAGACTATTAAGTTACGTTATGAGCTCACATAAAAAGATAAAACTGGACTAAACCTTGTATCGTATTATATTTAGAGGGCACAAAAAGTTTTTGGTTTAGAACTTAATATGCTTTATTAACAAAGAAAGCGATGCAGCTTGACAGCAGAAATATTGTATTTTGAGTACTTTTTGTAGTTGATAGACTAATAAAATGCGAGGCCAAATTCATAGCACCATTTGTATCAACTTAAATGCATGGAATTGTGTCAAGTGGCGCAATTACTCGAGTGACTATCTATTTGACAAGCGCAATCGCATCTCGCGTTGAAACCATCTCAGTCTGACCAGCTCTTACTGCCGCACTCAGAGACGTTAACGGTTACTTAAAGCTCTCCTTAGTATAGATTTTTAGTACAAAATCTACACTAAGGAGCGCCTTAAGTAACCGTTAAATGTCTCTGAGTGCGGCAGTTAGAGCAAGTTTATTTATGGGTTAAGGTCAAGGTTAAGGGTATATGACTTGTATACATCTGACCCTTTTTCACAGTCGAACTATGATAGTTTTGACACGTCATGGTACGGGGGCAGATCTCTATAGTTATCTGGTAACACTGTCCTCTATAGTACTTTACCAGGCGTTGTTTATCACAATTAAGATACACACATACATAATATAAAGGTTAGACAGAAGTGCACCTACAGTACACCCACACACCGCCAGTAATGATTAAGTCCCATGTATTAGGGGACGAGCCTATTGCCATCAATCGGCCACAAAACCCTCTGATCCAAGTCTTTAGATATATACATACACTGCCTGCCTGGCCTTTTCCCAACCATGTTGGGGTCTAACCGGATTTAGCTGAGTAAGTATAAATACCAGTGTTTTACATGGAGCGATTTCCTATCTGATCTCGACAATCCAGTTACTGGGTAACACGGTACCACTTGGCTAGACTGGTGTCAGATCTCAGGCTTCTGACTACCGAGTAACGAATGTCCAACATTTTCAAATGACAGCCGGGACCCGTTGGTCCCGAACGTTGGTACAGAACGCCGTAAGCCGTTGCTTAGTGGGAGTTCTGGAAGGAATCTCACTAAGTAAAAATGGTCACCTATCCACGGACCAACCTCGGCAAGTGTTGCTTAACCTTTAAGACCCGTGCAGCTGTTACTATATAGTCAGAAGCCCCTCCTTGGTACATACACAATATAAGCACGTATTAGCAAAACTTGCTTAATTTTGTAAAGCATGCAATGTCTCTGGTTACGTGGCTTCCCAAAAGGCTGTTCAAGTCTGACTGAGGGTGGAACCGCGCTGCCCTCAGGGAAATCAGATTGCACAGCCGAGCGCTTCAGCTCATACACTTGATTTAATTTCTCAGAGATGAGCGGAGATCGGAGTCACCGCTCGAAATTTTGTTAAATGGTTTCATTATTAGGGTGCAGAAATTACATTTATTTAAAGGGTTTTCGGTAGAGTCGAGGTTTGTTTTCACGGGTTTTTCATTTGAATCCTTCTCATACATGCCAGCCGGCTGGCCTTTTTGGTCTCGCACGGGTTTATTTATTTTTATTTTTTATTATTGTTTGTGTTTTTCTTATCTCGTGTCTCCTGTGCGGGTCACAAATAAAAATGTTTTCTTTCTTTCTTTCTATACAAAGTTACACAATAAAAACTTTTTTGCAAAAAAATACTACCGACTTCCAAATAAAAAACTACAAAGTGAAAAATAACTTTATTTTTAGAAGTCGGTGTCTTTCGTAGGTACCAATTTAATGCGTTGTGGACACCGACTTCCAAACATAAAGTTATTTTTCACTTTGTAGTTTTTATTTGGAAGTCGGTAGTATTTTTTTGAAAAAGGTTTTTTTATATTTCACTTTTTAGTTGTACCTACCTAATAGGCAAGTTGTTTAGTAAGGTACCTATAACGCCAGAATAGATTACCCGAATATCATGAAACTTGAACATAACCGGTGAAATGAGAGATCTCTTAAGAGCGTACTGGCGTGATGTTATATTATGAAATGGTATAAACAACACCCGATTGCAGATTGCGATTGCAGCTATACCGAAAGCTTTGCCATTAGTTATTGAAGAGTTCTGTTGTATATCTTTGATGTCTTTCATCAGATCTTCACCAAAATAAAATGGGACCAATTTGGGAATATGTTCTATCAATCAAAAGAATTTTCAAAATCGGTCCCCAAATGACGGAGATATCGGTAAAAATACACAAAAAAATAAAAATAAACATACATGAAGTCGAACATAGAACCTCCTCCTTTTTGGTAAGTTGGTCAAAAACTAAGTTTGATATCTTAATCCAAGTGAAGGAGCTCCACATTGGCTCTGAGATTAGGATGGGCCTAGGATGAGGTCTTTCAGGATTTAAATGAAGCTAATGATAGAGCTATCCAGGTGGATACGTACTGGTCGGACATTCGAGTCATATCGACATGAAGAGTTGGATGTAAATCTCCAGTATTTTTAACGATCGCACCTACAATTACACCTCATCATCTGCCTAGCCTTTTCAAAAATATTCATATTGAGGTCAGCTTCCAATCTCTCCAGCTGCAGCTACCAGTTGAGTATTTAACTATAATTTGACCGTAACTGCTGTACCGCGCCTTGGGCAGGCACGGCGAGGCGGGGGACGGGAAGGAAAGAGCATGAATTCACATGAGATCGATATTGTCGGACAGGTCTTTCGATATAATAAAGATACACAGATGTAGCTTCGTATAAAATATCAGGAAATATTATATTTACTACTATAATAGTAAGTGAAATAAGTAACTAGGTAAGCTTTATTTAATGCCCATACACCTGCACTTTGGAAGACCTTATGCTCGCCACTGACGCCGCAATCGGCGTGGCCACCTACTGGGCCCAAAATTTATAAAGAGTTTCCCATCGACTCGAAAAGAAGAAGAAGCTTTATTAAAATTAAATTTTTTGTTTTAATATTTTTTACTGCAAAATATTAGATACTATCAGAACCAAAATTAAACAATTTAAAACATTAATTATTAATTTAATTACAGTTATTCTGAAATAGACTCTCCTTCAACTTCATCTTCCGTTTCGCCATCGGAACTTAAATCAGAGTCGTTTTGCAAATTTATTATTAAAGGTTCGATAAGACTACTTTACTGTCGCGATCCCAGTACGCTATGCTTTTTTTCTTGAAATATTCGGCGACTATAAAACTGACGGTGATGACATCACGAGAAAACGCACGAACCATCCCTAGATATTTATCTCATGTGCGTCTGACATAGACAGTCCGGTACAAATGACAATAGCTATCACCGCCGTGAGCGTTCAACGCTGAGCCTCAGCGTTCACGGCGGCGGCGGACTGAAGATGGCGCGGCCTGCGTTGACCCCCTTGACTCGCCGCGCACTTACCTAAGGTGCGGTACAGGCGGTCTCGGTCAAACTACACAGTTGAGCCATAACAACACACCTCTATTAACTAAACCACTTTACTTGCACCAACAAAACTTACTACCGAAACTTCCGAACCAACCTCTAATATTAACACGCCGAACATCAAGACGACACAAAAGACATTTTTTTCCAACTCTAGCGCTGTTTGAATTTTTAAGTTAACAAGCGGCGTCTCCAGAGAGGTGACATTCGCGACACTGCGACACTCGCGACACTGCAGACACCGGCACGCCGACACTCCCGAGAGTACCTAGTGTCGACATCGCATCAACGGATTACTGACGTGAAAATAGAAAATGCATTTTTGAATCTGGATTTAGACAGGAATTTTTGATGAGGAGTGAGGCATTGTTACGGAGTCTCGTATTCTTTCGATTTGATTTGAGTTTTTGTTCTACTTAAAATAAATAGTTTATTTGTGTGAGTTTCGGTGATGTAGTGTAGGTATACAGTTATTTTTAGGACAAAGTCTTTTACCCTCCACCCTAAAGAGAAAGGGTTAAAGCAGTTCCTATTCTCTCTTTATCACCCTTGGTGTTGGTGATTATAAAATATCTAATTAACGCCTGTTTTCCTAATTTGTTGGAATAAGGAAAATAATTATGATTATGAGCAACCTTCGTAAAGATGTTTTTTTATTTTTTAAGGTTCCGCACCTCAAAAGGTAAAAAAGGAACCCTTATAAGATCACTTTCTTGTCTGTCTGTCCGTCTCTCCGTGTGTCACCACCAATTTTCTCAAGAACGGGTGGACCTAGCAAGTTGAAATTTATACCAGATACTGAGGCCTATAGTTCCTATTAGGTGTATAAATCAAGGTCCTGAGTCTAAAAAACTAAACTTTAAAGTTTCAAAATTTACCAGAGGGCTTAGTGCGAGTTTTGTCTCACGCTGAATTGCGTTAACGTAAACATCAATTTGTATTGAGACTGGATAAGCGCCGTCTGGTGACGGTAAGGAGAAACCTCTTTCTTTGTATACATTTTGACATAAGAGATCGTTTACGTTAACACGAGTGAGCGTGAGTAAAAACTCACACTAAGCCCACTGAATGTTCAACTTTTTTTATTTTTCGGAATATTCCCTTTACTTGTGCTGTAAGACCTTGCTTTTTACCAAAATTGACAATTCTAGGTCAACCGGAAGTAACCTATAGGTTTTGGGTCGAAAACCTATAAGATAGCCCGACTCGCACTTGACCGATTTTTTTGATGTGAGACTTCTTTAGTCGCGTTGAGCGATTTTTTGGTAGGGGCTAAACTTATGGGTTCGCGTCAGCGACATGTTAATGTAACAGCGTAATCAATATGCTCATGTGTTTGTTATGTTTTCAAGTCTTTTGGCAGTCCCCTTGCAGTAGCCATGACTGTCTATTTTTTTTTCAATAATATTTGGTAGCAAATATTGGTTAAACTTTTTGTTAATTTTATACCAATCACAAAATCTTCCAACAATATTTTATAAAAATCCCATACAAAGTACAACAAATCCTAATCTACCCGCAACTAAAACACTTGTTCCAGGGTTATACATCAACACTAACGATGCGTTTATACGCGCGAGATTTAGGGCTGTCACGCACACGGACAGTAGCAGTCGAGTGGCTAGCAGTAGCGCCACTACTCCAGCGAGCGCGTTGTGGAGGGGCGGAGAAATATTAGTAGAAAAATTATATGTCGTAAAGAAGTTTCACTTCTTACATGTGTACTCTGGTACACACACACATTTTTTTTTATAATAGTTAAGCTAGGGATGAATTTAAAGAACCTCAACAAGTACCAATACTCATTTTGTCGATAGACCAATCTTTTTACGGCGCCTCATAAGCTATTCATATCAAGCTTGCGCAAATGATTAAATCTGCCAATCCTGTATCCATCTATTTTCGGGTCAGTTTCCAATTTAACCTATATACAAATTAATACAAATATTTTACATGGAGCGACTGCCTATCTGGCCTCCACAACCCAATTACTATGTACCACCCTTGATAAGATTGGTAGATATAATTATAAAAAAAACTTTTTTACAAAAACTACTACTGACTTTCAACTAAAAACACTACAAAATGAAAAATAACTTTCTTTTTCAAAGTCGATGTCCATAACGTAAAAAATTGGTACGACTTAGTAAGTTATTTTTCAGAGATTTGCCAGTATTTATTGAAGAGTTCTGTTGTATATCTCCGAAGTTCTTCATCAGATCTTCACTAAATTAAAAGGGGATCAATTTCGATACATACTCTTTCAAACAAAAAAATAATTTTCTAAATCGGTCCTCAATTGACGGAGAAATCGGTGAACATACACAAAAAAAAAACATACATAAAGTCAAACCTCCTCCTTTTTGGAATGTCGGTTAAAAAGTAAAACAAATCTCTTAAAACTTGACAAGTCTATCATATCAAAATATAATTTTCGTCCCATCAAATACTATTACACACTAACGACAACGCGATGTCACCAGCTAATAGAAAAGTAACTCAATTAGCGAGCAAAATAACTAGTTCAGCATAGTATAGTGAAGGTAATAATGCACAGAAACAATCGCGTGCTCTCAGAGACCGCAGCAAATTGCTTTAAGGTCGCCCCGGTATTGTGCGGCGGAAATATTATCGGAATTTATAGTAATTCTAGTGCATGGCAGGGTGGAAACGAGAGTATTATACGAACTTATTATTTTGACTAATAGTTTTATGGTTGCTTGAAATTTCTTAAATAATGGTTTATGAGCTCTAAGGTTGGTACATTTTATTTAATAACTAACTTCTGCCAGCGGCTTCGCCCGCGTGAAACACGGAAATTATCCCACGGGAACCTATTTCCGGGATAAAACAGACTATAATCTATCTCTATGCCAAATTTCTTTAGATCCGTTTAGTAGTTTTTGCGTGAAAGAGTAACAAACATATAACACACACACACACACAAACACACAAACGTACAAACGTTTGCCTTTATAATATTAGTGTAATATATTATATTAATATTTTTCAGTTAATCTCCAGTTTACTGGCTCAAAATTGGTAAATTCTGGGGTAATTATTGTAATTCCATATATTTCTGTAAATCTTGACCTGGGCTATGGTGAGGAAATCGGTGACAACACCTGGATCAAATATTTTAAAGTTAAACGCAGTAGGCATACTGGTCAATTGTCTCTCCGTGTTTATTTTTAAAAGTTTTTTTTTCTTTATCGTGTAACTTAAAGAGACAACACCTTTGTCTTATTTTGTTTTTAAATGTTTAATGAGAACACGGTTCTTAACTAAAAACCGTATGTTGAAGGAATAACTTTGTAGTCACCACATCATTACGAGTACAAGAACGAGTAGAAGCTTTCGCAGCTAACTAACAAGAAACCGCAGAGGAATGCGACGCAATTAGCAAGTGCAGTGAGACAACAGCGCTAACACCAGCTGTGCGCGCCCTTATCTTTTGCACGTTTGGAGTCTACATGTGGAATGCAATATTTTTATATTTTTGCAGTCATACGTGGTGTTCAGTGTGTATTGAGTTATGGTTAATTTTAAATTGTTTGTGGAATTCTAAGATTATAACCGTTGTACCATAAATCTCTGAATAGGTACGATTTGTGATTAGCGTGCTTAAAATATAATTATATTTGTATCAACTGTGTAAAGATGTCCAATCATGTTTGAAATCCGTTTAAAGTTAAATGCAATTAGTTAGGTATATCTGGTGTAGGCTTTATCGTAACTGATAATATTTAACAGGAAATCTAATTCTTTTGCACTATTACAGCATACATAAGCGACACTGCCTTTTCGCCAATTATAACAGTGTTTCTAACAGAAAGCACGACAGAATTTCACACAATTAGCAAGTGCAGCGACACGCGGGACTAGAGCAGTATGAACGCGCCCTAACTGGTTCTGTTATTACTAAATAGAAGACTTGAGACTTCTATTTAGGACTAGCGTCTTTACTAAAAGTTTTTATAGATGAGTGCCAAAATTAAGCAAAATGAAAATAAATTTATGCAAATTTTAGTTGGATTTAAGAAGAAAGAGACCAACCCATTTCAAAATAGGATCAAAGTAGTCAATGTGCGCGAGTCCGATTCGCACTTGGCCAGTTTTTCCATACAGTTCTTGTTAATGGTAATTTATTTATTCTTTTATCCTCGCACTGGAACGCCTTGCAGCAATTACACCAATGGAGCACCAACTTATAATAAACAAGTCCTGGTTTCCTCATGACTTTTTCCTTCATAGTTGTCAGCGATGTTCAAGATAAACTTAGAAAGAACATGAATTGAAAAAGTCACATTGTACTTTGCCACTGGGCCACCACGACATGAAATACATTTCTCTTGGATAGTTCACCTTTTAACATTCTGTTTTCCTTACAAACAATGTCTTCTCAAATAACGGCTTCTCATAACATTATTTGAGAAACCTCAGCTAACAAGAAACTAACCGAAGGCTGGCAATTATCTCGTGTGTTGTACTAACAATGTGTGTGCACGCCCTAATTGCCGCCTCGGTGTGAACGCAGCATGCTATTATTGTTAACGTTACATAAAATCACCTGCACACAACAAAGAATACCATTATTTAATTATCCACAGAATTAAACAATTCTTTTGCGTACCACAGTCAACTAAAATGTTGAAATGTTTCCGGCAAGAAAGTCAGTAGCACAATTAGCAGACTGCAGCCTGTGTGTGCTGTGTCCCGTCATAATTGCCTAGAGTCGTCGTACAATAGAATCACACTCGCTTATTCACGCGTCTACGTTTTGTTCTGTGAGAATATTCTTGTACTAACACGGAATAGTTTGTTTTAGTTTGTACTTTGTTTAATTTGGTTGGAACGGGAATATGGGAGACTTAAATGTTTGATTAACAGTCACGTTTACATAGTGACTGAAGTTAAATGATAAATGATTTATTTTCTGTAAGTTGGTTTGTACAAACACTTTCACATGTCGATCATATTTTTTAAAAATAGATGAGGTCGGCGTTTCCTGTCTGACTACTCTGAGAAGAAAGGCCGAAACAAACTCAGAGGGCACAGTCTCTTTTAAAGTCCAGACAAAAACTTGGTTAGATCATGTGAAGACCATGTAGACTGATGTCTGAAATGGTCTTTTGAGAAAAGAACCAGCCAGATTGAGTGGACCTGTCCAGTCAGTGCACGCATTTGTCAATAACCGTGCAGCTCAACTTAGAATTTAAGGAGCTCAACGAATTGACGAACAATACCAAAGAAAGGACATTCGGGTAGGCCGCATAAATACTCAAACTGCCAGACCATGATTAAAAACTAACTAAGATAAATTAAAATTAAAAAAAAAGAATAATCCACATAGTCTTCACATTCACAATAATTAAAATAAAATAATATAATACTTTAAAAAGTAAATATTCTTGTCATTGCAAGAAAAATTAAAAAAAATAAAATATAATTAAAAACTAAATCCACGAAGCAAAATAAATTAAATAAAAAACGAAATTAATTGGAGCAGCTCAATCCCAAGCCTTTTTGTCCTCAACGTAATCTTTAATGTTATAAAACGCTTTCTGGCACAACTTACGTTTAATGAATGATTTGAATTTATTAACACTTAAACCTTGTACGTCGCTTGGAAGCTTATTATAAAAGCTTACACATTGACATCTAAACGAGCCACCTATTTTCTTGAGCCTTGTTGTAGGTACTACAAATTTGTGTTTGTTCCTAGTATTTATATTATGGATATCACTGTATTTTTTAAAAAAAATTATATTTTTATGGGCATATAAAAGATTTTCATAAATATACTGAGAAGGCACAGTCATTACATTAATCTCCTTAAATTTCTCTCTGAGAGAGTGTCTCGGGCTTAATTTATAAATTGATCGAACAGCTCTTTTCTGCAAAACAAAGATAGTCTGGATGTCGGCGGCATTTCCCCACAACAGAATACCATACGACATTACACTATGAAAATAGCTAAAGTATACTAAACGGGCTGTCTCTATGTCAGTTAAATTACGAATCTTTCTAACAGCATATGCTGCGGAGCTTAGCTTCTTTGACAATCTATCTATATGTGGGCCCCACTGAAGCTTAGCATCCAAAGTTAGGCCTAAGAATACTGTGCTATTTTCAGGATTCAATTCTTCGCCCTTTAACATCACATCAGTTTTCACCTGCCTAACGTGAGGTAGGGTAAACTTAATGCATTTGGTTTTTTTTCCATTTAAAAGTAAATTGTTAACATTGAACCAGTGAACTACTTTTGAGATCGCGCTATTTACATCGTCAGTAACCAGCTGCTGACGTTTAAGTTTAAACAAAAGTGAAGTATCATCCGCAAACAACACTATATCATGGTTATCCTTTATGAGGTAAGGCAAGTCATTAATATAAATAAGAAACAAGAAAGGGCCAAGAATCGAACCCTGCGGGACTCCCATTGTTACTATAGATCCGGGAGATCTTTTTCCATTAACGTCAACGCTCTGAATCCTATTACTCAAGTATGAAGTAAGAAGAGCCAGAGCGCTGTTCCGGATCCCGTAGTGACGGAGTTTCCTGATTAGCGTTTCATGAAGAACACAATCAAATGCCTTGGACAAATCACAAAATATTCCCAAGGCATCGCACTTATCTTCCCATGCATTATAAATATGTCCTAAAAGCTCAACATCAGTAGTTGAACGACCCCTTGTAAAACCGTACTGTTTGCTATGTAATAATTTATGTTTATTAAAAAATCTTTGCAATTGCTCTAAAATTAATTTCTCAAATATTTTACTAAACGTAGGTAGTACTGAAATAGGTCTATAATTTGTAGGGTCTGAAGTACTACCTGATTTAAACAAAGGTATTATTTTACTATTTTTCATTAGGTCAGGAAACTCCCCACTGTCGATACAATTATTAAAGATAATAGCTAAACTCGGTGCGACAATGTCAATAATGGACTTAGCAACTTCTACAGAATGTCCCCACAGATCTGCAGTCTTTTTAACATTTAAAGTGTGAAAGGTTTTAATTATGTCTCTACAAGTAATATGTTCAAAAAGAAATTCCGAATCACAAACATTAACATTTTCTTTTAGTATAGACTCAGCAACAGAAGGTGATGAGTTTAGGGATTTAGTAGTTGAAATGGGAATATCTGAAGAAATTTTCAAAAGCCACTGCGACTTGTGAGTCTGATTTTATGATGTTGTCATTAATAGATAGGCTGTAGTCAATATTCCGGTTACCAGATCTTTCCGTTTCACTATTAATAATATTCCAAGTCGTTTTAATAACATTACTACTACTTTTAATCTTCGAACTCAAATAACGCGACTTGGCCAAACAACAAACTTTTTTAAATAATTTTGAATAATTTCTAACATATAAATTAAATTCAGCAGTGTTTACATAAGTCCTTTCACTGTACAGCTCATAAAGCCGTGTTCTGCTTTTATGAATACCAATGGTAGCCCAATCACCGAATGAAGCATTACTATTAACCGAGATAGTTTTGGGAATAAAAGTGGAATTAAATTGTCTACAGTATATATTAAAAAAATCATCATATAGATGATTAGGTTTAGAATGAATTGCCAATATTGGTAATTCATTAATAAGTTTAACTTTAAAAGCTGCCAAGCGACTTGCAGTTTTGGGGTTAACAGTGATATCCTTTTTAGCCACTTTGTTATTTTGGTTTGGTATAGTAATCCTCTGCCCACAATGATCAGAATCTAGTAAATTTATAATTTCTTTGTGGACTGGTATAACATTAGTATAAATATTATCTAAGCATGTGGCACTAGTAGGGGTTATTCTTGTGGGCTCCAAAAATAGGTTTACAAGATTGTAGGACTGAAACAGACTTTTTATCTTACTACAAGAACCTGAGTTTTCTAATAAATTAACATTAAAATCACCACAAGTGATAATGGATTTATTCGAGTTACAAATCTTGTGTAACACTTCATCCATTACCTTTTCAAAGCAGTCATACAATCCTGAAGGGGGTCTGTATACACTTAATACAATAAACTGCTCCAATTCTATACAAGCTATTTCAATTGTCCGCTCAACAGATAGGCTCACAATATCCTTTCGTCTTTAAATTTAAGCTGGTTACTTACTAAAATCAAGGAGCCACCATGTATAGCATTAACTCTGCTGAATGAACTACCAACCTGGTGATTATTAAAATTGAACAATAACTGGTGGCTTTTAAGCCAATGTTCAGTTATACAAAGAATATCAATACTGTTAAAGTTCATAAATAATTTTACTTCTAAATCCTTGAATATTTTGATGCACCAGGTTAATACTATTTACTGATTTTAAACTTTTATTTAATTTAATTTTGCAATTTTCATCCTGTACAATTTTGCAAGAGGTTGTCCCTATTGTCCTAATTTCTAATTTAAATTAATATCAATTTCTGATACCAAATTATTGGCTGAATTAAATAACATATCTTGGCATTGCTCAATAGAAGCAAGTTGTTTAGCCAAATTCTTGGCTGTAATAGAAAAATAATATGATAGCGACACAGCTATCTGTCTTTTATAATACATACAATACAATTTATGATTTCTTCCCTACTACTTAATAACTTAATAATATATTAAAATAAGTTATAGATTATTTGATATTGAAATATTTTAATTACAGCTGCAAGATTGGATGTCTTTGTGGGAGACCTTTGCCCAACATTGGGACAATAAAATATTTATAAAAAAAAATATTTAATATAACAAAAACCCGACTGCTTAAAAAGCGAACTAAAAGGACGTAAACAAGAAGAAAATCATGCTGTACAGTCGGAAGATACATATGCGCGAGCGGGCTGACCAAAACTAGATGTACCCTCCGACTGCGCAGCATGATTTTCTTCTTGTTTACGTCCTTTTAGTTCGCTTTTAAGCAGTTGGGTTTTTTGTTATATTAAATATTTTTTTTATTTACAACTTTTTAGTTATTTTTTTTTAGAATTAGGTACATTTAAACATATAAGTGTTATGATTTAGTGTTATGAGTATTATGATATTTTTGTAATCACCTCTTAAAACCCTTTATTTTGATACCACACACGATGGGTTCGGAAGAAAAAAAAATTTGGTCCCCCACAATATGGGGCCCAAAAGCCGCCATTTTTCTATTTTTCAATTTTAATGTAGCCAGTGACACTCGGGTTAAGACGAATCGATTGACGTAAGAATCATCAAAATCGGCCAACGCGTTTGGTCTCTAGAACGCCACATAGGAACAAACATACATACATACATACATACATACATACATACATACATGTAAGTACAAGTATGTAAGTACATACTTACATACATACATACATACATAGACTGATAAACACATTACCCTCCTTCGGCAGTCGGGTATAAAAACAGCTATAATAGTACCTATAGTTTAGCATTTGCTTTGGGTTTGTATCCACTGGGGTACTTGGGGGGCTTGGTACATTTTGATGGATCAGTTCATACTTTATTTATTCAAGAGATATAATAAGGAAGATTTAAATGTTAAAATTATTGTACTAGTAGTTCAGTTTTATTTTTTGTATAAGATGTCTGAATAAAGGCTATTATTATTATTGCATTTATTTATTTTATATACATATTTTTACATTTTTAAATATTATTCTATATAAAAAATAATAATAAAAACATTTAAAAATACAAAAATAGTAGCCCACCGGTATCGGGAACAGGGTCCAAGCTACCGGTGGTCAGGGCTCCTGAGAGAGGAACCTCCTGACTATACGCGCCGTGTCCAGGAGTACCGCTTTCTGGATCAAGCCCTTGATCCAGCTGCCCAACGAGAGCCTCCTCAGATGTTCGTCGAGGCTCTTGGCTATTATACCATTGGCCGTCACGACTATCGGCACAATGACTGCTGTATTCACATCCCACATGTCGACAACCTCGCGAGCCAGATCAAGATACTTGCTTTTCTTATCTCTCTCAGCCTTCACGAGGTTCTCGTCATGGGGGACCGCTATATCAACAATCATTGCGCGACGCTCTGGTCGGTCTATCACCACTATGTCAGGTTTATTGGCAACAATAGTCCTGTCAGTGATGATAGACCGATCCCAATACAGCGTGACATTGCCATTTTCGAGAACTGGGTCGGGCACATACTTATAGTAAGGCACTTCCGATTCCACAAGATTGTATTTAAGAGCAAGTTGCTGATGGATAATCCTGGCTACAAGGTTGTGTCTATGCAAATAGTCTCCGTTAGCCAGACTAGAACAACCGGAGATAATGTGACGGATAGATTCACCCGGCCGGTGACATGCCCGACAGATGTCAACTGTGCCATCCTTCACAATGTATTTCCGGTAGTTGTTCGTCATCATAACTTCGTCCATAATCGCAAAGACAAAACCTTCGGTTTCCCCGAAAAGGTCACCAAATCGAAGCCAGGCCACGGACGCTAAAAGATCTACATCGGACCCATGTAGGACCCGGTAGAAGCGTCCGTGAAGCTCCTTGCTCTGCCATACCTCCCTGCGGTCATTAGTATCTAATACTATAGGTTTGCGCCAGTTCTCGTTAGCCAAGGAGAGCGGGGTAAGGCCCTTGTCCACCGCTACCACATCTCGATGCATACCCACGTCAGCGGCCTGGAAGTATTCCCTAAGACTGCATACCTCGCGGTTGTGCAGGGTCTTAGCATTTAAAAAGCCTCGACCCCCACACTTCCGCGGGATATACAGTCTCATGACCGATGACCGTGGGTGATGCATACGATTTGCGGTAAGCAGCGTGCGGACTCTCCTATCCAGGGCGTCAAGTTCTGTCTGAGTCCATTTGAGTATGCCGAAAGAATACATCAAGACCGGCATGACCCAGCCGTTGAAGGCGCGCACCTTGTTTCCGCCTGATAAAAGACTATTTAGTACTTTATTCAGGCGGCCAAAGAAGCGTTCCCTCAACGACTGTTTCACGTCACAAGCATTGATGCCTAATGCTTCCGACATACCCAAATACTTGTAAGTTTCGGTTGAGGAAAGGGATCGCAGGTGTATGGAATCCGAGAGTTGTATTCCCACGGATTCCATAATCTCCCCTCGCTTTACATGCATGACTGCACATTTGTCCACACCAAATTCCATCCTGATGGCGTCACTGAAGGTTTCTGTCACCTTCAGTAGCTTCATCAGTTGAAAGTTGTTGGGGGCAAAGAGCTTCAGATCATCCATGTAAAGGAGGTGTGATATAACCTGACCACCTCTTCTCAACCGATAGCCTAGGCCCGAACCCTCCAGCAGTGTACTGAGAGGGTTCAGGGCTAAACAAAACCACAGAGGACTCAGACTGTCGCCCTGAAATATTCCGCGCTCAATCCTTATAGGTTCGCTGTTTTCCTGAATCTGTCGACATCCTGGATAGTGAAGGACCGTCCTCCACTGCCCCATACATGACGTCAGGAAGGCGCGCAGTGTTGCATCAATTTTATACAACTCCAGCACCCTCATGAGCCATGTATGTGGCACTGAGTCATAGGCCTTCTTGTAATCTATCCAACATGTCGCCAGATCCTTGCGGGAACGGCGAACCTGTTGGCTAATAGCAATGTCTATGAGGAGCAGCTCCTTAGTACCGCGGCACCCATTCTTACATCCATTCTGAGAAGCAGACATGATGGAGTTATTGTCAATATGTTGATTAATTTTCGCTCTCAGAATGGATGTAAGAACTTTATAGACCGTCGGTAAACACGTTATCGGTCTATAATTTTTAGGTTCCGCAGTACTACCCGATTTATGGAGCAGGTGGGTTATTCCTGTCGTTAGGAACTGGGGCAGCGACCCTGACTCTAAGGCAGACTGGAACTGAGATGCCAAACGAGCGTGCGAACTTTGGAACCACTTAATCCAAAAGTTTTGCAGTCCGTCTGGCCCTGGAGATTTCCAATTGGGCAACGGACGGACTGCACGAGCCAGATCTTGGGGGCTGATGGTAATTGCCCCCATTTGTGGTATCGGATCGCACGCTTGCTCGACCTCCCGAGTCCAGTCACCCTCGGTGTGACTGACAGGCACCGACCAGATATCGCGCCAAAACGAACACATGGCGTCATTATCCGGTAGGCGCATTATTATTATTATTATTATTAGTTCAGTTTTATACTTTCTGGTTTTACTTTGTGCCCATAATAATGAATATGTGCCAACAGGCTTGCCACCTATTCTTAGAACTTGAACAACACAAACACATACCTACTGATCCGTAGGTGCCAAATGTGGAAAAAAAAGAAATTATAAATCATTCCACTGACGGCACCTGCGAAAAATATTGACAGGTACCGAATGCACATTGTCACCATACAAAAAAAGTTAATTAAAAAAATCAAAAAACCCGACTGCTTAAAGAGCAAACTAAAAAGACGTAAACAAGAAGAAAATCATGCTGTGCAGTCGGAGGATGATTTTCTTCTTGTTTACGTCTTTTTAGTTTGCTCTTTAAGCAGTCGGGTTTTTTGATTTTTTTAATTAACTTTTTTTTTTTATTTACAACTTTTTAGTTATTTTTTTTTAGAATTAGGTACATTTAAACATATAAGTGTTATATATTTTTGAAATCGACTCTTAAATTCCTTTATTTTGATACCCCACACGATGGGTTTGGAAGATTTTTTTTTTTTCCCCAAAGAATGGCGCCCAAAATCCGCCATTTTTGTTTTTTTCCAATTTAAATGTAGCCAGTGACACTCGCAGGATTAAGACGAATCGATTGACGTAAGAATCATCAAAATCGGCCAACCTGTTTGGTCTCTAGAACGCCACATAGGAACAAACATACATACATACATACATATAAACATACATACATACATACATACATACATACATACATAGACTGATAAACACATTACCCTCCTTTGGCAGTCGGGTAAAAATACAGTGAACCAAAACAATGGACATAAGAATCTTAAAAAAAACATAAATAAACAATACATTTAATAAACATATGCACACATAATTATGCTATTTGAACAGAAATAAACGGATTATCATGAATTTTAAAAATCAACATTGAATGAAAATGGCTTCTATATTGAATCGAAATTATCGAAGCCGTCCTGCGTAATTATGGAAAAGTTTCTGGGTAAGTTATTTAATTTATTTATTTGTGTTCTCTGCAAAATAGTTTCCGAACAGTTATTTTAGCGTATTGTTTCTTTGCGCCCATTGTCAGGGATCAATTTGTGGTGTTTGGAAATTTTCGGCAACATTTTGTTTTTGTATTTCAAAAGTACCCAAACACACCAAAGGTTTTGGGAATACTTTTATTATGCGTACAGCCAAAGAGTGGAATTCCGTGCCGGAGTCTGTATTTCCTGATGGCTACAACCTGGGACTCTTAAGGTCAAGAGTGAATAAGTTTCTTCTAGGTAAGCGTGTTTCATCTTCAACCACATCATCGCTTACCAGCAGGCGAGCTAGTAGTCAAGCGCGAGCATAAAAATAATAAAAAACCGGCCAAGTGCAAGTCGGACTCGCACACGAAGGGTTCCGTACCATTATCGCAAAACACTGCATAAAAATCACGTTTGTTGTATGGGAGCCCCCCTTAATTTATTTTATTTTAATTTATTCATTATTATTTTTAAATTAAATATACAACTATACATTCTGTGAATATTTCAAGCGTCTACCTGTTGCCGTTATTAATATCGAGCAAAAAACGGCAAAAATATCACGTTTGTTGTATAGGAGCCCCCCTTTAATATTTACTTTATAGTGTTTTTAGTATTTGTTGTTATAGCGGCAACAGAAATACATCATCTGTAAAAATTTCAACTGTCTAGCTATCACGGTTCATGAGATACAGCCTGGAGACAGACGGACAGACAGACAGACAGACAGACAGACGGATCGCGAAGTCTTAGTAATAGGGTCCCGTTTTTACCCTTTGGGTACGGAACCCTAAAAAGAACCAACAAAAAACCTGAACAATTTAATTGAATATACCATCGAATCGAAAAGAAGAGAAGAAGATTTCAAAAGTAGACTCCGGGTTATTAACAAACATGAAGTAATAATTAACCATTAAACATTTATTTTAAACTAAGTTACAAATGATCATCATCATCTTAACACCCGAAAGACGTCCACTGCTGGACATAGGCCTCCCCCAAGCGTCACCACATTGACCGGTCCCGTGCGTCTCGCAACCAGCGGATACCCGCAACCTTCACCAGGTCATCGGTCCACCTGGTGGGAAGCCTTCCAAAGCATCGTCTACCGGTTTGCGGTCACCATTCCAGAACTATTCTGCCCCATCGGCCATCCGTTCTGCGAGCAATGTGCCCTGCCCACTGCCACTTAAGTTTCGAAATTCTTCGGGCTATGTCGGTAACCCTGGTTCTCTTGCGGAACAAATAAGACAAGCTTATTAATTTCTTAATATATATGCTAAGCTAAGCTCGATCAAATGATTTCACCTCTCAAGGCATAATTATTTATATGCCAGCGGTTTCATTCACAAAAGTTTACGGGGATTATAAGCACGAGTTTCTGATCCATTAAGCCAAAGAAGCGTGATTGTTGCATCCCAAAATCTTAACATACAGACTTTCACACATTTCATATCAAGTAGGCTTTGGCATTATTTTCTATGAGGCTCTACACAACAGTGTACCAAAAAGCTTAAATATGTTCAGTAGTGGCCATTCTGGGGGTTCTATAGTAATAAAAAACTAACATCAATCTTCTTAATCTTAATGTGTGCCTTTTATGACGTAAGCACACTCCGGGATTCTCCGATAATCCCGCGGGAACATAAAAAAGTAACGCAAAGGAATGGTTCCGTGAGTTCCGTCAACTTTTGACGAGAAAATTAAGTATTCCGAGACGATGAGCTGTAAAAGTCGTCGTAAAAGTAACGGAATAATGTTAATTTTAAGTAGTTTTTGTCAAGGACATTGTGGCTAAGTGTGGACGGCTCCTGAAAGTTAATGCTGGCTGGTTCTGAGACGTGATGCTGAATGTTATTTGGCGTCCATGATTAACGGTTTTTCTTTTTCGGAATAAGAACATGGCCCTTTTGCCATATGTACTACAAACATTTGAATTTTGTAAACCGTTTTGAATTTAGTAGGTCATTATGAATTGTTTACCCCGGGAATGTATGTCTGGAAGCTATGCATAAGACCCACAGATACAACTTTTAAAAGCCCCAGGCGGAGAGTATTGTAACCGCAAATTACTCAAATATCGTTTAAGCTATAAAACATTGCAATTTATGCCCCTTCGTAGCAGAAATAGGTACTTATGCTTTATTCACTTAGGAATCCTGTGGGTCTGGAAACTCGTAAAGATAATTTGAAAATAAATACAAATAACAAAATAATCTCAATCAAAGCAACCGTATTATTTTGTATCACAATCCCAGATTCCTGAAGGCAGTGTCTCAGAAATAATCAGTTGCGTACGTGACAGTCCTTACTTCGTGTCGTGCGGAATTCCGCATGGTCGCGTCCGACGCCGATAATGCCGCATTCCGAATCAATTTGTTCGGAATAACGCGTGTTGCGAAGCGATCATATGGAAAGGTGGGAGTTACTGAATGTTCCAGAAGGTATTTTTGTCATGGTTGGTAATTTGTTTACTAGCAGATAAATACGAACATTTTTAGAGATCCGTATTCGTCATGTCTGTCTGTCTGTATGTCCGTCCGTATGTCACAGCCACTTTTTTCCTAAACTATAAGAACTATGCTGTTGAAACTTGGTAAGTAGATGTATTCTGTGAACCGCATTAAGATTTTCATACAAAAAGAGAAAAATAACAAAAAAAATTTGGGCATCCCCATACTTAGACCTGAAACTCAATTTTTTTTTTCGTCACCTCATATGTGTGGGGTATCTATGGATAGGTCTTCAAAAATGATATTGAGGTTTCTAATAAAAAAAAATCTAAACTGAATAGTTTACGCGAGAGACACTTCCAAAAACCCCTGTCAGTTCTAAAATAAGAGAATGATAATACTAAAAAAGAATATAGTTATATGTTAGTAAATATAGTTATATGTTAGTTAATAAGTTCCATGTTATAGAGGACGAGTATACTATATTGTCACTAGACCAACACGGCAACCTGTTGTAATATAGGTAATAATAATACCAGCCTGTTACTGTCTCACTTTAGTACAAAGACCTCTTTTCATACAGAAAAAGCTCTACCATCAATCGGCATGCTTGCTCATGGCAGCTTGGTGATTTCAGACTTATGCTAACGGTCCAGGTTTCCTCACGACCTTTTCCATCACCGATGAAGCTACGCCCTAGATAAACTTAGAAACTATTATAATAATTATGTATTTTAGTTTAAAAAACTACACCCATCAGAAAATAGACCAACAAGAAAATTTCACCCCCCCATTCAATTCCTCCACCATACACTTTTAGTTGTGGACAGACAGTCTGCTCTGTTCACTCAGTAGCAACACAAAGGGGCCTGTATTCTTACGGAGAAATAATAGCAAAATGAACGCGGGGTGAAAGGGGGCGACCGGCAGGTGAAGCAGGGAGAAGCGGGGTGAACCGGGGTAAATTAATTTTGTTACTATATTTTCTATTCAAGGCGATGTAATGGTGTGAAATTGATTAACGGAGTTTAGATTGGAGGTTATTATGATGTGAAAGGGGAATTATGGTGGTCTTAATTGTGTTTGAGATGATGTAGTGCAGTAGGTGTTTATCTTGTTAATTCTCTATTTATTTACTGTTATTTTCTAAGTAAGATCGTGGCTACACAATAACAGGCATACGGGTCGATCTTCAAGATTATGCAACGCTTGCCAAGGTTGGTCTGTGAATGGGTGAACATCTTAACACACTGAGATCCCTCTGTGCCTCGGAAAGCAGGTCAAGCCCACTGATCAGTCATTATTGTTAGTCAGCCGAATCATTTCACGTTAGACCGAAGTCATCATCATCATTTCAGCCGAAAGACGTCCACTGCTGGACATAGGCCTCCCCCAGGCGTCGCCACATTGACCGATCCCGTGCGTCTCGCATCCAGCGCCTTCCCGCAACCTTAACCAGGTCATCGGTCCACCTAGTGGGAGGCCTTCCAACATATCGTCTTCCGGTTCGCGGTCGCCATTCCAGAACTTTTCGGCTCCAACGGCCATCCGTTCTGCGAGCAATGTGCCCTGCCCACTGCCACTTAAGTTTGGCAATTCTTCGGGCTATGTCGGTAACTTTGGTTCTCCTGCGGATATCATCATTTCTGACGTGATCACGCAAGGAAATGCCGAGCATAGCCCTCTCCATTGCCCTTTGGGTGACTTTAAGCTTTCTGATAAGGCCCATTGTGAGCGACCACGTCTCGGTCCCATAGGTGATCACTGGCAACACACACCCGAACCGAAAGAGACCGAAGTGAAATTAGTGAACTCCCTGGTGTATTCGATCTTCAGCTACGGGTCCGAAACGTGGACTCATAAGAAGGCCGATCGCGACCGCATATCCATGAGGTCGCGATCGGCCTTCTAAAAAATATGCAAAAAAAAAGTAAATGTAAAAAATCAAAAGACCCGACTGCTTAAAAGGCGAACTAAAAAGACGTAAACAAGAAGAAAATCATGCTGTGCAGTCGGAGGATACATATTCGCGAGCTAGCTGAACAAAAACAGATGTTTACGTCTTTTTAGTTCGCCTTTTAAGCAGTCGGGTCTTTTGATTTTATAAATTTACTTTTTTATTTATAACTTTTTAGTATATTTTTTTAGATTTTGGTACATTTAAACATATAAGTTTTATATATTTTTGAAATCACTTCTTAAAACCCTTTATTTTGATATCCCACACGATGGGTTTGGAAGTAAAAAAAAAATTTGTCCTCCACAATAAGGCGCCCAAAAGCCGCCATTTTTCTATTTCCAATTTGAATGTAGCCAGTGACACTCGCAGGGTTAAGACGAATCGATTGACGTATGAATCATCAAAATCGGCCAACGCGTTTGGTCTCTGGAACGCCACATAGGAAAAAACATACATACATACATACATACATATATACATACATACATACATATATACTTACATACATACATACATACATATATACTTACATACATACATACATACATACTTACATACATACATACATAGACTGATAAACACATTACCCTCCTTCGGCAGTCGGGTAAAAAAGCATCTGCTTTTGAGATATGGTGCTGAAGGAAGATGTTACAAAACCCTTGGACAGTCTTTCGCACCAATGCGCTACTACTGAGCATGAGGTCTAGGATTGGATTGCCGGGTCAGTCAAAGTATTATTGGGTTTTTACATCTGGGAACTTCACAGCCAGCAGCAGCAGTCTGGCGTCTGGATATGTGCCCGGTTGAGGACAGTAAGCTCCTTAATTACATGGAACGAATGGACGGTAGAATCAATTGTTATTACTTGTAAATTTTAATTGTCGCTTAATGGCCTAGCTGAAATAAATATGACTTTGACTTTGAAAAGACCTGGCCAATTGTGCACCTTTGTCCAACCCTTTGAGGAACCCAGGCGTGATGTTATGTTTTGTGTTTGAGATTATGGAGTGCAGTGTGTGTTTATCTTATTTACTCTCTATTTCGTTAGCTGGAAATGAAGTGGTCATTACTGAATTTCTAAATATCCAAACTGGGTTAATTAAGCTTGCTATCTAAATCAGTGGTTCCTGTAATAAATTTTGAACAATATATGCTCTGCATTCAGTACTAACACGATAAGACTTTAATTAGGCTGTAAATAACATAATATTAAAAGCAAAATTCAGTCATTAATTTGACTGAAATCCGTCCACAACGAACGAACCAATTAAGTTACCAATAAATGCACTCATCCATAGTTCAGCAGATTGATTTATAACTTTGCCTAGTTATCAGTGAACAGCTAAACCAATTGAATTCAAAAGCATTCATTTTAGCAATCTGCATGACATTTTGAATTATCTACTTGCACAAAGTAAGATAATTCTGTATTTTGCCTTAAACATGGAAGAAAGGTGTTACCTGTTACAGTCAGTTATAATATAATGTTAACTCATAATATATGTTTAGTTATACAGAATATGTAAGAAGAATAGGGTTCTCTTAATTCCTTACACTAACACCAAAATCCTTTTACAATAAAAGTACAATTAACAACATAATCCGTAACGCGGCTGGCACGGCACCTTACGGGCGTGTCACGCTATCCACGCTTCACGCCACCTTCACGCCCGCCACGTCTCTAGCGTGTTATTGTTGTGTCCCGCCAGAAATTGCCAGCTTTTGTCGCCTTCACGCGCGAATCCACTCCAAATGCTACTAAAAGCGCTATTTCTCAACTGGCGGTAAACGTTCAGGTTCAGCGGATCCACTACTTCCACCCTGGAGGGGGTGGGGAGGGGGTGAAATGCATTTAGAACGTTTTTCTCCGTCGTAGTTTGTAGCCAGTGCATTGTCGACTGGACAATGCCTCGAAAGCGATTGTTTTCGTCAATTCGATTGTCAACCGAGTTATGATTCGACAAAAGGTTTTAATTTACTTTTAGACGTCTGAGCGTCTGGTATCGAGTCGCGAGTGATACCGTCGCGACGGGAACAATGGCGACGGCTTCTTTCTTTCCATTTTTACACTTGAATAAATGTTTTGGACGACTTTTGGCGTTTTGATTGCTTTTGTGTGGTTGTTCAGCGCTTTATGTTAAAGTGTTGGTTTCGTATCTCACTTTTATGTTCCATTTTGTCATCTGCATTTTTCTTTGTGAACTTTTCTAGTTATTAGCAATTTACTATAGAGCTCCCATTTGTGCTATATTATAGTACTAATCCTGTTTTATTTTCAGTAATAAAAACATCAATTTGTTGTAGCATGTTAACAATGTTTGAAGTTTACGAAATTATTCGTTTTATTGCCGTCTGGGTGGCCATTCACTGAGCCCTGCGTGACGGACAAAATGTTAATCATGTAGACTTTATGTATATTTACATTGTCTGAAGCATTTCTTTGCCATAAAACAAGTAATAAATCATGAGCCATTGTCTACCAACAAACATTTACTTATTTACACACGTCTTTGAATCAGAAAGAAATTGAACATCGAGTATTTCTCCAATACATTTAAATTGGATTTCAATTCAATCTTAAACTGTTTGTTTTGCCAACTTCGGATGCCCATTTAACGATTATAAATTCATTGGCATAAGCCTGGCATTTTTTGTGTTCACAATCAAAACGTTTGAAATCACCTTTCATTTGATAAGATGTTGGAATTTCAAGATAGAATTTTAAGATAGCTTTTATCTTTGATCTTCTTTTGACTTTTAAGTTGAACAATAAAATCTTTGTCCGGCTAATTCTTAATCTGAATTTTGCGCATCAATTTCCCGTCCAATTTGGCAATTCGTCTTGAACATTCCACTGTCTCAATGTTAGCCTTTGTCTTCACAAACACTGATTTGATCTTGTGGTACGTCAGCCGTGAAATAATCTCTTGTCTAAAATTTCTGTTTTAAAACAAAACGGTGGAAAGTTCTGAAGCATTTGGGAGCGTTGCGTAGCCCTGGGATGGCTGTTATCAGCAATTTGGACACACACACGAGTACGAAACTAATTAGCCGTCAACCTTTGTCCATTCCAAGTCACAATTACATACAATTAAACGTGGCCTAAAATAATATTGGAGTTAATTTGGACAAAGTTCTAAATGATGTTCTGCAAGGGTTTATGTTGGGACCCCGTGGCATTAAGGCGGGTTGGGGTGTTTCTGACCGCTGGTTTCAATAAAAAGGCTGGAATTAGCTCGGGTGTCAATTAACGCGGCGATTAATGAGGACCAGAAGGGTGGATGTTTCACTGTGTTTACAACCTCCGGTGACTCTCTTGTATTAGATTTAGGCCGCTGTCGTTTGAATACTAACTTTGTTTTTGATGTTGTAATTCTTGTTTTATTTTCCGTCGTGTTTTAGAGGGGCTGATTGGTTTTTGGAAACATCCTCATATCCTATTTTCGAAATCAATCTTGAGTTAAAATATTACATTTAATTTGTAGCAAGTTATTACAATATATAGTCATCTGTAGGAAACTGGATTAAACTTCCTTCTAGCTTACAGTTGTCCAAAGTCGTCATTTTCACGACAGCTTGGCACTTGCGTACCTCGCAGCGGTAAATCACAGTAACTTGACAGGTGGTCTTACGAGCATTGTTCGTGTAGCTTCTCTAACACAATGGTCAGTTTTAGACACGCTTCAAGATTCGCCGACAGATTACTAAACGCTTACATGGGTGCCTTGGAAGATGCCAATCATAGTTGAAATGCTAAGGGCTAAGAAATTTAACAGGTATTTTAGTCTTGATATTTCTCAAAGAAATATAATCTGCGGCACTTTTTTAAGCAAATATAATCTAAACTAACAATATAAAATGGGTTTTTTGTAGGACCAGGACTCAGGTCCTACAAAAACCAAAATATAATAGACTACTTTTTACTCTGAAATATGGACAGATCCCATCCTGGAGAGCCACGAGAGCGAAGCCACAGGACAATGCCAATAAATTGTAAATATCACGATAAATACTCAGACTTGGAGAATAGAAGGAATATTTGATGATCGAAATAACTTGTCTAGAAGTCCGGTATTCCACTTCAGAAAGCATCCTGTATTGAAGCAAAATTCTTGGTATTTCAAATCTATGAACTTTATTAGACACTAGACCAATTTTAGCTTTGATAGATCCAATAAGTTTACTAGCTTGTCATAACTGGAAACTATCGTCAGCCTGTTAGTAAATGAGTGCACGGATACAAAAGCTACTGTAAATCCTTATGTTTTTCAGACTATCAAGTCAAAACATAGTTCACATAGTTAGATAGTTCAGCCAAGAATGATGGACTTTTTCCAGTATAAACTTCTGAGCCTGCTTACAAACACACACATATACACAGAGCTCATTGCAAAAACAATATTGTTTTAATGAAAGAGCTAAAGTGAGACAAACACGAAACATTTCAGGAATATATATGTCGCGTCGTCTTAATTTGCTGAAAACTTTGAACTTAGCTTCGAAAAGGATATTCGTTATTATTTCCGACAGAGAGCAAGGCTTCCAGAGGGTTGCGCAAGATAGAAGCGGCAGCGTTTGGCTTCAAAATTATGTACAAGATAATTTTAGGGAATTATGGTTATGAAATAGATCAAAAGGCTCTAGTCAAGTGACATTCTATGAACGAAGCAGCGCGATAGCGATAGATAAAATATCAAATATATATGGGATTGCTAAACACTATCGTAATATCACGTGATCAATTCCTTAGATATTGATCATCGCCTTCGCCTATAATCACTTTGTCTGAAGCCTCTGAACAATTTTAGGCAACTACTGACTTTGATATAGACCAATGTTCAGGTAAATCTAATTATTCTGTTAATCTAAAAGAAATGTTTCGATTTACATGTAAGTCCATGTGTGTTATTATTATTTATGTTCCAGCTTGCATCATCATTTTAGGCGTCTTTCATGTTATATTTATCATTATAATTATGCTGATGTTGGTGTCATTATAGCTTGTGTGCAATTGGCATTTCTTTGTTCAAGTTCTAATTGTATTTTCTTCTCTCCCTCCTCCTTTAAAATATACTTTCATTCATTATTTTCTATTCCTCTTTCCTTGACTTCTATTCTGATTTCTTTTTCTGCTTGCAGAACAAATTATGTTTCCTTTCGGCTCTGTTTATTCCTTGTATCCACCGCTAGCGGCATTACACCAAGCCTCTCAACTACATTCCTGCCAAGTCGTGTAGATACTCGCAGCTCGGCGGGGCCTGTTGCCTCCTCTTAATGATTGCTAGCGCGATCAGCGCAGATACGAGTCTGAGTAAATGTTTGTCTCGCAGCGGCTGGAACAATATTTTGTGATGGGAAATTATTTCGAAGAAGGGTTTTCTTATAATTTGTTATTGTGAAATGTTACAGATTACGGAATGTCACTCGTCGTACTTTTCACTTTTTACGTACATGACTTTTTTGATGGAGCGATGCTATTTAAATTGCACGCGAAAATATCGTGCAATTCTACTTGAAATATCAATATTTTCTGAGACAATTTCAAGTGAAAAACGGTTTGATTGGATCGCATTGCGTACATGTGAACGTACTTGCAATTTCGTTTAGTAAAAATTGCTTATCGGTGACATCTTTATTGAATAATAATAATAAAAATATTTATTTCATAAAACAATAGCACATTGCACTCTATACACATTGTAGATTATAAATTTTACATAAATCACACTATAAGCACAATTATATAGATGATTAGAATGATTTTTCTTTATCATAAAATTAGCCGTTCAATGATTTTGGACTCCCCAAAACCTACTAGTTATTTTTTATGATTTAAGTTTAAGTCCTATAATTAAAACTTCTGATTTGGAACAGAGCCTCTAGATAAGTGAGATTCGATGTAAGCAATGGTGATGATCGTAATGCCGAAATGAAAAGGAATGATCTCGTGACATTTTGATAGCGCTTGGTAATCACAAAAATATTTGACATTTTTCACACACACAATAGCTATCGCGACGGCACAGGGTTTATTAAGTTTTCCAATGAAACCATTCATTATCTGCAGTTATATCATCACCTTTACCTTCTGAATATAATTTGACGAGCTCAATCATAATTGTTTCTTATAAAGGTTTCTTTCGATTTATTAGAGTTTTGAACGTCGGAACATCCACTCGTATATCTGTCCATATTTCCATTTGGCCAATTTGCTCCGAATTTACAAGATCGATTGATTTGAAATTTGGTACAAACATGAATTATCTGTATCTAACCTAAAAAAATACCTTTATTTCCCAAAAACAACAAACAACCTTGCACAATTTATCAAAGCCTCGTAGATAGGCACGTAATAAGGTTGCAACCTTGCACAGTTCTTTCACAGGTATACAGTTTGGCACTTAATAAGTTTGCAAGCTTGCACAGTTCTAAAAACTTTAGTAGGTAGGCACTAAAAGGTTGAAAAAAAACGGAACTGATTCATCCTGTTCCCCGTACTAGTTTAAACTGTATTACGGTGAAATTCGACTCAAACTTGCCTGGATTTTCAAATCCGATTGTCTTTTAATTATTTCCCTTTCCACCAATTCTTTTCTATCATCGCTCAAAGACACTTCATCAAGCGGCTTACAATCCTCGTACCCATACCAAGACTCTCTCTCTGCTCACCCCCGGAGCGCGTGTCGTGAACAAAGAGAGCACTTTTAACGACCAATTACCGATGCTTACCGTACGGGGACTTTGTCATCGTTACAGACCTTTGTCGAAAGTATAGGAGGTTTTTGTAAGGATTTTCGACATTTTTTGATCTTTAAATAGAGAAAGATATAAGAATATTACCAATTTAAAAGTATCAAAGGAGGTATAAAAGATGTAATCGTTAGTAAGCAATGATCTTAATGAAAAGTAGAATCTCTTCTGTTTGACGTTTAGTTGTCAAGCCTTTGTTCTATTAATAAAAACAATCTGCCAGATAATTTACAAAAATAAATATTTTTTGCTCTTCTTTAAATTTAAATTGGGTCAGGTTTTAAATTTTTATCTTTATATGAAGACAAAAATGCGGAGGAATAAGGCAGATATCGTTATGAAAGTTTTGAGTACGAACGGATGGCTAAAAGAGTAGGAGAAACCCAAATAAACAACGAATGAACTTTGCGAAAGATGATAATATGGTTAGATAGAGGGTCAATACTGAGACGACAATTATTATAGAAACAAAAAAAGAGAGGCAGACATATTGTGGTGAAAAAAAACAATCACCAACAACAACCGAGCACAAAAAAATCCAGACTGCTACTGAGAAATTATAGATGGAAACAACCAATAACACTTTCAAGACAATGATGATGAACATTATAAAGAAGAAGTCACAAACCATCCATCCAAAGTAAAATTTATTTAATATAATATGTACAGAGGCGGATTTAATGCCTGAGGTACTTTCTACTAGGCGACCTATATCGTTAAATGACAAGGAATGTAGAGCAATATCCTATAATTTAAACTTATCACTTTCAGGGATAAAACCGTTGATCTCCAGACCCAGGCTTAATATACCTGTACCGAAAGCTAAAGCTCTAGAGAGGCAACTACCTTTCAATCCATATAATTAAAGCTAGGGTATGAAGTGTGGCGAAAGTTGGGCAACTCCCGTGGGGAAACTTTCTTGCTCATAATTAACGTACCCGCCCCCCTCCTCTGCAGGGGATTATGTAGATAATGTTGGGTTATACTATGTTTTAGCACGACTGTATTTTCTGAAGGGTTAAGCAGAAAGATACAGCATTTAATTTTGAGGATTATGCCCTCGTTGCTCTAGTGGTCGCAAGCACTACGTTCGATGAGCATGATGTTCTGTGTTCAATTCCCGGGTGGGGAAAAGTTTTATTGGGTTTTTCATCTTGCATTTCTCAGTAGCAGCCTGAAGTTTGGATTGAGCTAGGTTTATGTCAATAGGCTCACCGTCTATTACATGGGACTTAAAAATAATTTGCGTAATGTGGGTGTGTTATAGGTGCTCCTCTGTTTAACCCTTCTGGGCATATAAGAAAAAGTCAAAATTGATTATTTCAAATTAGGTCATTATGCACTTTTGAATGTCGAACATTTAAGTTTAAGAAATAAAAATATTATTCTACTATCCATTTGCAAAGGTTGTTATGGAGAAGAACGGACAATACACTCCACAGTTAACCTTGAAAAAAAGTGTTTTAAAACATTTACATACATATATTCATTAATTTATTTATTTATTTATTTATTTTTCGGTTCACCAACAATTGTATACACTGGTATAATCAAATTAAACATATGCAAAAAAAACAGAATAGAGTGTAACAATCACTTACAGGTAAACTCTGCATGCACACAAAACGTCGTCGTAACTTACAAGAAAACAGAAAACAGACCAAATTAAACTTAACAAAGAAATTAAACTAAATTAAAACAAATTAAAACTAAATAAAACTAGGTATTACAGCAGTGTGATAATGCAGGGCTAGGAAACTCAATGTTCGGGCAGATACTTATAAAAACTGGATTTCAATTTGCCCAAACCGTCAAAATGGAGGTCGATTCGATCACTGCAACTGTTCACAATCCTACAAAATCTCGCGTAGGGAGAATTAGCACCCAGAACTGTTCTTCTCTGCGGAGGGCAGAGTGGCGTTATTGGACTGCGAGGAATTCTTGAGGGGGCACGGAAGTCAAAATAATTTAATATTTGCGGGCAGTCGATTTTATGGGCCATTACTTTGCACACAAACATCGCGTCATTCAGACGTCGACGTTTGTCCAAAGAAACCATATTAAAATGCTTGAGCCTATCACTATATGAACGCATTTTCTTGGTCAAACCGCTAGCATAGGCCAGGTGCCCCAGAAAACGCTTTTGCACACGTTCAAGGCGCAATGAGTGAGTAGCATAGTGTGGCCGCCAGACCACGCTACAATACTCCAATATGCTCCGAATCAAGCAATTATAAAGGATAATTTTTGTTCTAGAGCGTTTAAATTGTTTAGTGTTTCTGAGAACAAACCCCAGCATTTTGGAAGACTTTTTCACTACATTATCTATGTGAGGGATAAAAGTTAGTTTCCGATCAAACATTACACCAAGGTCTCTTATTGTGTCCAATTCCTTTATTTTTTCTCCGTCAATATAATAATCCTGGTCAATGAGATGATGCTTCCTGGTAAATTTTATATGGTAACATTTGCCAGGATTTAGAAGCATCTGATTTATTTGGCACCATATTACCAATTCATCCAAATCACTTTGTAATTCAGAGGCGTCATGCTCAGATTTAACTATTTTGACGAATTTTAAGTCATCGGCGAACATATAAATTTGACAGTGGCGAAAGCAGTTCGGAATATCGTTAATAAAAAAGTTAAATAAAACCGGCCCCAAATGAGATCCTTGTGGCACGCCCGAGGATATGTGTCTGACGGTTGATCGAAAGCCGTTGACTACTACAAAGAAAGTTCTATTCTCAAGATACGAACTCAACCATGAGAGTAAAGTTCCAGCGATACCATAGGTTCTCAACTTGTCGATGAGAATTTGATGCGAGACCCGGTCGAAAGCTTTGCTGAAATCTGTGTATATGACATTAGCCTGATGGCCAGAATCTATTGCTGTAGTCAATAACTCAGTAAAAAGTTGTCCCTCACTTAAGTAAATTTTAAGATGATTTTGAATGGAAGGGCAGATCATAGACTCGAAGATTTTACCTAGGGTTGATAAAATTGAGATGGGTCTATAGTTCGAAACTAAGTCCTCGTCGTTGGATTTATGGATGGGGACGACCTTTGCTTCCTTCCACTTTGTAGGGAAGACTCCACTAGCTAACGATTTATTAAAAATAAGCAACAGAGGCGTGACCAGCTCAGTCGCACACTCATATATGAATATTGGTGGTATGCCATCTGGACCAGCACCTTTGTTGCAGTCTAAACTTTTTAGCTTTTTGTATAGGGTTTCACTGTCAATAACTGGGTTGTTTAAAAATATGCTACTTTCTTGAATATTATTAGTATTTGTTGTTTTATGGGTACCGCTACCGTTTTCAGCAGGGCTGTACACAGAAGAAAAGTAAGAAGCAAAGAGCTCACATATCTCCGTTCCATCTGACGATGTAGCTGTACCATCCGTCATAGATAAAGGATACGAGCCGGATCCGCCTCTTTTAGTTTTGACATAGGTCCAAAATGATTTAGGGTTATTGGTTAGAGTGTGTTCAAGATTTTTTAAATAATTATTATAGCAAGTCGTAGCAAGTGCATCACAGCGTTTACTGATTATCTTTAACTCAATTTTGTCCAACGGGTTATGGTAAGTATTATAACGTTTCCTAATCTTATTTTTTATGTTTAATATTTTAATTAAGGTTCTGTTAAACCACGGGGGATATTTACTATTTTTGGTTATTTTAATAGGAATCATCTTTTGAATAGCACCATTGACAATGTCATAAAAAATCTGTACCATATCATTAACGTCATGAGTTCCGTCAAATAATTCCTCCCAGTCCTGTTCCTTTAGGTATTTTTTAATAGGTATATAGCTTGTATTACGGAAGTTACGTATCTCATTTGTAACATTATATGGAAGCTTGGCGTCTTTTTTAAGACAAATATTGATATCTAGGGGTGGATGATACTGATCGATATTACACAAGGAGCCAGTACTTTGACTTACATTACACAGTGGATGATCAGTTAACACAAGGTCTAGTATGCGAGAGGAGGCATTATATACATTATTATATTGATTGAGCTTATTAACATATGTAAAATCCAACAAAGCCTCACACGTATTAGGCAATTTGAGGCTTTTATTCAGATTACTACAAAGTTTCCAGTCAATGCACCCTAAATTGAAGTCACCTATGATACATGTACATGATTCATTAGGTTGTTCAAAAACAGCGTTACAATTATCCAAGAAATTTTCCAAGTGATTAATATAAGTGAAGACGTTTAATAAATAGGAACATGATTCTCACAAACTTACAAATATTCCAAACCTATGTAAGTTACTTAATTCAACAACAATGGAACAGTGTGTGAGTCAATTCCTGAAACTAAAAAAAAACACAATACTAATAAATAATTATGAATTTAAAAATCAACCATTTTCCTATGGAGCAGGGCCATCATGTTCTCAATCTTCTTGAATATAATCATCTCGTATCAGCGTGATACTACATAAAATTTGAGCCGTCTCGTGTAATTAGAGAGTTTTTACATTTCCAGGAAGTAACGGTTAATATCCAGAATGTTATTCGGAATTTCTGGCGGTTTTATAAGAATTTTGTTGAGTGGTTAAAAATTAAATTCTTTGCCCGGAAACAGAATTGAAGAGATCACTCTTCAGTTCTGCTGCCGAGAAAGGAACTTAATTTCAAATTACTGTTTCGTGATTAGTTTTCATGTTTCTGTTTTCGGATGTCATGTTCAGTTTTGCTTTATTTTGATCTTTTGTATATTATTTTATGTTCTTCTTCTTTTTCGTATTGATGATTCCAAAATTAAATATGTCTTGACTAGAATTCAGCCACGTCAACAGCGTTTTCATTTACCTCACACAGGCCTTTCAGGATGCAGGTGTTTTTGCACAGAGAGAACGAGAAGAAGTGAGGCATTATTTAAGACGTAGCTGTTGCTTACCAGTGTTAAACGCTTATTTAACACTGGCAAGAAATCTCTATGGACATGTAATTAGATCTGTGACACAAACAATAAACACAGTTGAGTTACGGTAGCTTCAGTCATTGATTTTGTAAGCATTTTTACAAAATCAATGACTGAAGTTAAGGCAATAATTTACTCACTGCATAAATTAGGCAAAGTACATTTATTCAGCACTAGCTTCTGCCAGAGGCTTTGCCGCATGTAATTCGGAAATTATCCCAAGGGAACGTACGCCAGAGATAAAAATATCCTATGTCCCTCCCCAAGGCCGATCTCTATACCAAAATTAATCAAAATGGGTTCGTCGGTTTAGACGTGAAAACATTACAAATAGACAGATAGAGTTATTTATAATAGTAACTATCGACCCACTCCGTCTTCATACGGTAGGAAATTATAAAAAACCTTCCTCGTTTATCGCTTTCTAAACGGTATCAAAATTTTTTGATTGATCTAGAAGAAGTAAGCGAAAAAATTACGTCGACAGACGCGGTCAGCGACTTTGTATTAAAGATGTATTTTACTATTTAAAGATGCCATTTTACAAGTCCATCAAGTACTTGTCAGCGATGTATAGAACACCAACTTTTTAACTTTGTTCCCCATAACCCTTCTATTTAAACACCAACAACCATAAAAGTTTAAAATTACTTCAAAAATGTTGTTAAAATTCATTAAAATATTCATCGTTTCTTCTTCCGCGTTTTACGTCAATGTTGGCAACAAGTGTCAGCTTCTGACGGGTGTTTAATATTAACGAGCGCATCCTAGCGGACACCAAGCGAGGTGGGCCGCTTCTTTAGCTGGAATCAAGTAGTTTTTGTTTACCTACTAATAGTAGGAATTAATATCTAAGTTTATCTTGGAGGTCACTGAAAACGGTTAAGGCAAGGCATCAAGGCAATCAGGTGAGGCCGGTAAGGTTAATATCGTGAGAAAACCTGGCCTTATAGTTAATATAACTTTTAAATCGCCAGTCAGTCTTGAGCAAGCATCAATGCTCGAGCCTTCTCTATGGTCGAGGTTTTGGTCAGCCAGTTCGCGAATATGTATCCTCCGACTGCACAGCTTGATTTTCTTCTTGTTTACGTCTTTTTAGTTCGCCTTTTAAGCAGTCGGGTCTTTTGATTTTTTATATTTACGTTTTTTATTTATAACTTTTTAGTTATTTTTTTAGGATTCGGTACATTTAAACATATAAGTGTTATATATTTTTGAAATCACCTCTGAAAACCCTTTATTTTGATACCCCAGACGATGGGTTTGGTAGTAAAAAAAAATTTTTGTCCCTCACAATATGGCGCCCAAAAGCCGCCATTTTTCTATTTTCCAATTTTAATGTAGCCAGTGACACTCGCAGGGTTAAGACGAATCGATTGACGTAAGAATCATCAAAATCGGCCAACGCGTTTGATCTCTAGAACGCCACATAGGAACAAACATACATACATACATACATACATAGACTGATAAACACATTACCCTCCTTCGGCAGTCGGGTAAAAAGAGGCTTTTGTCCTGCAGTGGGTCAGTTACAGGCTGGCATTATACTATTTATATGGATGTGATTTGATTTTCGGGATATAGAATAAATAGTATCTCTTTTGTGAACTAGTAACATAAATTGTATTGTTTTTAATTCTTTGATCTAAGTTAATAAAGAATATCTTCAGGAGAACTAAACCTCAGTTGTGCAAATTGGTTAGATGTCTTTCGTTTCTAATAATTCATTATTTATCTCCCAATTGAACGAATGTTTTCTGTATAAGATATTTTCTTAGAATATGTGAGACAAAATCAAAATATTTTATTGCTGCTCCACGGAGCAGACAAGTAAAAACAAAGTATTATGATTTGATTTGGTTTAATGAATTTCGTTACAACAAAATCGTTTTAAGAAAAAATAATAAGGCGATGCGCGTGCGTCGTTCTTGAGTATTGTGAGCGAGTGTCCCGCGGCCGGCCCGCGCCGCACCTCTCGTCCGGTTCGCGTGACGTCATCGGCCAGGACTCGTAGACGGCGCGAACATCCTGCCCCTCCTTGAAAGGAGCAATCACTTTCAAGACTCTATTCAGCCTCCTCCTCCTCTTCATGGTTTGTTAGGAGCGGACATACTTTGTTGACGGCGCGCCGCTCCGTTCCCCGATATGTGTTGAAGTCGGCGACGCGGACTACTCCGTCAGCGCCTGGGTATACTTTTTGTACTCGGCCCATCTTCCACTTGAGAGGTGGAAGGCCCTCTTCTTTGAAAACTACCAGGTCACCAATTTGTAAGTTTCGCTGCTGTAGGCGATATTTTGTACGCTGTTGCAACTCTGATAAATATTCTTGCGTCCACCGTGCCCAAAACTGTTGTCTTAAGTTTTCAATTAAGATGTATCGGTTCTTGGGGTTCTTGTTCTCGCCTGGAGGTGCTGGCAGTGACGTCAGTGGCCGCCCGATCAGGAAGTGCCCTGGGGTCAAAGGAGAGAGATCGTTGGGGTCAGGTGATAAAGGAGTAAGAGGTCGGGAGTTGAGGATCGCCTCTATTTGTGTAAAAAGCGTACTCAACTCCTCAAAAGTAAGACTGGCATTTCCTACAATACGCTTAAGGTGATGCTTAGCACTCTTTACGCCAGCTTCCCATAGCCCACCGAAAGTAGGAGAATATGGTGGATTAAACACAAATTTAATGCCTTCATTGCTAGAAAAATCATGAACAGAACGTAGACTGGATCGCAACATCCTACCCAATTCGTTGTTCGCCCCTACAAAATTCTTTGCATTATCGCAATAAATACTATAAGGTTTCCCTCTTCTGGAAATGAATCGTTTAAGGCAAGCAATGAAAGCTGCGGTACTGAGATCGCTGACTGTCTCGAGATGTACTGCTTTTGAAGCGAAACAAATAAATATGCATAAATAACTTTTAGACACTCGATTGCCGCGACCCTTCTTACTTGATATCATGAAGGGGCCAGCGAAATCAGTTCCGCAGGTCTGAAATGGATAAAATTCAGTAACTCTGCTAGAGGGCAGATCACCAAAATACGGATTTATAGTTTTAGCCTTAAATCTTTTACATATTATGCATTTACGAACTATACTTCTGGCTAAATTTCTGCCTCCTATAGGCCAGAACTGTTCTCTGAATGAACATAGGAGAAGTTGAGGACCGGCGTGACCGAGACGCAGGTGATCGGCTGTCATTAAGAGATTTGTGAAATGATGTTTGGAATCTAGCAAAGCTGGATGTTTTTTCTCATATTTAATAGCAGCATTTTTGAGTCGACCGCCTACTCTCAACACACCGCTGTTATCAATGAATGGAGATAAACTTAAAATATGTGATTTAGGCTTAAGACACTTACCGTTAGATAAGGTTTCGATTTCATTTAAGAAAGATTCTCGCTGAGCCATTTTTATAAGAAAATCAAGAGAATGTTGAAGTTCAACGTCGTTCAACGGCGACTTGTTTTTAGTTAAAGTTTTACAATTACTAATGAATCGAAATACATAAGCATAGACTCTTTTAAGCCTTGTAGCACTAGAGTAATTTTCAAAATTAATGAATTTATGAATTTCTTGAGTAATATTAACCTTAATTTCTGGTAAATCTAGTTTTATGTTTGGGTGAGTAGGCCATTCCGATACCGAGTTTAAGAGGAAGGGTGGGCCTTCCCACCATAAACAAGAATTAACTAAAATACTCGGTGCTACCCCCCTTGAAGCCATATCCGCAGGATTAAGATCGGTTGGTACGTATCTCCAAGAGTTTCGTTCGGTAAGCTCATGTATTTCATTAACGCGGTTGCATACAAATGCTTTCAATAATTTAGGCTGAGTTCTAATCCAACCTAACGTGATGGTTGAATCAGACCAAAAGTATTTACTGTCTATTCCACAACGCAGTGCGTTACTGACTTTATGCATGAGGCGAGCACCCAGCAATGCCGCGCACAATTCAAGTCGCGGAATTGTCACAGGCTTTAAAGGCGCTACACGAGTTTTAGAACACAAAAGTTTTATAGTTACGACGTTATCAGCATCAAGTGAACGTAAGTACACACACGCTGCGTAGGCGTCTTGAGAGGCATCCACGAAGCAGTGTAGTTCCGTTTTAACGGGTGAGGAACCCATCGCGTACCTCGGAACAGATACTGTAAGAAAAAGGTTGAGATTGCTAATTACTTTTTCCCATGACTTTTTAATATCCTGTGGGACGGGATCATCCCATTCTAATTTTAGTTTCCACAACTTTTGCAACAATACTTTTAAAGTAATTGTGCAAGCGCTCAGAAGGCCAAGAGGATCAAATATTCTGCATGTATTGGATAGAATGTTTCTTTTTGTGAGTGTTTGTGTGTCTGTATTTATATTAATAGAAAATTTAAGTAAATCAGTGTTTGGAGCCCACTGGACTCCTAAAACATTAGAATCCTTATCTAGATCAAGAGATTTAGTCTCCATTGGGGATGTGAATATCTGGGAACAATTTGTACGGAATTTATGAATGGGAAAACAAGCTGACGCTAGTGTCTCTGTCACTCCTTTATGAATGTGTAATAAGTCATTTTGATTGGATGAGCCAGTAAGTAGGTCATCGACGTAAAAGTCATGTTTTATGACCTCTGATATTATAGGATCTGTACAATTATCTGCTAGTTGCTTAAGGCATCTTGTACTTAAAAACGGTGCAGCAGCGGTACCGTATGTGACAGTGTTAAGCTGTAAAATGTTAATGGGCCCTGAATCATCATCGCGCCATAGGATAAGCTGTAAATTTCTTTGAGACTCGTCAATTTTTATTTGTCTAAAAAACTTCGTGATGTCGCCTGCCAGAACGTATTTGTGCTGGCGAAACCGAATTAGAATGTCAAACAATTCATCTTGAATGGTCGGACCTATGGCTTGAATGTCATTTAACGATTTTTTTGAAGTAGTCTTAGCTGACGCATCAAAGACGACCCGGAGTTTTGTTGTCTCGCTTGTCTCCCGTATCACCGCATGGTGAGGTATAAAGTAACCAAAGGATGGTCTGTCTATTTTAGTAAGGTGACCAAGCTCCTCGTATTCTTTGATGAAATTACGATATTGTTCTCTTAGGCTTGAATTTTTCAGTAATTTCCTTTCAATGTTTAAGAATCGCTTTTCAGCCATGTAATAGGATTCGCCAAGCGCTGTTTCAGGATTCTCAATAAATGGCATTTTAACTGAAAATCTACCATCTTCCAAACGGGTAGTATTTTCAACAAAATGTTGTTCGCAGAACTCATCATGTGGTGATATAGGTAGCTTTGAAGTAGAAACCTCCTCGATATTCCAAAATTTTGTTAAGTTATTATTAATTTCTTTAGTAAAATTACAAACTGTATTTTTAATCCCTGATTTATTAAGTGAACCTGTTGTTATATTAAGAGGTCCCGCTACAATCCATCCGAATTGAGAATCTTGGAGGATGGGCATCCCCGGCCCCATATTATGTTTGTTAGGAGAAATAGCTTCGAAAAATATCTCTGCACCTAAAAGCAGATCGACTTCTGATGGCTGACTAAAATTAGGATCAGCTAACTTTATGTTCGCGGGTAGATTAAGACGCGAAACATCCACAGGAATGTTAGGTAAGTGACCAGTTATTTTAGGCATCACTAAACACTTAAGATGAGTGATAAAAGGACTGTTTAGTGACTGAATAATCACCTCACAGCTGTCCGACAAATTAATCGTATTATTGCTAATGCCGGTAACGCAAAAACTAGTGTTTTGAGTTTTTAACTTCATTGTATTTTTTAAGTTTGTTGTTATGAATGATGATTGACTGCCTGCATCAAGCAACGCGCGAGCAGTATAAATATTTTTTGTTTTAGGATCCATGACTTGCACTACAGCAGTACCTAAAAGTACCTGACCTTGTGACTGTGCTGACAGCGAAACTGATAATGAATTTGAGCCTGTTTGATTATTATCATTGTTTTGATTTACGTGTAACAAAGAATTATGTCTTTGTCGGCAAACTCGACAACTGCCATCCAAGCGACAGTCTTTTACGGCATGGCCTCTCCTCAAGCAGTTCAAGCAAAGATTAAGTTTTATGGCCTCACTTGATCGTGCTTGCGGTGTCAAGTCTTTAAATGTGCTACATTCCACAATCCTATGCTTTTGATTGCAGAATGGGCATGTATGATTGTCAGTGTTATTATGCTTTGACTTGCTATTATTAGCAGAAGCGACAAAACTTTTCGAACTCTTTTGTTGAAACGAATTTTTATGATTATTATCACTATCAGATCTTTTTATATCTTTTTGTGAAGAAAAAACATTTTGTTTCTGTTTGTCGCTTTTACTAACGCACATAGTCTCAAGAATGTCTGCCCGATTACGTATAAATTTAATATAATCATTTAAGGTAGGGTAGTCTGTATAATTGTTTTTATGTTCTTCCCATTTTGATAAAGTAACCGGGTCCAATTTCGTAGTCATAACGTAAATAATAAGAACGTCCCACTTATCAGTGGGTAGACCTAAGGTCTCAAGTGATCTTAAGTTTTTTAATATGTGATCAATCAGAAATTGTATAGCCTTGTGCGACTCACGGGTCATGGGCTCTAAAGCAAACAAGGCTTTTAAATGATTGTTTATCAAAATTTTCTTGTTATCGTAACGAGCACATAACAGCTCCCATGCTATTATATAATTTTGAGCCGTAAATTCAATGGACTTAATGACTACAGTCGCGCTGCCTACCAAAGACGATCTCAAATAATGAAATTTGTTTATATTGGACATTGACTCGTTTGAATTTATTAACGCATCGAAGGTGTCCCTAAACTCGAGCCATTTAAGATAATTCCCGTCGAAGGTAGGTAAATTAATAGTTGGAAGCTTAATATTATTCATGTGATTGCAACCCGTGTTCGCAGATTTATAAGAAGGTTGACTATTTACGTCGTTGTTATTTTCTGGATTAGCTTTCGAGTACGACTCAATGACTTCCTGAGCAAACGCTACGCTAGAATAATAAAGGTCCTCGAAGTAATCTCGCTCGAGACGCTGTTTAGGTTCCTCGGTCATCACTTCGATTTTGTTTTGAATTTCATCGAATTCATGAATAATATTTTCTATTTTACTCAACCGAACAATTAATTCCTTATTTTGTTTATTTGTAATAGATTGAACAGGAATTTCAGATAAAGTGCTTACGAAATTATTAAACTTAGTTAATTGACCTTTTTTAGTGCCTCTTAAACTTATTAATTCCTTTAAGCCTGCATTCACCGACGCGACTTCTTGAATTTCATCATTTCCAGAAGTCATTATTAATAAATACAATTATTGTCAAGGGCAAATAAACAAATTAGATAAGATAATAAATGTGCATCAAACCACAATGTTGATTATGCGGCGATCCAATCTTCGTAGCTGTTACTGCACGGTGTCACAGACGGCCGAGCGGCGGACGCTTCGGTGTAACCGCTTGGACCCTTGCACCTGCGCGCTAGCGCAGCCGGCCGGTCGGTCTAATGTAGGTCACGCGCACAACGCGCGATCCGCTGATATCCTGGAATGTTCGGCCAAACTGCGGTGACTGCCTTTGTTTATGGTATTGAATTAATCTGAATAAGTTTGGGCATGAGAAGTGGCTTGTGAAAAGATTAATCACACAAAGAAATCCGATTATTAATTAAGAATGTGGGTAAAATAAAAATTTATTAATTTGCTATTTTTAAGCATAAGACTGAGCTAATTATGTGAAAGAATATCACGCTTGCGACAGTTAAAATGAATGCTTAGCTGTAATTATGTAAGTAATTATGTATTTAAGAAATAGCACGCACAAAATATGATTATGTACTTATTCTGCACATTAGCAATTAAGACGGTGATTATAATTATGGAACCACTCGTTGCGATGTGCACTTTGGAAGCATAAAGAATAGCTAAGCACCAAGATTAAGCGTAAAATGCACTCACTGCACCGGCTAAGCGCGCAAGCAGATAACGGAACTCGCGTGAAACAATTCCCTATTTTTATAGATTTAATGTTAAATACACTTTTACACAAATAGAAAGGAATAGTATGGATCATAGGAATAAAGGAAAGAGCACTCCCCTGGTTCAGTAATGCAGCCGATGCACACCCGGCAGCCACCTCCTTGATCTCGATTCCTTTGTTTCGTCACCGATGTTCCGTTACTTTTCAAACTTTTTGAGATTTTGCAAATTCTTTGCCTTAACGGTCGCCAATATTGTCCACGGAGCAGACAAGTAAAAACAAAGTATTATGATTTGATTTGGTTTAATGAATTTCGTTACAACAAAATCGTTTTAAGAAAAAATAATAAGGCGATGCGCGTGCGTCGTTCTTGAGTATTGTGAGCGAGTGTCCCGCGGCCGGCCCGCGCCGCACCTCTCGTCCGGTTCGCGTGACGTCATCGGCCAGGACTCGTAGACGGCGCGAACAAAAAACAAACCAGGTATTTTTGAATTGTCAGCAAAAATAAAAATTAAGCTAATTGCATATTCGCCATCGTCAATAGGTCTCTATGGAAAAGAACGTGCCAGAAACTCCACGGACCCTATTTTCCATCAATAAGTTGTAATTACAAGTGTTTGGTTACATCCTTCTTGTTGGATAATTACATATAATATGTGAGAACGTACACTATACACACAAACACACTACACACACTAGTACACTTTAAAATCAAGTAAAATAAATAACCTTAAAAATATAATAATTAATTAAAAACCGGCAAGTGAGTGTCGGGCCACGCGCAGTAATAGGGTTCAGAAGTTGCATAATAATGCGGACTCAAAAGAAGTTATTGTTGTTGTTACATGAACATTAAAACGGTTTCAGCGGCACACAACGTCTAAAAACGGGCCCACGTTGTAGCTATCACTTTGAAATCCAGAATACTCCGTAAAAGTTAAATTGAAAGATGTTTTCGAAAGAGTGCCTTACTACAACTAACATTTCCACCGTAACCTTTTCTATTTTCACACTTCTCTCAAAGCCATCTTTCCCAATACCAGAATCAATCATCAGGTTCCCAATCATCTCTACAGCATCTAATCCATCACAAAGAGCCACATCAGTCATACGCCCGTGCTTTATGTAATAGTCAGGATCAAAGGCCTCAGTGGTGACGCCATTGTGCACGAATAAATAGCCTAAGATCCCACTGCTAAAATCAGCAGGTAATTTAGTTCTTGATTATACTTAATTTTCATGGATACTTGATAGTAGAATAGATTGCTGCGGGGTTGCCTGGAAATATTTAATCCCAATTACATTTAATTTAAATGTACGTTTTTTACTTAATCCCAAATGTAGTATGTATTGTGTAATGTAGTATGTGTATGTATGTAATAATAATAATAATCATAATCATCATTTATTGCCAATAATGTAGGTATACATATAAGATGGTAATTTTTTTGTAGACAGTCCCGGTACATTTTACCTTACGGCATGCAAAATTGTTCAATTGAATTTAAAAAATTATTATTTAAAAAAATTAGCAATAAATACAACACTAATTAAAACTTTCGGAAGTAAATAACATTATGTCAATAAAATTATTTGATATAAACAATGGGTAATCAAAACATTTTAGATTAAACATAATCATTTCAAGAAAATAATTAATTAAATGCAATCATAGTCAAAAAAAAAGTTGGGAATGAAAAATATGTCAGCAGAATAATAAATTAAATACAACCATAGTCAGAATCATTAGGAATAAAATATATTCATGTTAGCAAACTAATAAATTAAAAACAATCATAGTAAAAACATTAGGAATAAAAATAATCATGTCAACAAAATAATTAATTAAATGCAACCATAGTCAAAATAATTAGGAATTAGAAATGATCATGTCAACAAAATAATTAATTGAATGCAACCATAGTCAATATCATTAAGAATTAAAAATCATCATGTCCACAAAATAATTAATTAAATACAATCATAGTCAAAAACAAAAGGACAAAAATAATTAAAAATTTAAAAAATTCATCATGTCAAATAGTATTAATAAAATTAAGTAAGTGTATGTAGTTTTTGAAGTGAATAAAACGTTATTTGAAAGATAGTGGTGTAGAAAGTAGACAAAAAATAAGGTTACCAGCTGTCAGTTAGCCGCAACCTGTGGGTTTAGTTACCTGCTAAACCTGCTAACACATTAATGGTGTCTAACTGAGAGCTAGATGATGTTTCTTAGGCACCCACGATACAGGCCAAATTTCTAGTGTTAGGTAGTGTTATTAACTAACTGACCCCCGCGACTTCGCTCCCGTCAACTGGCTATCTATCTACCTACCACTACCTACCTATCCTACCTACCCTACAAATAAACAAACACTTCAGCTTTATAATATTATGGTATAGATGTTGACAAAACTCTTTCGCAAATGTAAAATTTGATTACCATAAAAAAAGGTTATAGTTAGTCAATCTTAAAAGATAGACATGCTATCGCGGACCTTCTTTTTTGAATTTTTAAAGAGGAACAATTCCGTCATACATGATATTTGCGTAACTTAAACCGTTGATGCAGCGCACGCAACGGAAGCTCTCAAAAAGGAATAATTTTTGCCCGATTTTACAACATTTTTCATTTATGCTCCGCTCCTATTGGTTGTAGCGTGATGTTATAGCCTGTAACCTTCCTCGATAAATGAACTATCTAACACAAAAATATTTTTTCAATTCCAACCAGTAGTGCCTGAGATTAGCGCGCACAAACAAACAAACAAACTCTTCAGCTTAATAATATTAGTATAGATGCGAAAGTAACTCTGTGTTACCTTTTCTCGCTCAAAACGCTGAACTGATTGATTAATTTGGTATAGTGGTTGGTTTGGTTTGGTTGGAGTTGGTTGGTTGGCTGGTTTGATTTGAGACCTTGGAAATGACATAGGATAGTTTATTTTTCGGCAATCATCCTTATGGGAGTGTAAAGAGGGTAGAAGCTTGTATGGTGAATTAACAATTTCTTAAGTAAGGCAGCCCACACACCTAAAATATTATTGGGCGATTTAAAAAATAATCTATTGGAAGTACTAATGCTATGCAGACGAAGTTGCAGGCAGAAGCTAGTTATTCATAAAAACAAATTACATGCAGATTGTTGCAGTGGGTTCTCATACTATAGGACGCTATTAATTCTGACGTTGATACGTGCCGATTAATTACCGACGCAATATGCGTGAAGACGTTATTATGTTTGTAAAGGACGGTGTGATTGGATGGATAGAAGCTATTGATAGTATGTTATTTAGTATTAATGTGGTAAGGAAATAATTACGAGTGATAATTTCAATGAAATATGACAGAAGTTCGTTAATGAGCTAAACATATATAGCTTTGGTCATAACTAAAGCTTTATGCTTTACACCAACTGTTTTGTAAAAAAACTTTATATCTTAGCTTGGTAATATCTTTTTTTTTCAAAACTGACAATAATAACTTTTTTATGAATACTGTCTTTCAATATGTCACTGTTTCTGATGATCAAGGAAACATTGTTTTTATTACCAATCTTTTCAGATGAAACTGTACCTTTTATGTGGGTGATTTCTCCTTCATTAATGTCTAGTCACAAGAATTATCCTCTATTCTGTTTCGGATTTGAGAAGGTAGTCCTATCTATTCAGTATAAACGCAGAATCTGTAGGTCTATTCTCTAAGGATACAGCGCTTTGTCAGCGCTGCACCGAAAAAGAAACTCATTCGTTCGTAACAATTTTTGCCGGACTCTTCATAAACTATTTATCATAACCCCCAAAAACGTAAACCAACATTGACACCAAAATTAAGAATGTCCCAAAATATATCTCCGTGAAACACAATCGTGCACTTTTCATAATTAACCGAGTAATATCAACGAAAATGAACTGGTAAGTTAAAACAGCAGTAAATTCCAGAACTGTCTGTTACAACACAAATAACGATTCAGAAAATACACTATAGGATAGATTTAATACTGAACTCGGTAAAGAAGAGGAATAACACTTTACTATAGAACAAAATACAGACTTAATAAAGACTACTACATTTCCAATCTCTATCAACCAATCTTTTTTAGGTCATTGACGGATCGAAGGATGTGGGAAGTCAATGATTAGAGAAAGAAAAGATCAATCGATGTCTTTTGGTTAAAATGATGATAATTAAGCACTTGTCTTATCTAAACAAAATCTTTACAATGCTTTACATGTCTATTTATGTATATTTTTTTTATTCTTTAATTAGAACGATTTCTACAGGTTTTTCTTTAATTTATATCCTTTTGCAAGACGGGTTGTCTGATTACATATTTGTTTAAAGTATTGTCATGGACTAAACTTTCTGTATCTGTCTATGTAGTGTTCGCCCGTTGGCAACGACTAAATATCTCGGCTGGATGTTTATTTTTATTTCCTTTGCCTGCCCCGTTTGTGCAAGTAATGGCGCTTTTAAAACTATTGCTATTCGCTCTGTTGTTTTGTGATATTGCTGTAGTAATAGTTGACCAGCTGCGACTTTGCGTGTTAGTCACAGTCAAATAGTGGATATTTTGGTCGAAAGTAGAACAATATAACTTGAGGCCTGTATTCCCCAAAGGATTAGGTAGAGGTGCACCTACATTTCGCTGGTGTATTAAAGTCTCATGTAATTGAGGGCGAGTTTATTGCCATCAACTGGGCAAAAAGCCAGACTCCTGGCCGTGACTGAGAATTTTTAGTTAAAAAACCCCAATAGCCCTTTGGCCGACCCCAGAACCGAACCCATGACCTTATGCTCAGCAGTAGCGCTCGCGACACCTAGACCAACGAGGCAGTTAGAACACCTCGGGGCTATCATCGTCATCATTATCATATCAGCCGAAAGACGTTTTTCTCATCCGTGCGTCAGGGAGTAAAGTTTCGGATTCGATTGTCATTCTAGACAAATAACAATCATATAACTGCTGCGAATCCCAGGCAAATAAATTCGTCAATAACTGGAAGGCTTCTGACTATTAAAAATATATGACGGGGCAAACTGAACGGTGGCGAAGTATTGAGTTTAAATGAATTGTTTGGGCACATTGCACGCAGAGCAGATGTTCGATGGGGCCGAAAAGTTATAGAGTGGCGACCGTGTACTATAAGCCACTGCATTAGAAGGCCTACTGCGCAACCGAGGCGAACCGAAGCGGATTTGCGCAACTTTAACCAACTCATGATGACCAGATGATGATGAGGCTCAATCAGCTTGTCAAGGTTGCGCGAATCTGCCGGATGCTAACCTGGCGAGACTTGGGGGAAGTCTATGTTCATCTGCAGAAGCAGCGGGCGTCATTCGGCTGAAATGAAGAAGCAAATACATTGTTTGAAGGCAACTAGGTAGCGGCTTATATTTAGCTGTGGTCTATGATGGACTGAACAAATTGATTGATTGATAAAATGCACCTACAATTGCTCATAACTCTGTTACATCATTATCCCTCAAAATCGATAAAACCGTCCATTGTCTCCACACATCATTATGTCCCCACACAAAATGGCGACGCAAATCTATTTGCAAATACTCATTGTTCATTATTCAAACTGAACAACGCTGCGTTCCCTACATACCCTTAAATAAAGGTATAGAAGATCCGCTCCATACAACGAGCTAAAACGCGCTCACACATAGACACGCTTCACGTACAGCGAGTGCAAGCGCACTAGCGACCGGCATTTATTTGAGATCGCCTCGCGCGTACCTACCTATGCGTCTATGTTTGCGTGCTACTGTTTTTGCTCGTTGTATGGAGTTGACTTTCTGTAATATATCTATAATTAATTATTGTGCGAGGCATAGTTTGCTGCATGCAAGATAGTACAAGCGAAAATCCGCAATAAAAGGAGACGCCGAGGAGAGAGCCGGAGGCGCACGAAGAAAACCGATGACGTACGAGCGCGGGCTGACTAGTCACATACAGTACTTACACTAGCAGCCGCTATTATGTGTTTACACTGAGCATCAGCTGTGTCGTTGTTATTTCAGTTTCATTTCAGTTTTACAAAACTGATAGACTGTAAATTTAATGAATCGAGGTCCGTTTCAACGGGGTACCCATAAGACATTTACTATCACTTTTTTTTTATATATGTATATGTTCACCGATATCTCCGTCAATTATGGACCGATTTTGAAAATTCTTGTTTTTTGTTTGAATGAGTATGTTCCAAAATTGGTTCCATTTTAATCTGATGAAGAGTTTCGGAGATATACAACATAACTCTTCAATAAATAACAGCATATCTCTCGGGATTGCTGCAATCGCATGTCTGTTTACTATTTCATAACATAACATCACGCCACGCTCTAAAGGGGTACGCAGATGTGTACAGTTCACCTTGGTACACTCTCATTTCACCGGTTATGTTCTGTTTCATGATATTCGAAAGTGAAAAATAACTTTACTTTTGGAAGTCGGTGTCCATAATGCAAAAAAATGGCACCTACCAAAGATAACCGACTTCCAAAAGTTAAGTTATTTTTCACTTCGTAGTTTTCTTATTTGGAAGTCAGTAGAATATTTTTGCAAAAAAGTTTTTTTATATTATTTCCATGTTTAACAGAGAATCGTTTGAACGATAAATCAATTCACCGACATACGTTTGGTCGAGATTTTTTCGAATCCTGCTTGAAGTAAGCAGAATTTTCCGATGAGAAAAAGGAAAGGTTTCCTTTGAGGTCGTTTGCTCGATCTTTCTAAGTATATTTCTAGATTACTTATCTTTATTCAAATTATCTCCTGAACGTTTATTTGGTACTTTTTGCTTACTTTGCTGGATAATCATGAATCTGTTGAATTTTTACCAGACCAGACACGATGTAAAGTATCTATGTACATTCATAAAATAACTATAGGAACCTAAGCAGTCATCTCTACCAGCTTTTATTTGTTTTTTTAACCGACTTACCAAAAAGGCGGAGGTTCTCTGTTCGACATTATGTACGTTTCTTTTTTTGTTTATGTTCACGCATATCTCCGTCAATTTTAGACCGATTTTGAAAATTCTTTTCAAAATCGGTCGAAATTAGTCCCATTTTAATTTGGTGAAGATCTGATGAAGAACTTCGAAGATATACAACAGAACTTCAATAAATTAAGGCAAAACTCTCGGGATTGCTGCAATCTCATGTCTGTTTATTGTTTATACCATTTCATAACATAACATCACGCCAGTACGCTCTTAAGGGGTACGCAGATCTCTCATTTCACCGGTTTTGTTCAAGTTTCGTGATATTCGGGTAATCTATTCTGGCGTTATAGGTACCTTACTAAACAACTTGTCTATTAGGTAGGTACAACTAAAAAGTGAAAAATAAAAAGCTTTTTTACAAAAAAATACTACCGACTTCCAAATAAAAAAAAAACTACAAGGTGAAAAATAAGTTTATTTTTGGAAGTCGGTGTCCATAACGTAAAAAATTGGTACCTACCAAAGACAGTCGGTAGTATTTTTTTGTAAAAAAGCTTTTTATTTGTAAAAAGCTTTTCATTTTTCTTTGTTCTTAATAAGCCCTCGCTTGACCACTATCTCACCTGATGGTTCACTTACCATCAGGTGAGATGGTGGTCAAACGCGGGCGCAATGTGGTCGACGGTGAAGCACGCTTGCCTGGAAGTAACCTGTTCACGCTTGACTTAAAGACCCCCAGGGTGTAGGTGTTAGGAAACACAGATTGCCGAAGAGATACTCCATAGCTGTACACACACTAAAAGTATTGTGGTGGATGACGGGTAGTATCACTACGAAACGACACAAAAAATGAAAATAATATCTATAACCAAAAGCCCTCAACAAAGGTACTTAAACATAATACACGAAGAAACTTTCAATTTCCTCATAACATCTCCAAAGATTTAATAACATACAAAAGTACAAAAGATTCCTGAAATCCAGCATACTTTTATCAAGTGCTTAGCAAGTACTACTTATGAATAATTCAGGGTTTTTCGTGAAAAAAAACTGCGTAACTTCTCCAGTCAAGGGTTTCTGTGTAATAAAGTGTAACTTGGGAGCTCGGCAGAACCGTAGGTTGTATGAAATATTCATGTGGTCGTTAGAGAAGTTTTTTGAAAGAGCTTGACAGGGAACAAAAATAAATAGCGCATGTTTAAAATTTGGGGGCGAGTGGGGGTGAAGGTTGAGACTACGGGGCGATTTATTGTGTTACGTGGCTTGGGGAGAGGGATGTGCTAATTGGTGAAGTGTTTGCAGAATAATAAGTGAAAGACATTGGGCTATCTACAGTTTTTTGGATAGGTGCCTAAATGGAGGTCAACGTTCGCCTATCCTATCACATCACACATCACAATATCATCACCCTATTAATGTTCCCACTGCGGGGACACAGGCCTCCTCTCTGTGAGAGGGAATGGGCCGTAATCCACCACACGAGCCCAATGCGGGTTGGTGGTTGTCACATGTCTTCGCGCGCTTTTCTGGGCCCGAACCCACGACCTTGTAAGTCGCGGCCGGTACCACTAGGCCACCACTGTTCTCACTTATTATGCTATAACTTGAACTATTTAAAGGGGAAACTGCTTTTTAAGTTTGATTTTTATAATACATGAATAAAATATGTAGGCAAGCTTCATCGTCGACCACATCATCGCTTACCTTCAGTTGAGATGTTGATCAAGCGCAAGCCAATCAATAATTTATTAAAATAATTAAAAAACCAAAAAACCCGACCGCTTAAAAAGCAAACTAAAAAGACGTAAACAAGAAAAATCATGCTGTGCAGTCGGAGGATACATATTCGCCAGCTGGCGGACCAAAACCAGATGTATCCTCCGACTGCACAGCATGATTTTTTATTGTTTACGTCTTTTTAGTTTGCTTTTTAAGCAGTCGGGTTTTTTGTTTTTTTTTAATTTTTTTTTTTATTTACAACTTTTTAGTTCTTTTTTTTTAGAGTTAGGTACATTTAAACATATAAGTGTTATATATTTTTGTAATGGCCTCTTAAAATCCTTTATTTTGATACCCCACACAATGGGTTTGGAAGAAAAAAAAAATATTTCCCCACAAAATGGCGCCCAAAATCCGCCATTTTAGTTTTTTCCCATTTTAATGTAGGAGTATTTTTTTTGTTTCGTTTACGTTATAAGTTTCAACTTTTAACAAGTGTTTGAGCAGTATTAATTTTAGTAAAACTGAAAATCCAGTAAATAAAATTGCAGTTTAAAGTAAAATTTATTAATATCTGCCGCATAAATTTTTGTGCTGCGTTTTTCTGAATCATATGACTCAAATCATTCTAAAGCTTTTACAAAAACTACCTATATGAATCCAGAAAATCATCTTTCGCTTAGGAACCCATTTTTCTAACAAAATCAACCAAAAAAGAAACAAAAGATTTCAGCAAAAACAAGCCTGTTGTACCGTGCTGAAATCTTCGGTAGCGTCCGCAAAACAAATTACTTGAGAGCGAGATGAGAAAGGGGGGTTGAAGGGGGGCTATTGGTTCGTGAAACAGCGTCTATATAATTACACGGACGTTTAATTCTGGGCGAGTCTATTACTTTGAGAGGTAGACAGAAGGATCAGTTGAAATGGTCCTTGGTTTGCAGATTGTAATTTTTTGTAAAACTTTATTTTTAAGGGAGTACAAGTGTCGCTTTTACTAAACAATATACTTGAAAGGGTTATTCATGCTTGATCGTCCAACTGTACTTATTCCTATTTTTTTGAAAGTCTATCATTCTATATTTAAAAGATTCAAAGGCTTTAGGAACTGTGTAGTTATATCTATAGTAATAGAATACAGCCGTTATCTGCTATCAAAATAAAGCAGGTTTATTTGTTGACTCTAGAGTCAATAGAATTCTGAATGGTTTGGAATAGCATTCTTGAATAGCTATTTTTAAGTCAAACGTACGCTAGGTACATGTTTTGATTATTCTCCAGTTGGTTTTTGTGTCCTATATAAAATACAACAAACAATAACGAACCTATAGGGATCATTCACTAAAATATATTTTTCCGCCAGTCAGGTAGATTCAATCAAAATCAAAATCAAGGTATTTATTTCAAGTAAACTTTAGAAGTACTTTTGAATTATCAAACAAAAAATTAATAAAAAGATGACTCTAGTTGCAAATTCGCAAGCGTCTGTAGGTCTCAATGGAGAAGAATTTGCAAGAAACTCCCCGGACACTCTTTTCCATCAGTTTTAATTACAAGTTTTTAGTTACATCATTCTTGTTGAAAAAATACATATATGTGAGAACGATGTAAAAATTTATGATTAATAAAAAAATATTGATTACGTAAACAAAAAATAACGGCGATACTGTGCGTTGAAATTAAAGTACACTTGTTATAACAGGTGACGTCACAAGCCCCAACTCCTAAACTTTGATGCACTTTATTACATACTTCTTTTGCTTCACTCACATTCATACATTGACATGATATAGCAAAAAATACGTGTCCAATATTTTTTGATAATCTTACTGACTAAATAGTTTTTTCTCCTCACTATTCCAAAATGGCCTGCGTGGTGAGTTAAGGTCCATTGCCTCTCTCACAGAGAGGAGACCTGTGTCCCAGCAGTAGGAACATTAATAGGCTGATGATAATTATTCCAAAAAGGAACATTACTTTCATCATTAAATCATCCTACCACAGACTATAACTGCACCAGTACTACTACTAAAACGTTTTGCTCCTTCTTCCGAATCCATCTCAATTCCCAATCCTATTTCGGTCGAAAAACAGTTAAATAAATCTTAATCAACACGAACTTCCTATCCGTCGCCTGTCTGTCTAACGGCCCGTTAAAATGTAATCTTTTCCGAGCGATCCGGCTGCGATCCGGCTGCTGCCGGCTGCTATCCGGCTGTTAGTGGGGATTAGCCGCCTGATAATGACGTATTTGCGGCCGGCGTGACGTCGTGATCGGATGGCAGGAGGGGTCTGCCAGATGTCTGGGGGGAGGTAATGTTAGGCTTTGTTTTTTATGGAAGGTTTGGTTCTGGAGATGGGGTTGTTTATACTTGGTACCTTGTATAATAATTACCACACATACCAAATAAACTGTCTTTTCTGAAATAAAGCCTATGACGATGGTGAAGTTTTCTAGCTAACAAAAAAAGTTCGTTATTGCATAAAGATAACCTACTTTCTATAAATAAACAATGTTTTCTTTTTACATATTAGTTTTCATGTAATATTTGCAACCTAATACAAAATATTTAAAAAAAATGAATATAGTATCACGTAAAAACAATTACAAGTTATAATTTACAACAAGAATTACAAAATAATGCACCAAGTGTGCGAACAACCACATTTCACACGGAATACAAAAAAAAAAATGCGATTTAAACTTCATCTTCAAAATAATCAAAATTAGTGATTCACCAACAATAGAGGGGATCTGGCCACTTTTCTAACCTAACCCAAAGGATTCAATAACAGTAGATGGTACCCTACGCAGGTATATAGGAGAAGAAGAAAACACAATAAAATAAATTAATACTCCAATATTAATAACAAAATAGACGTTCTTACCCGACTGAAAAGGAGGGGTTATGTTTTTCACGCGTATCTTGTATGTTTGTATGTATGTAATATTCTTTATTACCTCATATATTTTAAACCGCTAGACCGATTTAAGACATTGTTAGATAAGTCTTGACCGCCCAAGTGTTCTTAGATAGGTGAAGTTAAAAAAACGGATCCGTGCCCACTCAACCCGATTAGACTCAACCCGAAGTATAATACCAGAAGTTTTACTACCAATTTAGTGCCATTTGTACAGTCAGGCAAAGTGGTATTTAATTCTAAATATCTTAACTTTGGAAGTTAGTACTTACTTGTTAACCTAATAATTATAATCACGTTTATAAATTGATCCAATAAATACCACCGTGCCATTAGCTATAAGATTGTAATGATAATTAACAATAATCTGTGATTTTTACTACAAAGTACAAAGCGTATACTATATTAAAAAGGATAAGTACTTACTTGTATAATTATTGATTTATTTATCCAAACATTATTTAAATTTTACACTCTCTGTGATGCAAGCGATAAATCAACACTTTTTTGCTTGACTATTCATCGACGCTTATACGCCCATCTTATTCTTCGGGTTGAGTCTAATCGGGTTTAGTGGGCACGGACCTAAAAAAACAAACATGGCGGATTTTGGGCGCCATATTGTGCGGCTCCCATTTTTTTTTTCTATACTCATCGAATGGTCGAAGGGTTTTAAGAGCTGATTATAAAAATACATACCACTTATATGTTTTAAAATAATACGAAAAAATAAATGATAAATAAAAAGTTGTAAATAAAAAAAGTTAATTTAAAAATCAAAATCCCGATTGATTAAGAAGCGAAATAAAAAGCTGTAAACAAGAAAAAATCATGCTGTGCAGTCGGAGGATCAGGTGGTCAGCCAGTTCGCGAATATTTATCCTCCGACTGCACAGCACGAAATTTTCTTGTTTACAACTTTTTAGTTCGCTTCTTAAGCAATCGGGTTTTTGATGTTTACATTAACTTTTTTTAAATTACATTAAATGTTACTTATAGATTTTGAATTTATATGCGTAACTGAATATTATACGAATTGAATCAGAATCCTAATTTTAGCAGTTTACTCGTATTCGAAGTATTGAAAATCGAAATGTCGTTTTTCGGACCGAGAACCCATAGAGCATTTGCTTCTTCGATCGTATGAAAATCGGAAAACCAACAAATCGCATTTACGACTTTCGGTAAAATAAATTTCGTGATTTTTAATAATATACATTATAATTCTTAGGTATTATGAAATTCGGACTTTTAAAATCGGAAACTCGAAAATCTGAATTATTTATTTCTGAGTATTGTGTGTGCCCCCTAGGAACTATGTAACTTATCTTATTACGGATATCAATACAATACATGAGTGTACAGTAGATATAATGCTTATTGTACCGTGCATAGTATTAATATGAATTGAACCTATCAATCTTCTCAAAATATTCTGACACACTAGTCGTCTAACCAAATCAAAGAGAATTTCTAGACAAAACATTTTATTTAATATCATGTTACATAGGTAACATGATATTGAATAAAATGTTTTGTCATCATAATTTTTGAAAATAATATGTACATAATTAAAAATATGAAGCTAAAATAATCTTATAATAAATAAATATAATAATTATGTACAACCGAATAAAGGAAAAGGGAGAAAGTCCTTATAGGGCATCAAACACTTTTCGGCATCGCTGCCAATGCTGTTGAATTCAACGTAGCATTATTTGGCTGAAAAATGGCACACAGAAAATACAGAGTACTCCAGTTAATACAATTTAATTTAAACCGTAAAAATTAATAATAGGTTAAGTTTAGTTTTACCGTTAAGTTTCATAATATTATTATGAAACTTCACCGTATTGTACAACTCAAACAGTTACCACACAGAATAGTGAACCGAGACTAAATCCCAGCGTGTAAATATATCCCGTTATCACAGAGCGCGTATTTGGTAATCCTAGCTCCATAATGCAGTTGCTCGCAATCAGAACACAATCATAGTAACGTTGTTAGGCTGTGTGCCGCTGAAGGGAGCGTTGATGCACTGATTGTTGTTATGCTGTGGCGTTAGTGACGCTTAGCGCAATTGTTCTGGTTTTGGTTTGACTTGGACTTTAAATCTAATATTATTGTGTTAAGGTTTTCCTTCTGCAATTTCTTAGTAGCGGCCAGGAGAATGGATTTGTGCATGATTTGTTGATGGTAATAGGCTCATCCCTAATTACATGGGACTTAAATATAACTTACACCAGTTATATAAAGGAATCTCTGCTGCCTAACTCTCCGGGGGCAATAGGCGTGTTATGATGATGTTGATATAGTAAAAATGTGATTGGATGTTTGTGGATCAAAGGGTTAACGGATTTAGGTGAAACTTGGCTTACGGGTAGACCATGACCTGGATTAGGACTTGTCTCGGTAGAAAGTAGACGAACACAAATTTTAATTTTTTGTATATATAAAGTACCTACATAAATTAATATTGGTTGACATACTGACTAACATTTACTTTATTGCAAAGAAAATCCAACATTTATTAATTCCCCACAGTATTCGTCGACGAAATTGTTCAATTCCTCAATATTACAGTACTGTTCCGGCTGTAAAAAGACAGCCATTCTTTCCTGATTGATTTATTTGATGCATCTCACAAAGACTTTTTGACCCCAAAAGAAAAGAACATTCCCAGAAATCATTGTCCTTTTGTGGTCCCGAACATCCGTCGATTTAAATCAAAAACTTTACCAACTTGATTTTGCATTGATGGCCTTAAAACGGTTTTAACTTGAAGTCGGGTCAAACAAAAGTCGGATCCGAAGTCGTTTCGCGAAGTGGCTGGCCCGTAATTTATAGCAATTGGAGTTTTTAATAAAAGTAAAGGAAATGCCGAAACGCCCGCTCTAGATGTTAGGGTTTTAATAAAATTTTCCGATTACACAGGTATTGGTCGGTTTGGGGCCAGGGTACGAATGTACCCCAGTTGTAAAGTTTGTTTCAACTTTTGTTGTTTAACTTTTCCGCTGGTAGGTGTGACAGAGTTTAGCACTTTTGTGGGTGACTAAAATGTTACAAAAATAAAACTCAAATTGTTTCTGTGGAAAAATGTAGTGACTAGCTTCTGTCCCCGGATTTACCCGCGTGAATTGTCCATAACCATGCATTGTCATCCAAACTAAACGTGCAAAATTTCATCTTAATCGGTGGAGGATAACTACTTTAAAATTCAGTTGCAAGATTTGATCCGAATACACATACATACATACATACATTGCAAGTTAATTAAACGCTTGTAAAAACTATAAAAACTATCTGGTTGAGTCAAATCATAATTATTATGTATTTATGATTGTGTTTATGTCAGGTTTATTGTGCTTAAAATTAAACATTCTGACAATGAACTCAGTTCTGCTCAGTTTAATTTATCGCTTTTACGATTCAATAATCCACAAAAGGACTTTTCGTAGAAGCAGCCACAAATAAACAGAGTTTCGGAGGGAGTAGCATTAAAATGATTATTTCCTAATATTTAATGTCGTGGTTGCCCAGTGGGTAGGAACCTCACCTCTCGAGCTTGAGCTCGTGGTTTCAAATCTGAGAAAATACAAATGTCCTGACTTTTAAGCTTATCTTGGACATCGCTGACAACGGTGAAAGAAAATATCGTGAGGGAAACTAGTTCTAGGGACTTATATATAAGTCTGAAATCGCCAAACCGTCTTGAGGATGCGTGGTGATCAATGCTCGTGCCTTCTCTGTATGAGAAGAGGACTTTGCCCTGCAGTGGGATAGTTACAAGCTGGTATTATTATTTCGTAAAATTAATGTAGATGAAGGTTTTTCCAGCGAATCTTCAAAGCAGCACAGTCATCATCATCATATCAGCCGAAAGACGTCCACTGCTGGACATAGGCCTTCCCCAAGCGTCGCCACATTGACCGGTCTAATGCGTCTCGCAATTAGCGGATCCCCGCAACCTTCACCAGGTCATCGGTCCACCTGGTGCCTTCCAACGCAACGTCTTCCGGTTCGCGGTCGCCTCTTCAGAACCTTCCTGCTCCATCAGCCATCTGTTCTGCGAGCAATGTGCCCTGCCCACTGCCACTTAAGTTTGGCAATTCTTCGGGCTATTTCGGTAACCCTAGTTCTCTTGCGGATCATGTGCACAGTCATGTACCTAGATAAATTGTATCGAAGCGACCTCCGCTGAATGATTTTCTCGGAAAATATATTACATCCAGAGATGATGCCGAACACCCCACTAACAAAGTCATAATTATGCATTTTCGGGGAAAGCTAACATGTGAGGAACGTTCCACTGAAATGTTTCGAATTTAATTAACACTGGCTGCATGGCTAGCAGCAAATTTTATTTCTCTAATTAGTATGTCCACGTCTGTCGACGTTATTTCTGTTTGTCCGCTAAATTCTAAACTACGCAACGGATTTTGATACGGTTTTTACAAATAGCTAGTCTATTTACAAAAGATCTTCGTCCTGCGGTATAACTTTTTTCATGACTCCAAAAATCCACGGCAGCCATTTTCGATTTTATAAAACAAACATTAGTATAACCTGAAAACATCCCTCTTTGACAAGTAGACAACTCATCCATTAAAATTTATTCAGCCATTTACATGCTACGAGATTAAGTATACAATCCCGCATACATAGGAACAATAAATGGATGAAAAACATAACTCTGCCTTTACTGTCACACAGCCAGGTAAAAAGTCCCCCGTCCTGCAGCGGGCAAACAAGCCGGTACCTAAAAATCGATGTCCCCATAAACTCTTTAATCCACAGCCTTTATTGCCCGACCCCTATCCATTTACAAAAAGGAGAAAAAAACCTTTATATTTTCTGTTATTTTCACACGGTTATATCCATAACTTTGGAAAGGTATCAAAGTTTCTTATTACATTAAGTTCTGCACGATTGGGCGACGCAGCACGGCATTTATCTTGGCTCCCAGCTCTGAATCGGGTCCCCGACGAGAAATTTGTTAACAATACTACGGAGAAACGCGATACGGAATGCCAAAAATGCTTCCTTAGCAACTAGGGAGAATAAATATTGTGACAGAAGGACCAGTAAAGAAAGAGAAACGGACAGAGAATTGCAAAATCCCTGAGGTCAATACGAACTTATAACAGCTTCTACTAAGAAAATATAAAATAAAAATAAATGTCAAAAGATTGAACATCATCTTTTTCTTCTTTCAGTGGCACTGGCACAACAGTTAGCCTTTGTTTGGTATCAAATTAACATCATAATAAAAGAAAACGGATAAAAATAATATCCTCGTAAATGTCGAATTTTTCTCCACGGAGATTTACCTACTGGGCAATAATTATCTTATATGTATATTATCATTACTGGATGGACCACTAAGGGTTACAAATATCCAGATATACGGACCCTCTACAATATAAGTAACATCATTGCCACTCGTGTACGTACTGTCCGAGCAATGTGAGACTGTGTCACGCCCTCTTAACCTGTGGCTGTCGTAAAAGGTGGTTTAATGGACTTATAAGTCATGTGGGATGGACAGTGACCATGTTTATGGGCTGAACAGAAGCGTAAGTCAATCTACTGGTCACTAACACGGTTTTGTAGGGACACAACAACACGCCTCTGAGGCAGAGGTGCATTTTTTACCCGACTACGGCGAAACCCAAAAGGAAAAAGGAGGGAAAAGGGAGGGTTATGTTTTTGACCGGTATGTGGGTGGGTATGTATGTAGGTTCGTCTGTTTCCTCATAACTTCTAAACTACTTATTATAATTTGACAAATGATGTTGGAAGCGTCTTGTTTGTCCGCTGGTTATAGGCTATGCGAAGTCACATTAAATTGAATATCGCGCCCTCTAGGAGGCCCGAAGCCAAGAATTAAAAAAAACGTCGCCCCGCCCCAACATTAAATAAATAAATAAAAGTTAGGGTTTGGTGCATCATATTTTTGTCAAGCGTACCGTTTTCGAGAAATGTCCCGTCAAAGTCATGAAAATTATTTTTTACCCGGCTACGGCGCGGCGTCACAAAGTGTTTATTGATTGGTATGTAAGTATGTATGTATGCATGTAAGCATTTATGTTTATTTGTTCCCTCAGGCTCTGCAAAAAACCCCAAAACGTTTAAATAAAAAAATTGTTCAAAAACAAAAACCGACTACTGAAAAATAACGCTCTGAAAAGTACGAAACATGAAAATATTCCCGTAAATTTACCGTGGTTGAATGCTTCTTTGCAGAATGTATTGTAGGTATTATTTTAGTAGGTTACTTTTTATCCCAGAAAAACAACGTGCCAAGGACGAAGTTCCTCACGCAGAGTTCTAATGCAAAAGAATACTCGATTTTAAAGTTTCAGTAGGTAAGTCAAATAAATTCCTAAAAATAACGTAACTAGCACATGATGTAAACAAGTATGGCGGCCAGCGCTTGACGATAATATCCGAACTGTGCCGGATGGAACCGAACTGAGAGGCGCTTTTTCGTTACGTGACGATTTCTACCAGGCCAAAACTGTCGTGAGCCGCGTCAAGGAACTTAGTTCCAATAAGGTTCCTGTGGAATAGCCAACGGTAGCGAAATTGTATGTGTATGTATCATAACACCAGGTATCATGATACTTCTGTCTTACCACTATATAGTGTGAAAGCTATCAGTAATACAATATTGTGATCAGCGCCGCCCTCATAACAAGTTGGGGAAGTCTTTAATAAGGTCAAATAGAGATTCAGGAGATACGCCGTATTCAACTCGATACGACCATTTTGTGCTAGAAAAAACGTTTCTATTATCTGTGGTATATTTTCTATTTGTATTCGAAATACAAAAGACCAGGAAAACGTTATAATAAAGTAGAAATGCGAGGTTATTGTCAGCGATTCTTAAGGAATTGGAAGCTACAATGATGCCGAGTTTTCGACTTTGTGATGTTTGTGTAAGGATTCATTCTGAAGGTATTTTATTTATAAATAATTCGTCTTGAAAACTGAACTTTGCTGCCTATTTACTCACCTGTGTGTTCTCGCACGAAATTGTGCGTTCTAATTGTTAGCGCCATCTCTTGTAAATGTCATAAATCAATGACCGAATACATAGACAAAACGCATTTGAGATTTCGCGGGCGATCGATATCCTAATTATCTCGTTCCTTCCTCATTCCTTTTCCCTTCATGTACGCCTTGATGACAGGTCACCAGAACGAACCGAATCTTCATCGTGAACGGGCCTCGTGTCTCAACCGCCAGCTTTCCAAGCCTCATGGCTGGAGACTGAAGCATCTAATTCGTTAGATTGCCGAGAACCTTGTGAACCGTGTCTATTAACCCACCTCGCGGACACAAAAACATTTGTGTGAAGTGTGTGGATCCTGAATGATCAGAAAGTCGTCGTCGCCATTTTGGAGTTGAAGAACACCAGCTTACCGCCACACGTGGGCTAGCATCGTCAAGGTAAGGCGTACTACTTCCCTCATTCCCATACTAGATCGCCCGAATTGATCCGTGAATATTTTCCCGCTTATTTCAACGCACCATTACCAGCATCCTTCAAATACAGTCCACTTTTTTATAATAGACACAAGGATGAAGAGGTTTCTCAAACCGCTATAACACTAATATCTTCAGCGTCAATGGCTAGTCTCCGTTGGGATTGGCCGCCACAATCGAAATCGTGTTCTCGATCAGGCTGACTATATTATTTTTACACATTATGCAATCGCAACGTAAAGTAATGAATTACCTCCCAAGGGAGCCAAAGTTGTATGAATCTCCCAAGGGAGTGTAAAGTGATTTGAATTTGGAACGTCAAATTCATGTGGAAACTCTAAGTATAAGTACTCTAAGTATTGTAAAGAGATTTGTTCGAAAATTAAACTAGCCACCATAAACAGAACTCAAAAAAAATGAAAATACGCAATTTCAAAGAATGTGAAACAAAAGACGATGTTTGGTGTGGTGTGATTTTCAGTGAATTTGATTGCTATATACATGTTGACAAAAAAGGCGAGCGATAGTGATTCTACTCCAGAGTTTATCAAAACAGGCGCTTTAGAGGTTATTAATAAATCTACTACAGAAACAAATAAAAATTAAAAATTTCCAAAACCACTGGCAATTATTTTTTATTTCATACTTTTTAACTACATAATATATCTAGTAGTAGACAAGCTTCGATCAACAATCTATCGAACACGTAATTATGACATGATATCTTGCGAAAATACTCCGTTTCAAACAGAAAACAGCCCATAACTCTCTCAACAAAGTCACCTTTCAAACAAACGAATCTAAATAAAAAATCGTTTTTTTTTTGTTAGTTGTTATTGTCGAAAGTGTTCTTAGCTATGTTTGAATAAAATCGGTTCAGCCGTTCAAAAGTTATGGGCGTTTCACTGTTTAAATCGGGATGTTTTCGCAAGATATTGTGTCATAATTACGTGTTCAATATATTGCCGATCGAAGCATATCTACTATGTACTAGATAAATTATGTAGCATGAAATAAAAATGTACCGGGGGTTTTTTAAATTTTGAAATTTTCTTGTATATCCAGCATTTGGCAGAAACTCGAAAGTCAAGCAGCCTATGGTGCATTTATTCAATGCTCAGATATACAATGAGCATCAAACACAATATTCAAATCAATACATACAGCAACTTTTTATTGTTAAAAGCAGAAGGTGTGAAAAGTAGAGTATGCTCCTCTGGGATAAAGCCTGACTGTATTCGTCTTGGGCAGCTTGAACCCCTCGCTTCACTCAGGACTCTACACAACTTCCTAGCTTCGCTCCGGAGTTAACCCTAGAGTCCCTCGTAACGCTCGGGGTTCAATCTGCCACCCGTGACGAAAGACACTGCTTTGTACTCTTGGTGCATAATCTACTATTATATACGGGCGATTCCGCTATAGACGATTCTCGACATAAATTTTTTAATCACGTTATTAGTTGTTTTTTTTGCGAATAGTGCGAAGAAGAATGTCGAAATTTAATTAAAAATATATATTTTTTCGATTTTACTCCATATTAAATTCTTTGGAGCGTTTGAAACTATTACCATCCAAAGAGTTGGCACAAACTGAAAATCATACCTATCAACACTGACGCGATATAGCTGTTACTGACAATTTATGGTAATGTTTTACCAGTTAAACTTGAAGTGACTATATTCATTTATCTTTCTGTTTGAAAAAAATTAAGCATATGTTGTTATTTATTAAAAGCATTATTGAGTGCTAGAATACATTGTTAACTTGTTGCACCCGCGATACAAAAGATAAGAAAGTTTACTTTTTTCACAGAAATTAAGAGCTAACATTCTGAAATTTTGTAAAAGTAAGAAGAAATCAAAACTCAACTTAAATTAATAGCTTTTAAGAGTATAATGTTTATTAGGTTAAAATAAACATTAACTTAATTTGGTTGCACCCGCGATCTCAATGTCAGATCGCGGGTGCAACTTTTTGTTACTTATCCTTTTTATGTGATTAATAACATATTTTGTTGTTTTTATTTGCTTTGACTAATAATATATGCTTAATACTATTGATGATATACATTTAATATGTGTCTTTCTATTATATTCTGTATGTTTTACGAGCTTCATGCCAAACACCTCCGTCGGGAAAGGGCTCGTGATTCAAAACGGAGAGAAGTAATGAAAGAGAAAATGGAGACAGATGCAGATTTGAAAACCGAAAAATCGGCATAAAAATTACTCAATATCGTTATGTAGGGGGTATTTCAGAGCGATATGGATGAAGATGGAGAAACCATAGTACAATTTATGACGACGATTGATGGCAAACATTTCACAGAAATCGTAAATGACATAGCATATGTACAATTTAAAGTAATTTTCGTGAAATTGGAAGCGCCAGAGAAAAACTGATGGAAATAATACGTTCATAGAATTTTGGCGAATATTGACGTATTTGAAAAGAAATAATTAATATAAGCGACAAAGAAAGTGTACTAATTAATAATAAATATTGTTTAATCTCTCATTTTGTCCCTATATAAGTTAAATTGACGTTTATGTTCACTTCAATTAGACTGGTTGCACCCGCGATAATTTGATGTTGCACCCGCGATTTGGTCAAAAGTGAATAATTAATTGTTTATTTTTGTTTTCTTTAGAATTTGTATTTTATGTTCATGGTTACTTAAACATCTTACGAAATATAAAGGCATATTATATTAAATGTATCACAATTAACAGATTTATAAGTTTATTTTCTATGATCTGGAATGGTTGGACCAAATCTGTTGCACCCGCAATGGCAATTTGAACCTTCCTTCTGGCTTTTAAAACATTATTTTAAAATCCTTGTAAATGAATATTAAAAGAACATATTAAAATGTAATCATTCAAAGTTTAATTCAATTTAAAATGTTTTTTATTTAATTACATGAAACTAAAACATGCGTCTAAATGTTGCACCCGCGATAATGGAATGACCCATACCTAGTCTGCCTGATCGATTGCTATCAAACGAGCACGAGTCCAGACACCCGGCTGCAACTAAGAAATTCCAAATGAAAAAACCATAAAATAAAATTATATACAGTCAAATTCGTCCCAAATATTTTTAAGTTAAATATTGGTAAGTTTCAGCAACAAATCTATAAATATTCAGCCTCGAACACAGAAACAATTCAATTATCGTACCTTCTGAATACATGAAATTCGATTTCAATTCAAGTGATAGTGATCGCCTCCCAAATATTCAAGTTTCCCCACGTTTCAGGACACGTGCTATCTTGGAGCTGAAATATCTTATAAAAGCAGGTTTTTTGAGCTCTTTGTCGTGTTGTTTTCCGTTTCTTTATTCTTTTTTCATGTTTTGAAACTATGACATTCTTAATGTACTGTTTGTTCATACGATGAGTCTTTTAAAGTCTAATAAGTGCACAGTTCTTCTAGTGTATTGAGTGCCTGAATATACATAAAACTTAACTATGAATAAAGTACTGGACTATTATCATTAAGGCGAGATCGAGGTAAAACTGGCGCTTTTTTTATCTGGTCTTAGCTGTCCCACAGTTGCGCAAAGACGCTTCCCCATATCCTCCCAAGTACTCTTCTATAAAGAACTAGCTGTTGCCCGCGGCTTCGCACGCGTAGACTACATGCTTCTCCTTATCATATTTTAACATTATGTAGAGAAAAAGTAAAAAATAATGTAATGCGAAATTGTTTCTTAGGACAGACTTATACTTACCTACTTTATCATCAATACGCTCTATCCTTGTCCCGTAAACACAGAAATAGTGAAGGGATAGGGTCCTTTCACTATTTCTGTGTTTATTCATGACTAATAATAAGTAATCGTACGCATAAGTAAGTAATTCAATTAAAGTATTTCCTTATAAACAACATTTTAAACCATTTTGCATGTCCACGCCAATATCATCAGACTATTTGATCAGCTAACACGTGAACACGCTACATAGAACTGTCCATGGCAAAAGCAATTCTCCCTCAAATCTACACCAGCATACGTCAGAGTTTGTCCTTGAGCCTTATTAACACGTTCAGACTGGCACCTCATGAGTAGGTACTTGGTATCATACGGCGCAAATCTTCATTTGGCCACCGGTGGTACATCACCGCCCCATGAACCAAAAGTCTTGCCCGGACGGGGTGCGCCACCGGTAGACACGGACAGGAATTATGCTTTCTCTCTCTTGTTTTGGATTATAATAATGCGAATAAGGGGGTAGATATTTCTGATCAGACGGCGTCGTACTATACCAGCCTTAGAAAACCCTAAAGTGGTACCGCAAGCTGATCATTGAGATTGTCTGTGGCACAATGTTAGTAAATGCTTGGGTTATTCATCAAAAATTTGAAAAAGGAAAAATAAAATAAGTATTTTAGAATTTCGGGGACAAATTATAAAAGAGATGATTAGCAAGCCCAGCACTGATAATCAACCCGATGACGCTGCAGCGGAGGGTGAGCTCCATGCAAAAAGAAAGCCAAAACAGAAGTTCAGAGATACCCGAAAGAGATGTAGACCTTATTACGACCATTTTACAACAATCGAATCTGCGGTGAAAAACCAATGGATGGTTTGGATTGTTTCAATATGATTCATACAAAATAATTTTCATTTAATACCATCCATGATAGCATTTCATTTTATGCTTATTTCAATTTTGATCCAATTTCGCTCATTCTTTTTTTGTTGTGTTTGTTATTATTAGGAGAAGGATATTACGAAAAAAAAATAAAGAAAAAAAAAATTGGTACCTTACCTACACTGGTAGGGTAGGTATGTAGGTAGGGTAGGGTAGGTAGGGTAGGGTAGGTAGGGTAGGGTAGGTAGGGTAGGGTAGGTAGGGTAGGGTAGGTAGTGTAGGGTAGGTAGGGTAGGGTAGGTAGGGTAGGGTTTTTTTTTTTTTTTTTTTTTTTTTTATGGCGCCTACCTCTCCGCGCAAGGCGGAGTCTGCGAGCTAAGTGGGTTCCACGGACATAGTCCGAGACCTTGGGGACTTGTCTTTAATCAAAGTTCAATCTTTACATAGTTCTTATTTTTCTAATACAATCTTAGTCTATCACATGACGAGTATCTTAATTTTCTACACGAGTATTTTCTATAATCTTATTCTAACTTATTATACAGCATGTTACTAATAATACCTTACTTCTATTTTATCTATAGTTTGTATTATTCTGTTTGCTGCCGACTGTATATAATTATATACAACTTTGAGCATTGATGTTATTTATTATTGTTTATTGTTTTTTGTGCAATGTTTACACAATATTCAACAAATTTAGTGCTGTACTTTTTATCAGAGATAAGTCTATTGAAATTTTCAGCTCTTATATCAATTTCTAACTTTTGCTCGAGCTCATACCTCTCAAGTCCATAGGCCGGGCAGTCCGTCAGTAGGTGGGTCGCTGTTTCGTCTTGGTCAGAGTCACACACACATGATGGGCTTTCCTTACACCTGAACCTGTTCAGGTATTCTGAAAACCCACCATGTCCGGTCATTACCTGGGTAATTACCCCTGTAGGTCTTAATTTTCTAACTATTTTATATGCTTCAACAGCGTCCGGGAAGAAGAGTTTTGTTGTTGAGGCTGTGTCCCCCATCCTGTACCTCCGGTTCCACTCGGCAAGCGAATCCTTTCGGATTTGCCGCTTGACGAATGAAACCGGACACTGGTCGTAGTCCGGCCTCTTTTTTAGCTTAAGCGCCGCATCTTTAGCTAACTGGTCGGCTCTCTCATTCCCCTCCAGTCCCGCGTGAGCCTTAATCCAGTACAAGGATATATTTTTGCCCTGGGATTTACATTGTCGCAGGTTTTGTCTGATTTCGACTGCAAGGGGGTGAGAAGAGCGGTGGTTTGCGACCGTTTCGAGTGAGGATCTTGAGTCACTATAGATGCCGAAGGACTCGTGTGTGCTCTTTTGTATCTCCCACGTTGCTTTGCATATGGCTAGCAGTTCGGCCTGGTAGACCGTACAGTAGGACGACAGTTTAAATTTTTGGAATTTGGTTTCAGCGCCATTGCTCCAAAGAGACAATGCCGCACCCACCTTTTCATCAATTTTGCTGCCGTCCGTGAAGATCTGCACTGCTTGATTGCAGTGGTTGCTGAGTTGTTCTTGGTCTGCCAGGCATATGAACTGCAGACTCATATGCTCCGCCGGGTGGGGTGTTGAAGCAAATGCGGTGTGTTGCTCGACATCCCTGTCGCCTAACACTGACTGGGGTACCCCCCTCCTCGCCTCATACAGGGCAGCTGCCTCTCGTATTCGGAGATCGAGGGGTAGTATCCCAGCCAGCACCAGCGCCGAGTTCAGGGATACGGTGCGATAGGATTTGCACACTTTCTGTGCAAATCCTCTTTGGACCACATTTAACCTCTTTTTTACACACATCTTGGTAGCTGCAGATGCCCACGCACTTGCCGCGTATAGTATGATTGGTTCGACTACTGCCGTGTACATGGTGCGGATGACGTCGGGGTGGAGGCCCCAGCTGACCTTCGCAGCCCTCGACAACTGATGGTAAAATCCAATCGCCTTTTTGCACACATTCGCTACGTGCTTGTTGAATGTTAGCTTGTTGTCGATAGTTAGTCCCAGGATTTTGATCTCTTGCGTCATGCCAATGGCGACCCCGCCCATGCTCAGGCGTGGGGTGTCGTATTTCAGTTTCCGCGTTATTACCATCGCATTGGTTTTATGCGGTGCGAATTTCAACTTGTTACTAACACCCCACTGATAAACATGGGCGAGGGCGTCATTCGCCTTCCGCTCGATCTCGATCGCTGAGTCGCCATCAAATATAAGCACCACGTCGTCAGCAAAGGCTTGGCAGTAGTGTCCCCGTTCTGCCAGCCCCTTTAAGAGGGGGTCCAGTAGGGTGTTCCAGAGGATCGGTCCTCCAATGGAACCTTGTACACAGCCCTTTGACGTCGCCCTTACGACCTCTTCACCTGCATACCTGACCCTGACCTTTCGGTTATCGAGGTAGCTGTCCAAAACTCTCCTCACATTTACTGGGCATTTTTCCTCAGCCAGTCTGGTTCGGATAGCTGGCCACCATGCGCTGTCAAAAGCTCCCTCTATGTCCAGCGACACCATAACGGTGAGCTTATGGTCGGCCAGTTTTCCACGTATGTGTCCAACGAGATCATAGAGGGAGTCTTCTGTGCTCTTCTGGGGCATGAACCCGTACTGGCGAGTACTGAGTTGCGGTATAATGTGCCATTTAACTCTGTTTATGACCATTTTTTCCAAGACTTTTCCCAGCACCGGCAACAGACCAATTGGCCTGTAAGATTTTGGAACTGTATAGCTCTCCTTACCGGGTTTCCTTAGGATCACAACTGTGGCTTCCTTCCAGGTCCCGGGAAAGTAGCCCAGTTCCAAGCACTTGTTAGCCAGTGCTAGGAAAGTTCCCGGATCGTGGTCAATCGAACGCTGGCAGATGTCAGCCGTGAGGCCATCCGCCCCGGGGGCTTTCTTAGGGTTGAAGGTGCGTATGGAGGAGTTTAGCTCCTCGATAGTGAACGGTGGGTCATGTTTTTCATCATGACCCATGACGTTCACTTTTTCTGCTAACATCCTAACACGCTTGTGTTCTTCGCTATCCTCTTCCCTTCTGTCCCCTGGGTAAAATGTTTCCGCCAGCAATTCGGCAGAGTGGAGATTGTCCAGTTCCTTTCCGTTCACGGTCAGGGGCAAGTCCTCGTGCCGTTTTTTGGTTCGGCCTATGACGCGGTATATCCCGTCCCATAGCCCTTCCCCATCTTGTCTCTCGCAGAAAGCTTTCCAGCTTTCTGTCTGTGCGTTTCTGGCTTTGGTCTCATATTCGTTTTTTATTTGCAAGTACTCAGCGACGACGGCCTCTCTCCTGACAGGCGCTGCACAGCGGATCCTGCGCCTCTTGGTGCCGACTGCCCTCTTCAGGCTGGCGAGCTCCTCTGACCACCATGGTAATTTGACCCTGTTATTTGGCTTTATTAGGGGTATACTTGTGTTTGCTGCTTCTATTATGGAGTTTTGAAATGTTTTAATTTTGTGTTCTAATTCTGTTTCGTTTTTAATTTTTTCTATGCCTGAAAGGTTTATATTTTGTTCGGTGAGCAACTGGGCCAATTTCTCACGAAATTGGTCCCAGTCTGCTTTTCTGCTATTAAATATGCGTGTTGTTCTACTTATTTGTATACCCCTTGCCTTCTCCAAGGCCAACTTAAAGGTGATGGTATTGTGGTCTGAGCTCGTCAAACCCTCCACGACCTTCCAATCATCCACCAGGCCGAGCAGTCCGGGCGTACAGACCGTTATGTCTACTCTGCTTGAGTAGAGGCTAGTTCCACGCACTGTGTGGAACGTTGGAGTGCTGCCGACGTTGAGCACCTGCAAATCCATCTCGTCAAGAGCACCAGCTGCTTCTCTTCCTCTTACGTTAGTTTTTTCACTACCCCACCAGGAGTTTTGCGCGTTGACGTCGCCTCCCATGATGATCCGCCGGCCGAAGGTCCGCTCAATCCTTTTTAGCTGCTCCAAGTATGGCCCTATCGGTTCTGGCTTAGGTTCGAAGTAGAATGAGACTACCACGATCTCCCAGGCAACTGTCCTCATCTTCACCACCGTGATGTTAGGTGTGGTGAAGTCCGGGCACTGGACGACGTCTATGTCACCGTCAAAGACAGCGATTGCTGTCTTGACGGCACCGTCTTCTGTCCTGTTGCACTGGTAAATTCTAGCGCCGCGGTAGTCCTTCATTCTACCTATGCCTCCGATGTACGGCTCTTGGAGCAGTGCAAAGGCCATTTTCCTTTTATTCGCCTCAAGCATTAATTCATTTGTTGCCAGTGCTTTTCTTTGCAAATTTGCTTGGGCTACTACATATGGCCGTGTGTCTGGTAGGGTAGGGTAGGTAGGGTAGGGTAGGTAGGGTAGGGTAGGTAGGGTAGGGTAGGTAGGGTAGGGTAGGTAGGGTAGGGTAGGGTAGGTAGGGTAGGGTAGGTAGGGTAGGGTAGGTAGGGTAGGGTAGGTAGGGTAGGTAGGGTAGGGTAGGTAGGGTAGGTAGGGTAGGGTAGGTAGGGTAGGGTAGGTAGGGTAGGGTAGGTAGGGTAGGGTAGGTAGGGTAGGGTAGGTAGGGTAGGGTAGGTAGGGTAGGGTAGGTAGGGTAGGTAGGGTAGGTAGGGTAGGTAGGGTAGGTAGGGTAGGTAGGGTAGGTAGGGTAGGTAGGGTAGGTAGGGTAGGTAGGGTAGGTAGGGTAGGTAGGGTAGGTAGGGTAGGTAGGGTAGGTAGGGTAGGTAGGGTAGGTAGGGTAGGTAGGGTAGGTAGGGTAGGTAGGGTAGGTAGGGTAGGTAGGGTAGGTAGGGTAGGTAGGGTAGGTAGGGTAGGTAGGGTAGGTAGGGTAGGTAGGGTAGGTAGGGTAGGTAGGGTAGGTAGGGTAGGTAGGGTAGGTAGGGTAGGTAGGGTAGGTAGGGTAGGTAGGGTAGGTAGGGTAGGTAGGGTAGGTAGGGTAGGTAGGGTAGGTAGGGTAGGTAGGGTAGGTAGGGTAGGTAGGGTAGGTAGGGTAGGTAGGGTAGGTAGGGTAGGTAGGGTAGGTAGGGTAGGTAGGGTAGGTAGGGTAGGTAGGGTAGGTAGGGTAGGTAGGGTAGGTAGGGTAGGTAGGGTAGGTAGGGTAGGTAGGGTAGGTAGGGTAGGTAGGGTAGGTAGGGTAGGTAGGGTAGGTAGGGTAGGTAGGGTAGGTAGGGTAGGTAGGGTAGGTAGGGTAGGTAGGGTAGGTAGGGTAGGTAAGGTAGGGTAGGTAAGGTAGGGTAGGTAGGGCAGGGTAGGTAGGGTAGGGTAGGTAGGGTAGGTAGAGTAGGGTAGGTAGAGTAGGGTAGGTAGAGTAGGGTAGGTAGGGTAGGGTAGGTAGGGCAGGGTAGGTAGGGTAGGGTAGGTAGGGTAGGGTAAGTAGGGTATGGTAGGTAGGGTAGGTAGGGTAGGGTAGTGTAGGGTAGGCAGGGTAGGTAGGGTAGGGTAGATAAAATTCGAAGATCCTAACTTCAAAACTGGCCGACTTTCATACAAACTTTCATCCCCTATTTCACCCCCTTAGGGTGGAATTCACAAAAATCCCTTCTTAGTGGATACCTGCACAGTATAAAGTATCTATGTGCAAAATTTCAAGTCTAGACGATTTCATTATTCCCATGACTTTATCCCCCTTCTCCCCCCTAATGGGATCTTCAAAATCGCTGAGACACGTGTAAATTATTTTTTAACCTTCAGCCTAAACCCAAAATATGAAGACCCTGACTTTAAAAACTGACCGACTTTCATACAAACTTTCATCCCCTATTTCACGCCCTTAGGGGTCGAATTTCCAAAAATCCTTTCTTAGTGCTCACCTACACTACCAAAGGAACCTACGTGCCAAGTTTCATGATTGAAGCTTCAGCCGTTTGGCCTGTGCGTTGATGGTAAGTGAGTGAGTGAGTCAGTCACTTTCTTCTTTTATATATTTAGATAAATAAGATTCATCAAAAAAACTAAATATAACACCTCCTAAATCGGATTTTGGGGGTAGGTTCGAAAAACTTATAATGACAACCTTTATTGTTTACTTAGGTTGATATTTGTGTCAAGTTTCAAGTTTATTAATATTCTTCAAAAAAAAATCGACATTTGGGGGTATTTTTGAAAAACTAATAATCGCAACCTTTTGTTACTTACTTAGTTGGGTATTTATGCCAAGTTTCAAGTTTATTAACCTAATAATAAGTTTTTCAAAAAAACTTTAACACCCCCTAAATCGACTTTTGGGGGTAGTTTCGAAAAACTAATAATGACAACCCTTATTATTTATTTATTTTAGTATTTGTGTAATGTTTCATGTTTAGTTACCCATGAAATAAGATTCTGCCATACAAATTTCAACACCCCCTAAATCGACTTGAGGGGGTAGTTTTAAAAAACTAATAATGTCAATCTTTATCATGTACTTAGATTACTATTTGTGCCAAGTTTCAAAAATATTAGCCGAAGGAATTAGATTTTTCATACAAACTTTGCCCCCCTTTTTAACCCCCTTAGGGGTAGAATTTCGGAAAATCCTTTCTTATCGGATGCCTACATCATACAAAAAATACACCTTTCAAGTTTCAGGTCTCTACGTTCAGCGGTTTGGGCTGTGCGTTGATCCGTCAGTCAGTCATTCAGGACAAAGCATTTTATATATATAGACTAGCTTTTACCCGCGGCTTCGCTCGCGTAAAACGTAGAAAAGGAAACACAGAGTAGTAGTACAAAAATAGTGTATTGTGCGTAACATAAAATGCAGTAGGTACTAATTTGATTTTTGATTCTTATAAATATTGTTTAGGTCGTCAAAAGTGTGGAAATGGGTTGTGAGCACAGAGTTATAATTTTTAATAACTTACTTTAAAACAGTCGTGTAAACAATATTTTTAGTTTTACCATCTTTTTTTGCTAAAACATATTGATTATGTGGACTTGATACTCGTGAACACGTGGGAAAAACATTTTTTTCTAAATGCACATCTGCAACTTTAAGTGTTTGCCCTTGAGCTTTATTTATGGTAATCGCGAATGTCACTTTAAGGGGAAATTGCAACCTTTTAAATTGGACTTTGGACAATTGGAAATTGGTAACTCACCCTGTAGAGTTTCAGGGTGAGTCACTCTGCTGCCACTTGCTTCAAGCTTGCTTGGAAGCATGTATTATATTTTCTTATTCTGCTTAAAAAACGGCGCCATTCATCACTGTCATACAAAAGCAAAGACTTGAGTGGTTCTTCTGGCTCACCAAGCGTTTGAACTGGAACTTTTCCACCAGAGCAACACATACCCTGTGTGCTGAGTGCTTCACAATATTAACATTTTTTATCCATGTTCCCTATGAGAACTAATCGATGGTTAGTGTAATCAATCAATGGGTGATAATCAGACGCAGCGTTGTGGAACGACTCCCATGTATTTCTTGCAAACGTACGTCTCCTTTCAGACTGCCGTTGAGCTCGTAAAATACGCCGTATTTGGGATTGTTCAGGCGTCTCAGCAGCTATCGATGAAGCGTGACGTTCGGCATCTAAAGGCCTGTGTTTGCTCAAAGGTCTCACCAGCCCTTTGAGTTGCGTGACGCTCAGCATCTGCGAGTTGGCGAGCCCGAGTCTGGTCGGGACTCTCAGCATCTCTTTGAGTTGCGTGACGCTTAGCATCCGCGTGTTGGCGAACCTGAATCTGGTCTAAAGTCTCAGCAGCTCTTTGAGTTGCGTGACGCTCAGCATCTGCGTGTTGGTGAACCTTAATCTGGTCTAAAGTCACAGCAGCTCTTTCAGTTGCGTGACGTTCAGCATCTGCGAGTTGGCGAGCCTGAATCTGATCGAAAGTCTCAGCTGTTCTTTGGGTTGCGTGACGCTCAGCATCTAAAATTAGACGGATTGAGTCTGCTCCTCTGTTTCTTGGCTTCTAGCTAGCTACGGCTCAGATGAGATTTACTCTTGCGAGGCATATCCACAGCATAAAGATATCCCCCTAATAAAAATAAGCAAAAGAATATTTTAAAGCTTTGCTTAAATTACCACTTTCACGGACACTGACATTAAGTTGACTTTTTCAAATTGACACTCAAATCTTTCATAAACAATTATATCATGCCTACAGCCGAATAAGAAGGACGCCATAAAAAGAAGTTTCATATTATTTTCATATTTTATAACTAATCCACCCCATTTCTCCAGCACCTTGTTTTATACAAAAAAGTAGCCTATGTCCATCCCAGGGTCTCATACTATCTGCATACCAAATTTCATCTAAATCGGTTCAGTGGTTTAAGCCATAATAAGAAGTTTCATACAAATCTAACCCACCCCCCTATTTCTACCCCTTTGTGTTTTATGCAAAAAAGAAGTAGCCTAAGTCCTGCCCAGGGTCTCAAACTATCTTCACACCAAGTTTCATCTTAATGGATTCAGCGGCTTAAGCCATAATAAGAAGTTTCATTCAAAATTTACTCCCCTACCATTTCTCCCCCTTCGCATTTTATGCAAAAAAAATGTAGCCTATGTCCGTTCTAAGGTCTCAAACTATCTTCTTACCAAATTTCATCTAAATCGGTTGAGCGGTTTAAGCGTGAAAAGGTAACAGACAGACAGACAGACAGACAGAGTTACTTTCCCATTTATAATATTAGTATGGATAAATAAGATTCTATATTCTATGGGGTGGGAGAGTGAGGGAGAATCAAATTTTGGGGGTAGATTCGAAAAACTTATAATGACAGCCTTTATTGTTTACTGAGGTTGATATTTGTGTCAAGTTTCAAGTTTATTAACCTATTATTCTTCAAAAAAAATAATCGACTTTTGGGGGTATTTTTGAAAAACTAATAATTGTAACCTTTTGTTGCTTACTTAGTTGGGTATTTATGCCAAGTTTCAAGTTTATTAACCTAACAATAAGATTACGAAGCAATAATAAATACCTTTTGTTCTTTTAAAAAATTCTGAGAAGAGCTGAAAGGCTTAATTTGCAATTGTTTTGTTAATACAGATTTTTAACTGAGTATTGACATTGACATGTGATTTAGTTAAACCTATTCGATTAATAAACTAGTCAAAATTAAAACTACAGTTGGACAGACCTTCAAGTGACCAAATAATAACATTTTCAAAACTTTTTTGATTTTATTTTTGCGTACCTGGAGCCCTACTCTGGCGTTTAAAACTATTATGGTTCCACTGTGAGATAGGGTCAGAGGTAACAGGACGAAGGAGCACCATCACTTTTTCACAGAGTAATTATATTGGCGTTGGCACGTTATTGTACAGCCCCAGATCATCTGAAATTTTCCCGCTTACTCACAAAAGCTATCTTGCGAAACGTAACGCAACATGTTCTACAGCACTTTTTGCAACATCCCATCGCTCCTTAACCCCATATCAGAAACAGCACACCCACCAAAGTCTCATGGTGTAACTGAATCACATAAACCCGTAGAATGCGAAAACTTTTTATCTTTTAGTTCAGTAAAACTGAACGCTGCACGTATTCTGATAGCTATGTTTTTCGAATGTTTTTCGTAAGTATTTTTGTTCTAAAGTTATTGCTTTTGGTGGTCGCATCACGTTTGAGATGTAGTTTTTATGTTCGGTTACTGGAAATTTTGGTGTTTGTATGGAAAAAAATCTTTTTTGTCTGTTATTTTAGCGCAAGGTGATTGGAAGGAATTCCTTAACCCGGTCTCCGATAGGAGTTGACAGGTAGAAATCGTCACGTAACGAAAGTGAGACGTTCGGTTCCGTTCGGCATAGTTCGGATATTATCGGCAAGCAACGACGGTTGCCATACTTGTTTATATCATAAATTAGTTAAATGTGACTTTTGTCTGATGGTTGGTGGTTGAAGAAAGGGTCATTAGTCAATAATGTCCCACCGCTGGGCAAAATCCTCCCCTAAGTCCTTCCAGGAATTCATTGCCTACGCTACCTCGTACCAACTCTTGTTGAACACGAATTAGTCAATCAAGAAACACTGATAATGTTTAAACATACTCTGATTGCCATAAACTGAACCTCGAACCTCAACGGACACCTATTTAACGACTCACACTCACATATTTACGACCCAATCCCTCTCAATGTTAATATCCATATAAAAAGTCACAGGTGCGCAAAAACAGTAATCCAACTTTTAAAATATTTCAGCCTCGTTTCACCTAAAATATGATACAACACGAGCTTATTTTCAACCTAATTATCACCAACATATTGCCATTACGGCGCGCGTATATTTTACAACCCCATCCCCGGACTGTTTCAACCCTCCCCTGGTCTGTGGGGTGGGTTGTAACAGTTCGTTACAGTACAAATTGGCTTTTCTCCAGAGTTCTGTATTTTTGTCGGAATAACAACGTCTTGGTGTCCCCGGCCAGATTGTAATTTATCAAAAGACTTATTATTGTTGAAATTAGACGGTTTGTGGAATGTATTTTTTTGTTGGAACAGTAGGAAAGCAATTGCGGGGAATCTTTTTGTAGTAATTTTTTGGTTGAAATCAGAGGTCTTTTCGGATGCACGATTTGTTTGCGGGCATTGTTTGAAACAGTGACAGGCAGAGGTATGACTTCCGAATCCTCATCTGTTTGTGTAATATATAAAGCAGCTACATTTTGCTTTTTAGTTCTTTTGATATTTATTTTTTTATAGCAACAGAACCGCAAGATAAAAAAAATTGCCTTTTCAAAAATACAAAGCGAATTATACAGTTTTAATTTTAAAATAAACAGTTAACAGAATATAATCCGCTATTAGGCAGACAGCCAGGGCTCCTAATTATGAAAAAGTAGCAGAGGACGAACACAATCGGATTAGAGAATTCATGTTTTAATTACGTATTGCGAATCCGGCTAACGGGAAGGTCAATTTACATAAGTTAAATTAATTATCTGATGTAAATAGAAAAGGATTTAAAAAAAAAAATACAATGTTTTTTAAACAGAACCTAACGCTTGATTCAAATTATGTACAGCCGTTTCTTTCGAATTTTTAACTTTGTGGGTCTTATTTTAACCAATATAGTGGAAACATAATTAAAATAATGATAACTCAGACAAAGAGCTGTTTTATGATTATAAACAAATAATAACTGATTAACATGTATTATAAGGCAGAAATGACAACGAAATAAAGAGACAATTTTATTTAACCAAACTGTTTCGGCATATACGAGTACTAACGCTCTACGTGTAGGAATCAGTTTCGGTGCCAACCTTCAGCGAAAAGTAAATACAGTATTTGACTGTATCTACGAACCAAAAATTGTGATTGCTCTCATTATCAACGGTAAACTTTTCAATTTATTTATTAACAACCTATACTGTGCTTGAATACACAAAACATAAAAAGTAAAGAATTATTAAACATATAATTCGTCTCCTCAAAAATATTTATACCCTTAACAAGAGCACACACAATTACACTGTTTACTTTGTAACATAATTCATTATCTATTAAAACATTTCCCATACATTAGCTTACGCAAAATATTTGCTTTCCTCCCTCCAGAGGATTTGCGGCCGAAAATATCATAAATACGTATATAAGAACGTAAGAGGATACGCCTGTTAAAATATGCTCCGCTAGGGCTCTCAGATTGTCGGACTGTTCTCGAATTATTTAATACCACGGAATGGATGCTTTAGATGTTTTCATGAAATGATGGGCAATTATTTAGAGGTGTAGGTCCATATAATAAATATGTTATTAATATATAATGTTCCGATTGCTGGGACACAGCTATCACTCAGTCATAGACAGTGGGGTGTAATCCAGCACGCAGGTTTAGTGCGGGCACGGGGTTGCAGCGCTAAGAAAGAAAATTTGGTCCAATAAATATCACTGGATGGCGAGATATGCAACGATTTGTTATTGAATTGAGTGTAAAATTAACATTTTCTAGAATTGATCATAGAAATTGTATGTTCTAGTTTAATCAACTCTCCTTAGCACAAAATTATGGAATATTGGGTTCTTAATTCACATTGCAAAGATTATTTGAACGGATCATTTAAAAATGTTTCCAATAGATGGCGCGGTTTTAAATTTCTGATGCATGCCACTCGATTTTTTAAATTTTTATTGTAAACGTTTTGTTACAATGAAACTGCAAAAACGTGCTAAAATACTATAAAACAAATCGTCACCGTATTTAAAGAAAAAATTGTCACGAACCGTGTAAATCCTTTTACTTTCAAGTCACTGCTAACACCATTTATATCTATACTTCTATACTAATATTTTAAAGAGAAAAGATTTGTATTTTTGTATGTAACGAATAGACCTAAAAACTACTAGACCGATTTCAAAAATTCTTTCACCGTTGGGAAGCTACACTATCCCTGGGTGACAAAGCCTACTTTTTATCCCTGTATTACCACGGGAACGGGAACTACGCGGGTGAAACCGCGAAGCGTCCGCTAGTATATAATAAAGAACGGAACAGAACGCGATCGATATAATTGTAAAATAAAAATAATCTGACGAAAATTGCTACTTACGTCGTCTGCACGGTTTCTTTGAATGGGATGAGACATTTGTATGCTAGATATTATCTGTGATGCAGGTTAATAAACGTCACATAGGCATTCAAATTTTAAAGTGAAATCTTCTTTAGACGCGTTGAGCAATTTCACATCACATCATCAGCCTATTAATGTTCCCAATGCTGGGACACAGGCCTCCTCTCTGTGAGAGGGAATGGGCCGTAATCCACCACGCGGGCCCAGTGCGGGTTGGTGGATAATTGAGCTATTTAGGTAGGGGAAAAACTTATGGGTTCGCGTCAGCGACAAGCTAGTGCGACAGCATCATCGACATGCTAATATGACGTAAAACACAGTTATTCCAAAGTGTCGATAGCAGTCCCAGGACCTTAAATTTTTTTCACGATGATTTCCTTCACTGTTTTCAGAACTGCTGAAATAAATTACAAAAAGTAAAACACCTGGATTCACACTACCGAACCACCATTGCTTCACTTGCCTTCATTGATAAAACCAAAGTCTTTTTTATCGCAGTCTCCAACCAATTGGTTTTACCTTTATTTATTTATTTATTAATCACAAAATCCACAGCTCTCCCGCCATCTAGCCACCAGCCGCCAGCTTTCCCAGGTTAAATTGATAATAATATATTGCCAGAAGTAAGATTAATTCCTCCAATGGGAATCTTTTGTATAGTTTCTTATGAAGAATATTCATATTGATCAAGCTTGTTCCAAAAGCGACGGTTCCTGGAATGTAGAATATTTTGACATGAGAAGCATTGTTCAAGTCCGTATTACGAGTCCCCCCGCTGCGCTCTACTTCCTCTCTGCATAGCTGCATGTAAATTAATTTAATAATGCACTCGACATTGTCTTGGTATTTTCAGAAAACTGCCCTAACAAATATTCCTTAGAGAATGGTTGTTATTTTGAAGAACATTTTGAAGTCAGAGTGAATAAGGTTACATCTAGATAAGCAAGCTCTATTACAGGCTTCCATCAGGTGAGATATAGAACGAACGCGAGCTTATCATATCTTACTTACCTATATTACACACGCGAAAGTTTGTGAGGATGGATGAATGTTTGTAACTCTTTCAAGCAAAAATTACTGACCGAATGCTGATGAAATTTTTGGTGTTTCAGCGCATTCACACACAAATCCATACTAATATTATAAAAGCGAACGTACGTGTTCCCTTGGGTTGATAAAACACTTTTAACGCGGGCAAAGCCGCCGGCGGAAGCTAGTATAGGCTATAATTTAATACGATATTGTTACTAATACCACGTGGGTGGAGCTGCGGGTTGCAGCTAGTCAATAATAATGGAGAAAAGTAAACGAATTTATAAAATAAAATACCTTAAGTATGACATACTGCCAGGAAAGTCGAAGATAAAGTTGACGGAACAGAAAAATATTCTAAAGACCATGAACCTGACAAAGCAAAGGAAGTCTTAGCCAACGACTATACGTTGACTAAACAGAATATATCTTCAATCTCATTTTCCTCATGACATCAGCAGAGTTCATTGAGCTAACATTACAGTCGATTGAAGGCCTTATCTGTGCGCCCTTTGCTCACTTTTATAGCCCATCGTATACTATCAACAGTGCTACCTATTTCCTTGAGTATGTTCTCACAAATAGTTAGTTAGTGAATTGTTTGGTTGTTCGTACAATTGTTTCTTTTTATTGGTACATGGAGTTAAGTGGATGGCATATCTGATTCAGATGTAAACTGTTTATTTTTATTACAAGTATAACTTGCTTGCATTAATACAATCAGGTATTTAAACACTTAAAAAATTATATTGTAATAAATATATATTTTATTTTAATAGTCCGTCCGTCCGTCCTTCCGTCCTTCTGTCTGTCTGTCTGTCTGTCTGTCTGTCTGTGTGTTTGGATGGATGTGTGTGTGGATGTATGTTTGTTACTGAATTACGCCAGAGCGGTTGAACGGATCTGGATGGAATTTGGCACAGAGATAGATAATAGTCTGGAATAGGATACTTTTACTCCTATATAATTTATTTATTTATTTTACTTATTGTTTACCCTCGCACTGGAACGCCTTGCAGCAATTACACCAATGGAGCACAAACTTAGAAATATTAACTATAAGTCCAGGTTTACTCACGATTTCTGACAATATTTCCTTGGTAAAACACTTTTTACGCGGGCGGAGCCGCTGGCAGAAGCTAGTATTGTATATGTTGTGGTATTGTGTTGCCCTGTTACTGAATTGTGGAGGCCAGATAGGTAATCGCTCCTTATAAAATACTGGTACTTAGCTAAATCTGGGGAGACTGGACTCCAACATATTTGGGAAAAGCCAGATTTGATTGATGGGATCCAAAATTGTAATTAATAACTTAATTTAATAATGAGCTTTGGAGGGCCTCGACTCTAACATAAGCAATTTTTGCCCAAAGGCCACTTCAAAAACTAGATGTAGTACAAACCTGTGAAAGAGAAATAAATTATTTGTATATTATATATTTTACAAAGCAGTTGAAATTTTTTCATCCTTTTTTACTTCTGCTGCTTTGAAATTACATTATAATATATTTTGTTTTTTTCTATAATTAGGCTGTAATGATTCTTAAATTATCACATTTCCAAGTTTCCCAGCCCTACTTATAGCCAAATTTCTTCTAGAATATCTTGCTTTCGGTTTGAAAACACAATAATGACTGTTGGCTTCATTACGACATGTTGCCTTACGTAATAAGTTCGGTACGATATATGTATTACAAATATTAACAAAGGTGTGTTCATCCGTATAATTGTTGTTGATATTAAATTCGTATTCTGCTGTAACGTCCTCATTTTGGGCAGGTTGTGTTTTCGTATTTAATTCAATCTCTGTTTTGTTTTGTTCTACCGTTTGTATTTTTAGAATGTACGAGTATTTAAAATAAATAAATTTTGCAAATTAAGCAGTCTCGTTCTTATTTGAAAAGTCAACTTGTGTTTTGTTTTTATTTGCTTTTTTATTTATTCTAATCGATTATTCAATAATTATTTCCTTTATACGTGCAAAGATTGTGTATTTATTTAACTTCATAATTCGCAATGTTAACAAGATGCTTTGCCCTTTTATAGTCATAGCGTTTGTTGCATTGTTGAGCGGTACCGATAGTCATTTAATTTGGTATAACTTACGGTATGTATACACATTACACACACACAATTGTCCTCATTATGGACTAAGTGCGGATACCAAATTCATAGAAAAAAGAAAATGTACGAATTACTTTTTAATTTTAGTTTTGTTGGTACCTATCATCATTATCAGCCTATTTAATGTTCCCACTGCTGGGACACAGGCCTCCTCTCTGTGAGAGGGTATGGTCGTAATCCGCACGTTAGTGCGGGTTGGTGGATGTCACATGTCCGGTTTCCTCACGATGTTTTCCTTCACCGTTTTGAGAGCAGTGTTGATGAAATAATTTACACAAAGTAAAGCGCCTGCCTGGGTTCGAACCCATGACCTACAACTTGTAAGTCGTGGCCGTTACCACTGGGCCACCACGGCTCTTGTTTGTATATAGTATCGCAATTCAATAAAGATAGTGTCACTATCTATTTATTCTAGGAATAGAATTGATAGCCATTAAACCAACTTTAAAATATCTCTGAAAAGTTGTAATGTTCCTTAACCAGAACCGCTTTATTACTCGACGAGCACCTTGCAAAGCTTCAAATGCTCGACCAGAAGGCAAGGGAATTACATCGGCTGAAGGAAATTTATCGTCAAATCAATTAGCGGTCGCTCTATATCGGTGACGCCATTCCTCGATAATTACAATTAAGAATTCCAATTAAGGAGTGAAGGTAAAAATTTGGTAACATTGGTGAATGGTTCTAAATTTTCTTCTTTGTTAATTTGCGTTTTGTTCTTAAATTGGGTAAATGGTTTTGTTATATTGTTTTTGTTTTTAATGACGTAACAATTTTAAATTGATAATTATTTGTTTTCAAAGGCGCGATAATTTGTTTGTTTGTGGTTTTCAGGTGTTTTGTCAGGTTTAGCTCAAATTAACGCTTGAATTTCATGTGTCAAGCATTAAAGCATAAAAATGCTGTATATAATTAAATAAAAAGCTTTTTAATTATTTTATTCTGTTTTTGGTATTTGTTGTTATAGCGGCAGTAGAAATACATCATCTGTGAAGATTTCAGCTGTCTAGCTATCAGGGTTCATGAGATACAGCCTGGTGACAGATGGATATACAGACAGACACACACAGACTGACCGCGGAGTCTTAGTAATAGGGTACCGTTTTTACCCTTTGGGTACGGAACCCTAAAAAACATACTTAATGTAGAACATAGAACCTCCTCCTTTTTAGTAAGTCGGTTAAAAATGCTCTGTTCCTGTGAGTTAGGCAACGGACAATACCGCTGATAAAAACTAGTTAGTAACATTCCTATCCTATCTTTCTGAATGTGGAAAAGATGATGGTTAGAAACGGACAATTATTAAAGTGTTCAATCTTGGCCCGAGAGGAACAAAAGATCGATGCATACAAGATATGGTATTGGAGACGAATGCTGAGAGTATCTTGAACTGTGAAACACACCGATGAATCGGTCTGGACCCGTTGAATAAGAACTCACTTGTCCACCATATGCCAGCAGCGCATTCTATCATAATTCGGGCACAGAGTACGCAGAGGCGACGAGAATCTGGAGAGAGTGATTGTGATTGGGAATATCGAAGGTCCGAAGCTGAAGGCTCCGAAGGATCAAGTGAGAGACTCGTCGTCCTCCAAATTCTACACGGTAGTAAAAGGACGCTCTGGACAGAAACTGGTGAAGGCAGATCATCCACTCCAGATGTAACTCTGATGCTGAACTACCCTTGTCTTTGGTACCTATTTGTTTTCCGTTTTTTGACACCGACTTCGGAAAAGCAAGTTATTTTTCGCTTTGTAGTGTATTGAAAGTCGTTTTGTATTTGTTTGTTTAAGTTTTTATTTATCTCTTTTTAGTTTTGGTAGGTACCTCCAAAACCCATGTACATTATTTATAGCCAAAGTAAATCTCATGACGATTCCAATAAGCCCAATCACGACTAGTATCCATTGTTTGATTTCGGAGTACCAGTGCCTATCTGCCGGCTTCATCATCATCATCAGATCAGTTAGATGGTACCATTTTCATCAGGAACATTTATTTATAAGTATTTACTTCATCATAGTCGGTTAACTATTCGATATATCTTATACCCATGACATACAGCATTAAGGTGTTCCAGTGGCTATGTGTGGTCTTCTTCATCAGCTCCACTTCACTTATTATACTTTCTGAATGCAAATGATTGCATTGTTGATGAAAATACCAAAATAGCTATAATGCCTATAATATTTGAGGAGTTCCCTCGATTTCGCCAGGATCCCATCATCAGAAGCATTAGAACCATGGAACCACCTAGGAAGAATATTTTTAAAATAAAAGAAGAATTTTTCAAATACATCCTAGCATCTTTGAGTAATCGGAGAAAAAAAAAAAAAACCAAAATGTTTCCGACGAATTGAGAACCTCGTCCTTTTTCGTCGGTTAAAAAGGAAATTCTGGCGGGCGAGCACGGCCTACTGTGACAGGCTTGAGTCACACATTTTTATCACAGTTTGGGAGCAAAAACCGTGATAAAACACGTGACTCAAGTCTATCTCAGAGGCCGTGCTCGCCCGGCAGCATCACCGATTACAAATCTGACATGAATATATCCCACGTCCGTGACACGTTTTTGTCCAAACTCATTAATAAATTCGAGTGATTGTTTTAACAACACAGTCGGCCCAATTTGCATTTTTATTAACACGAATGGAATAATAGGTCTGTCCATTACGCAGAGTGGTCTATTGTGGGGTAGATAGACGTGGAAGTTGTCTGGTATTGACGTACGTGTAGTGATAATTGTCACTTCAGTTGGAAACTGGACATCATGATACCATGCATGTATTTTCCTCAATATCACTATTATCTTATAATGTTCCCACTACTGGGACACAGGCATCCTCACTGTGAGAGAGGTAATGGGCCTTAATCCCCCAATATAATAAGACGTGTGACATCCACCAACCCGCACTGTGGGCCCAGTGCGGGTTGGTGGATGTCACACGTCTTCGAATTGACATGATTCTTCACGATGTTTTCCTTCACCGTTTTAAGAGCAGTGGTGATGAAATACTTTACAATAATTAAAGCGCCTGCCTGGGTTCGAACTCCCAACCTACAACACGTAAGTCGAGGCCATTACCACCGGGTCACCACTGCTCCTCCTCATGTAGTAAGTAATGCATAGCATGGCTAGTTAAGGTGCCAGTCTTATAAGATTTAATTAATCTACAAAGTGTTTTGAAGCACCTTGTGTTTTCCAGTACGCCAATTGGGTAGCACGCTTTCCATCCCAAACCTAAAGATTCTGTATCCAAAAACACCAAATCCATTGATTTATTTGATGAAAAAAGTTAATTAAATAAATCAAAAAACCCGACTGCTTAAAAAGTAAACTAAAAAGACGTAAACAAGAAGAAAATCATGCTGTGCAGTCGGAGGATACTTATTCGCGAGCTGGCGGACCATAACTAGATGTATCCTCCGACTGCACAGCATGATTTTCTTCTTGTTTACGTCTTTTTAGTTTGCTTTTTAGGCAGTCGGGTTTTTTGATTTATTTAATTAACTTTTTTATTTACAACTTTTTAGTTATTTTTTTTTAGAATTAGGTACATTTAAACATATAAGTGTTATATATTTTTGAAATCGCCTTTTAAAACCCTTTATTTTGATATCCCACACGATGGGTTTGGAAGAAAAAACAATTTTTTTCCCCACAAAATGGCCCCCAAAAGCTGCCATTTTTGTTTTTTCCAATATTAATGTACGCAGTGAAACTTGCAGGATTAAGACGAATCGATTGACGTAAGAATCACCAAAATCGGCCAACGCGTTTGGTCTCTGGAACGCCACATAGAAACAAAAATACATACATACATACATAGACTGATAAACACATTACCCTCCTTCGGCACTCGGGTAAAAAATAGTCAGCTTGACAAATTATACAAAATAAATAGCACAGTGAATTCGTTGGATTATCAAAATGCATTGGAGTTTAGAGTTTGTTACCCAATTACCCCGCAGGGCAGAGCTTTCATCCGATCTGTTTCTTTTTATAGCTAAACAATATTTTGTATTTGAATATTATATTATCGGGCACGTAAGACTACCATGAATTGGAGGATTGGCATTCCCTTGATACACCGTGACTACGACTGCCTTTTTTATGATATTTTGTGAAATGTTATATTTTGTGTGCACTGCTCGGTTGGTCTCGTGGTTGAAAGTCCTACTGCTAAGGAGAGGTCCTGAGTTCGTTATTCGTGTCGGCTAAATGTTATAATATTTTACCATCTAGAACTTCTCAGTAGCTGCCCGGACTCTGGCCTATTTGATGGCAATAGTCGAAAAGGGAGCGACCCTTTTACTCAAACATAACTAAAAGTAGCTGTTACACCCCTGCTAACCCTTTAGGGAATACCATTTTTTTTTTTTAATATATATCTTTGCTCCACACTAGGAATTTCTTCCTGTATCGTCGGTGCGTTTACGAACATATAAACTCATATACACAACACCCAGAGCCGAAACAACTATCTGTAGATCATACAAATATTTGTTCCGTGCAGGAATCGAACCCGCGACACGCAGCGCAGCAGTCAATCACTCATCCACTGCGCCAACCGTGCGCCCAAGTGCGCACATGTGATATAATATACTCCAATATATAATATAATTTCTGCCGAAAGACTTCCACTGCTGGACATAGACCTCTCCCAAGTTTCGCCATATTGACCGGTCCTATGCGAATCGCATCCAGTAGCTATACCCGCAACCTTAACCAGGTCATCGGTCCACATAGTGGGAGGACTTATATACCAAATCCAACATACTCCAATAATACCTCCAACAAACTACAACCAAATTAACATAAACAAACAAACACGCAATACATTTATTTACCACCGCCATTTATTACACGTTATCGTGACGTCACACATGATGGCGTCACGTCAAAATGTAATACGACGTCAAATATGTTAATACAGAGCATTAAATTGACGTGATGTGACATTCTGACGTCGATATTTTAACGTTGACGGTGAATTACTTGATTTTGTGACGTTTTATCTTTATTGAGCGAGGAAGTTATTTTCTGCTGTTATAACTTAGCTGTTATTTCTGCCAATTTATATAGACAAGGAAGAATGGGGTTGTGTTTTTAGGGTTCCGTACCCGAAGGGTACAAACGGAGCCCTATTGCTGCCACTCACGTGTACGTCCGTCTGTCCGTCTATTCGTCATCTGTCACACGGGTTTTACAGCCAAAAGGTTCAAGCTATAGTTTTCAAATTTTCACAGTGAAAGCATCTTGTTGACCCAAAGCCATGCAAATTGTTATTTATAATTAAATTTTTAATGGGCGGTTTTGGGTCGAATACCTATATGGTAGTTCCCGTTGACCTAGTTACCTAATTATGTTGGTAAATGTAGCTGCTTATACGGAACCCTCGGTGCGCGAGTCCGACTCGCACTTGACCGGTTTTTTATAAGCATTTTGATGACCCAAAGCCATGCAAATTGTATTTTTTTATTTATTTTTTTAATGGGGTCTTCCATACAGCTGTGGCGTGAATTAGTTTTTTATCAAAACAAAAACTACACAAATTAATCTACTCAATTAACGAACAATACATTATTTATTTATTCAACGAGTTCTAAAGAACAATCATCGAGTGGGATATCGTTGTTTAGAGCTTATTGTCTAGATAAATACTATATCGTTCGTTATAAAAAATAATGGGAAACAAAGGAATGAGAAGCCACCAAAGTCAAATATTTTTTATAAAATTTTGTGGCGAAGAATTTTTTAACTTTCCTTTGACCTATGGACTTGAAATTTGGTGATATAATTTATTAATACGTATATTTTACTAACAAATACCAATATATTGATCAATCAGATTTTTTCTTTGAAATGTCCTCATTTTTCTATTACAACCAACTTAATTTTGCAGTTTGATACGGAACCCTAAATGTGCAAATCCGATACGCACTTGGCCGGATTTTTAAAGTAAGGGCGACAATACTTCCATAAAAGTAGCTTGCATGGCATTGTGCCATAATAACTTCTGATTGGTGAATATATTCTTCTTCTTTTTGTCAGTGGCATAAAAGTGTACAAAATACTTGCAAATTTTTACGTGCATGTTACAGGTCATGTGTGTCATCCTGTAGCTTTGCAATGTAATTTATTTGTTTGGTTACAATAAGTGTATAATAACTTTGAGCTACTTTGAAGTTACTGGATACATTGGGTGAAGAAACCAGACTAGCTCGTTTGATCTAGTGGTCTAATGCTGAGCAATGACCCTGATATTCTGGGTTCAATTCCCGTGTAGAACAAATAATTGGTAGTGGGTACATCTGTATTTTGGCAGTTAAGTAGCAGGCCTAAGTTTGGATGCGCACCTAATCCAATCACATGGGTCTTAAGCATAACTGGTGAAATGTGACTTTCCTATTCCCTCATTCGTTTCCTGACCTCTAATAGGTAGAGGCAAGGGAAGGCAGGACTCCAGGACTCTTCAAGGAATACAGGCATAATGCAGGCGTAGTGTATAAGTACTAACATAGATCATAAGCCACATTGTTACTAACATCCTAGTATATAAGTACTAACGTAGGTCATAAGATAAATTGTCACTAACATCTTAGTATGTAAGCACTAACATAGGTTATAAGTTTTTATATTGTTACTAACACCCATTAATTATGTTATTTTTATCATTATGGATCATTTTGTTGTCCGAAATAAATATATTATTATTATTATATAATAAAGGGTGTCTGGCAGCAGATTTATATTTTCAAAGTTAAATTAAAAAAATACTGGTTGACATATCATTTTAATTAAAATATTGAACGACAGAACAATAATGCGGATTTAATTTTTTGAAGATTGCCTCCAATCGATCAATTCCATCGTTTTACATCGAGTTGCACACACTGTTCAAAACAGAGCCTCGTGTTCTGCGCCACACGCTGCACTAAACATGGTTCAATTGTGCTGTTTTCACATCGAATATTTTCTTTTAGGTTCACAAGAGTTCGGGGATTGTTAATGTAAACTCTGTCTTTAAGGTAGCCCCATAAAAAAACCATTGGGTTTAAGTCCGGGGAACTCGGTGGCCATGGGATGTACCTAAAGCGCGACTAATTAGTTTTTGAGGGAAAGTTTCCCGAAGCAAATTCATCGAAGGTCTGGCCGTGTGTGCGGTCGCACCATCATGTTGGATCCACGTGTGCGATGAGAACGATGGGTGAACTCGCAGATCCGGCAAAAAGAAATCATGCGTTGATCATTCTAACTCTTGAAAAATTCCTCGATGGCGAGCGCGCGATGCTCACTCGACCACTGCGACATCGTGACTGAGAAATACGAACGAACATTGATTCCAACGACACACCACCCACCCCATTTTTGAAATATTCGTATTTCAAAACATAAATCTGCCACCAGACACCCTGTGTTATGAAAACAAATCCCAAAAAAGTGTATTTGAAAATTAAAGTTGGTTGAATAAGAACCATTATCGACTGCATTCTAAATTAAGGCATTTACAGTCACACTATTCAATTGCTGCTGCAGTCCGGTCTAACTAAAGCCACAGTCCATTTAAACCGCAAAATTCTACACGAAATGGTTATAAAATGGCGTCCACTGAAGTGATTAGACGTCCACTAACTAACATTTCAATTAGCGGAACAAAGCGAGACTTCATTAGTAATTGTAACTACCACAGCGCGGCGCCACCGACACATTAAATTTGAATAACGTGACGGACTAATACACTCGACTTTGCGGCTCGTGAGTGGAAATTTTGGAATTGTGTAGATGAAAATGTATAAGCTGCAATTAACTACATAGCATTGACAAAAGGGTTAAATAGATGCATTAGATAGTTATGCAGTCTCATATTGGGCCTTCCACCGTTTTAATGCCGTAAAACGATTATTTATACTCCTTAGTAAAGGCTAGATGAAAAGGTTTGAAAGAAATATTATTGGTTCATTTACTTTATTATTTGTAAAACATGATTTTTTCGCACGGTGGTAGGGTACTTTGTAGTACCCGCCTGGCTGGCAACCACCCTCAAGTTGAAAATCTGTCGCCAAGCACCTTCCGGTGTGTTCCGACAGCAGCAGTTGAGAGCCAGTTCCCTTCTAGGCTTTGTGTGCTTACCACCATCGGCCACATCATCACTGACCACGGTGAGATTGTGGTCAAACACAGGCCTATACATAGGAAAAAAAAAAAAAAAAAAAAACTAATAGTTTGCTTTAAAAAAATACCGGCCAAAGGCGAATCGGATTCGCGCACGAAGGGTTCCGTACCATTATCGCTTAAAACGGCAACGTTTGTTGTATGGGAGCCCCACTTAAATATTTATTTTATAAAAAAATTAGTATTTGTTGTTATAGCAGCAACAGAAGTACATCATCTGTGAAAATTTCAACTGCCTACCTATCACGGTTCATGAGATACAGCCTGGTGACAGACGGACAGAAAGACAGAGAGACGGACCGCGGAGTCTTAGTAATAGGGTCCCGTTTTTACCCTTTGGGTACGGAACCCTAAAAAATAATTAGCAACACGATATTTATTCGCTACTTTTGGATTCTCCTCTAAAACGACTTGGATGTTTAAAAATATTTTTACACAAAAAAAATGATGGCTAGAATTTCTTCAAAACTGAAATAGCATATCAAATCAAAGAATACAAAACTAGAAAACAAAACTGAGGAAAGGAAGGAGGTCAAAAGGAGGTTGAATATTGATATTCTGGCTCCGAGCGAGCGCACGGCTAGTACTGCGGTAACATTGTGGAATATATACGCCTTAAGTGGTAATTAGGACATTGTTTGCAGAAGGGATGGTCGATGGGGCTGAAAGTACTGGAGTGGCGACCCCAAACTGGAAGACGATGCGTTGTTGAAAGGACTTCTATTAGGTGAACCGAAGACCTGGTTAAGGTGGCGGGAGACCGCTGGATGATGACGCACAGGATCTGTCAATGTAGCGACGCTTGGGGGAGGCCTATATTCAGCTGTGGACTTCTTACGGTGATAATGATGAAACATGTCTTGGTAGGTAGGTACAAAATTTTACTGTTGCCCTTGCAATAGTATAAGTTAACAATCTAGCATGGACTGTCTCAGCAATCTCACATCTTATTTTCCTGACAAAAGCTAGGATAAAGCCAACTATTTTCATTGAAAACCTATATAACGCTTTGCTAGTGCCTACTAGAAACTTAGATCAATTTATTCAGAACAGACTAGTCGGTATTTCATCACTACTTACAGGAATTTAATAACATTCGAGCGATTAATAAAGAAATAGTTTTCTTATCCAGTTATTCTAATATCTTTTACGATGAATGTTTGCTGCGTTGTTCTGATATTAGATTTTGAGTGATTTTTAATCGTATCGAGCAAAGGTAGTCCGGTGATAGTGATCCTAACGTAACGGCTTACAAGTTGTAGGCCGAGGGTTCGATACCATCATCATTATCCAAAGTTTGCCCACTGCTGAGCATAGGCCTCTTTTTCTTGTGCCAAGCCCAAAGTTTCTTAGCGAACCTCATCCATCTTTTGATCCCTTAACTAGTCACATGACTTAGTGTAGTGTTTATTTAGTGTACACAAAAAAACCTTTTTACAAAAAAATACTATCGACTTCCAAATAACAAAACTACAAAGTGAAAAATAACTTATTTTTGGAAGACGGTGTCTTTGGTAGGTACAACTTTTTGCGTTATGGACACCGACTGCCAAAAATAAAGCTATTTTTCACTTTGTAGTTTTGTTATTTGGAAGTCGGTAGTATTATTTTGATAAAGTTTTTTTTGTACAAATGTTTTTTTATTGACAATCGCTATCGCCACGCTTTCGATGTTAGAATGTCACTTGTCCAGGGCAACATCAGCTAGCAACAGACTATCGATAGGTATTTTTAAGATTTTAATTTCAAATTCAAATTTTCTCAATACTTCCAAGAATAAATTCAGGCTAAAAACGTTCTACATCTTTGATAATTGATTCGCCGAACTTAGTGCTGCAGAATCCGAGGTATTTCCATTTTGTTACAGGCTAGAGTAGTTTAAATTCCCAAACTTTAGATTACTATGTATCTACCTATAGTTAGGAAACACATTAATCTATCTATCTATCTATATATTTATA